>PDHP01000007.1:325695-483005 GCA_003339455.1 Ophiocordyceps camponoti-leonardi (nom. inval.)
TTTCCCCTCTTCCCTGTTCTTGCGCTCGCGCCGCTGCCCCGCCGTGAACAGCGCGTGCCCCGGACCCGCTCGCCCCCACCCCCCGCCCCCCGCCCCCGCCCGTCCGCGTTTTTCTTCCCCCCCCCCCCCCCCCCCTGTTGGACACGGGTTAACCGCCGTGCTGTGATTTTCTCTTCAACAAGCCTTTGCTCTTCAAAATAAGCGAAGGCGTGAAGATCTCTGTTGAGAAATGGATGTAGATTTCGAGTATATATAGGTCGATCTCGCCTCCTTCTTACCCTCTGTTGTCTCGTGATAACTGATGACTCCTCGCTCACTGTCCGATTCAAACCATGGCATCATCCACCATTAACAAGGACAATGTCCAAGCCGCCGAAACCATCATCGACTCCATCCTCGAAATCCATGGCAAACTCCTTCAACAGCCCAGTCTCGGCCCAGGAGAAGCAACGAACCAACTCCTCTCCCGCCTCGTCCGGCTCTGCTGCCATATTCGCAATGCAAAGACGGTGCAGCAAGTTTGTTCAGCCCGTCTTTTTTTTTTCTCGTCTTTTCTTCTGTTCTGTTCTGCTCTGTTGTGTTCAGCTGCCATGACCCCCCTCCCCCCTTGCCCTAACCCTACTCCTACTGAGCAGCCTTGTTTGCTCGTGGGCGTGTCTGGTTTCTGTTCACTATGATTTTTCTCATCTATTCCCTCTAAAAACATACTGACTCCTCACTGAAACGAACAGGTCCTGTCCAACACCGAACTGCTGTCCATCCTCCCCTCTCTACAATCCCTGTGCGGAGAGGCAGAATGCCTCCTCGAATCACACTGGGCAGAACGCATAGTCGCCGACATCGATCAGCTCGATAGCTTCCCCTACTACGACAACTACAAACAGCTCGCGCGGATCGAGTTCCACGCTCTATGCGCCGTCGGACCATCGCCTCGACGACTGGCCTTTCTCGGATCGGGACCACTTCCCCTGACATCGCTGTGCCTCGTCCATCACATGAACAGAGCCGGCAACGGAGAGGAAAGCTACGTGCTCAACGTCGACCGCGACGCCTCCGCCATATCCGTCTCCCACGACCTCTTCGAAAATCTCGGCCTCAAAGCAGACTTCCTCTGCGCTGACATCGGCTCCGGAGAGGTGGACCTGACCAGCTTCGACGCCGTCTATCTCGCCGCCCTGGTCGGTGCATCGCAGGCCGAAAAGGAGCGACTTCTCGCGACGGTGGTGCAGCGGATGAGGCCCGGGGCGCTTCTGGTTGTTCGCTCGAGCTGGGGGTTGCGCAAGTGCCTCTACCCTGAGCTTGATGCCGCGGCTGAGGCTGTGAGGCGATGGGTAGACGTCGTCTTGGTGTTGCATCCGTATGGGGAAGTCGTCAACTCTATTATCGTGGCGAGGGTTAAGGCTGTTGCAGTTGCATAGGGTTTAAACGGCATAAGCTGTATCCATCATCCCATTTTTTTATTCATTATTTTAATGCAGTTAGATAATAACACATATGATTTGTAGCAGAATGCAACCTTGCAGATGATGGGAGGGAAAAGACGGAAGAAAGACAAAAGGGGGGGGGTGAAAGGGAGACAGAGAAAGAGTTTCCCGTCTTCCATTGAACATTGATATAGTAAGTATATACCTACCTAGGTATGCATGATATAGATTTCAAGGATTCAACCCCAAGATCGACGTACTCGAAACTACCCTGGATAGGAAAACCCGCCGTAGAAACTCTCGTCCGCAGAGATGCCGACCCGTCTCCTACTATGCAGCCGAGGCTCGAAACCGGATCCCCAACGTATACAGTTGGAGGAGCTCCCCCCGTCCGGGAGGGCATCCGATTGGAACCCTGTTTTGTGTGGGGAAGAGAGAGAGAGAGAGAGAGACTGAGAGACATTGAGAGAGACATTGAAGCATGTCTTTGCCCCGAACAAGGTTAATCTGCTTGAACTCCTTCTGAAACTTGCGAGTGGCCTTCCTTAAGGGGGTAAGATCGGAGCTGATTTCGTTTGAGGTTCGAACGATACATTTGCGTCTGCCTATATGTATACATTCCTACTACATGCATATATACGACTACTATGCTGTGCTGTTGCTGATTGCTGTTGCTATTGCTATCGCTCCAACGATATATCTTATAAGGCTTCAACATATATACTTACAGTCGTTGATATATGTGTTATGCATAGTGCATACATATAATATACTCACATACTCATACTATATCGATATATAACCGTCTCTCCTTCGCAAAACCCCCCCCTCAGCAGCATCGTATCATTCATTCCCTTTCTCCTCATCCTTTCTTTAACCCTTCAGTCACAGTAACAATGCCTTCCTGGACTCCCACTCCCGATAATGGCACGGCCTACATCAACGGCCGCATCTTCACAGCAAACGAAGCACAGCCCGAGGCCGAAGCCTTCATCGTCTCCCCCGACGGCCTCTTCACGGCGGTTGGGACGACGGATGACATCATGGCACAGGCCAAGCGAGATGACCTCGTTATCCATGATCTCCGATCTCAGTTCATCATGCCGGGCATGCATGACGCCCACGTTCATATGCTATGGGCTGGACTATATCACTTTAGCAGCGCCGGATTCGACGTCGAGAAGTCTATACCAGCGGCTGAAGCGGCCGGAAAGGTGAAGTCGGCAGCCTGTGCCTGTCACTACGCCCATGCCTTTAGCCAGTATGTCTTATGTGTGGCGGTAGAACGGGTAAGAATTCATGTTGATAACTGATAAATCCTTCAGCTGGCTCAACGGCCATACCTTTCTCATCGATGATTATGACCGCTCCTGTCTCGATGAAGCCTATCCTGACACACCGGTGATGATCCGGGCCGGAGCAGGCCATAGCTTACTTCTCAACACCGTTGCTCTCAAGGAATCAGGCTACGATATCGAAAACGAACCCCCCATGAAAGCAGCTTTCCTCGGACGACGACCGGACGGCAGTCTGACAGGCGAAGTGGCCGAGATAGGCATGACAAAAGCCCTGCTCGCCTGCCCGAAACCCACCATGTCTCACATGCAGCGAGCGATGAAGTACGCCGTCGGCCAGCTTCACATGGCCGGCGTGACGTCGTGCCAGGAGGCGTCGGCCAACACGCCTCTCCTGCACCTCCTTCGCCAACTGGATGAGCAGAAGCAGCTGAAGCTCGACATCTGCACGCACATAGTCTACGCGCCGGAGTACATGGGCGAGGAACCAGCGAGCAGCTTGCGAGACCTGCTCGACGCATCCGAGTCGTTCAAGACGAAGCATGTTGACACGCGGTTCGTCAAGATCGTCCTCGACGGCGTGCCCCTCGCTCCGTACTATTCTCATGCCGGGCTCACGAAAGAGGACGGCGTGGACGAGGAGAAGATCTGTGTGGATGATGTTGTCGAGGCCGTGGCGAGATATGACGAGAGGGGGATGACGTGCAAGATTCACTGCACCGGCAAGGGAGCTACCCGACGAGCGTTGGATGCTATCGAGGCGGCGAGGAAGAATCATGCCGATGGGCCGAGACACGAGATTGCTCACTGTTCGGGCGTCAGCGATGGTAAGTACATACACCCACTCCCTATATAGCTGCCTTCATCTCCCCGGACCCCTTGTATGGGGAGAACAAAGAATGAAGAGAAGAGCAAAGACAACTGACTGTCACCTTTGTTCTTCAGTCGACTACCCCCGTTTCCGCGAGCTCAACACCACCGCCGAAATGTCACCAGCCTTCTTCTTCACCCACGAGTTCAGCCCCGAAGAACAAGCCCTCCAAGACTGGAACTTCCCCCGCATGCTGAGCCACAAGGCGCACATGACCATCGGCTCAGACTGGGGCGTGCCCGAGTCGCCGAACCTCTTCCCCGGCATCGAAGGCATCGTCGCCCCCGTCGGCGAAGGAGATCGCGAAAGGGGAGCCAAGATGCTACTCAGGATGCTGACCATAGCCGGTGCCGAGGCCGTGGGCCACGAGAAGGATACGGGGAGCATCGAGGTTGGGAAGAGGGCCAACTTCATCCAGCTGAATCGTGATCTTAGCAAGGGGGAGGCGGGGGCCTTTACGGAAGCCAAGGTGCTGAAGACGTGGTTTGAGGGGGAACTGGTCTTTGACGACTCGATAGTGCTGTCGTGAGTATGTTGTACGTATGTCACGTCATCAGCGGACATGATGGTCTAGGGGAGAGTATTTTTCCCTTGTTTATGAAGCATGAAGCGATTGGAAGTCATCGTGAGATCGTTTAGCCTTTAGTTAGCAACTACCTAGGTTAAGAGATTGTCAGGGAAGTGATTCATCTCGATTTAATCATACGACTCTACCTGGCCAATCTTATAGAAGATCAGCATCTGCTTTATAGATATTGGTTCCATTAGAGATGAAATAAGCTATATGATAACCCGCAAGACCAGGGCGTCTCTCCATCACACAACCGTGACGGTCCAAGAGACAGATTCTGAATAACCACGCCATCGAATCCACCTCTCCCCTGACACAGCCATCGTTAAATCAGTACTACTCAGACGTCTGCGTACCGTTTCCGTCCCTCTTGTATGCCGGCTTATAAGCTGGCTTGTAAGTAGGCTTCTTCTCTCCAGCCTTCCTGTAGCTGTCCTTCCCGTAGTCGTCCCTGTTCTTATCGTCCCTGTTTTTGTCGTCGCTGTTGTTGCAGCTACAATGATTATAGCCATCCTTCTTAGATGATCCTCCCTTTCCGCCCCCGTAGGGCTTGGGCTTGTAGTCCTTCTTCTTGTAGTCGTCCTTCTCGAAATCGTCATTTCTCTTGTCGTTCCTGTTTTTGTCGTCGTTTTTGCAGCTACAATGATTATAGCCATCCTTCTTGGATCCTCCCTTTCCGCCCTTGTAGGGCTTGGGCTTGTAATCCTCCTTCTTGTAGTCGTCTTTTTTATAATCGTCCTTCTCGAAATCGTCATTTCTCTTGTAGTGTCTGTGCCCGTATCCGCCGTTCTCGTTCCTGTTCATCGTGAAGTTATCCATCTTATACTCATCCCTCTTGTGCGCCTTGCTGTGTCCGGACTTGTCGTCGCGCTTCTTTCGTCCCCCATCAAATCCACCACCGTAGCCCTTCCCTGCACAGAAGCTGTTGAGTCCGAAATCTATTTCCACGTCTAGTCAGCTTTTTTTTCCGCGGCTCAGGCTCAAAGAAGAAGAAAGAGGGAGAAGGAAAAGCAGATATAGCGTCAAAGAAGATGCTCACTGTTGAGAGGAAAAGCCTGGATCAAGTTTGACGGGACATTGGCTTTCTTGAGACACTTCTTCGAGCTTTCGCCGACGTCGTGAGTGAGCTTGTCCCCCTTTTCACATATGCAACCGGATATGTCGTCATCTTTCGGTTTACCGCAGCCCGTACGCTTCAGGTCTTTCCAAAGATGCTCCAAGAAGCATTTATGGTACGAGGCAATGACCATGCCCAGATTTTTCGACTCGGGAGGTGCTTGAAGGAGGGATCCCTTTGCCTGCTCACTGCTTTGGCTCTTCATCGCTCCCAATCCCATGATAAGGGGGGCGAGCACCAGGATAGAGGAAAGGGCCTTCATCTTGACGAGCGTGAGGGGAAGATGAATATTGCTTGTGCTTTTGAAGTCTTGTCTGAATCTTGAGGAGGATGCTGGATAATAAAAACCAAGGACTGCTTGATGATACGACAGAAAGCAGGGAAGTTGAACGCACATATATACTCGCACCGAATACATGTGCGAAGATCTCACCAACGTATCCATTCGCCGTCAATGTCATGTCCTCGCGGTTGACGTTTGTGATTTCACGTCGTCACAATCCCCCCTTGCCCGGGACCGGATCCCCTTGCCCGGGGCTTCGTATCACACCCCGTAAATTCCTCAGCAAAGCCCCAGTCATGCCTATAGCCTTTGACATCACATAACCGCATCTATTCCATATATGATAACACCATTGCGCCGCCGCATCATAACTTTTCAGTGCTTGAGACAAACAGGCTGAGACTGCCATAGCGACCAAAATTCAAGAGAAGAGAGAGGGTTAAACGAAACTGGACACGATTTGCAACAGATGCATTCACCGTCCGCTGCTATTCGTCGTCAACAGGCTCCCTTGATCATTGACAGCCTTCTCCTTACACCTCCCCTTGCGACCGTACTCCCTCCTCAACCACTCGAGATGACCATGATCCCCATCCTCGAATTCAAAGCCCCCCCGCCAGAAACCACAGCCGATATTGGACGTCTCTCCTCGTTCGTCCGCCTGAGCCCTCCCGGCGGCGTCGACGGGACCCATAAACTTGAAGAAATCAGGGTCATGGTCGCTGCGATCGATGTCACCGATGTCGCTCCGTCCTTGAACGTGATGGAACAGTTCCGGATTGACGGTCCAGCAGCGCAGACCCTTGTCGCGACAGGCGTCGAGGATGGCCACGTCGTACGCCGACGGGCCGTCTTTCATCCTCCGCCCAGCCAGGTCGGAAAGCAGACGGGAAGCCGAGTTGCGGGTGACGGCGTAGGCGAAGGTGCAGAGGGGGAACTTGGACCTGTGCAGCAGACGCGTCTTCGGGGCCACGCCCAAATGTGCGAGTTGAGATGACGTCCAGGGGTGGAGGTCTCTCATATCGAGCATCGTCTCATCGGCGAAGGCGACGTGCTCCGTCTCGGCCAAGTCCTCGGGCTTATAGTGATCTGCCTTGAAGTCGCTAGATACCGGTCCCCAGTAATCGCCGCAATGACCTAGATAGAGCAGATCCCAGTCATCGGGCTTTCCGTACGGGTAGGCCGCCGAAACGGATGCCGGCAGTAACTTTCCGAGGGCGGAAGAGAGAAGCGGCATCTGAACGGAGCGAAGACGTACGTCCCAGTCGACGTCGTCCTCGAGTAGCAGCGCCGTCTCGTCATCGGATTCGATAAACTGTCGCAGCGCATGTAGGTGACCGAGCCAAGCCAATATCGATCCGTTGCTTATCTTGAAGTCCTCCTCCGGCAACCTAAACTCGTCCAACTCATGGCTCGTCCAATTAGGCTGAAGCGGGATGGTAATGTGCAGCTCGGTGACATTCGAAGCCCGTATCAGTCGACGGCGACGCGAAGAGCCGGTCTTGGACACGGCGTAGATGCGACCAAAGCCTAGGGTCGAGTTGACAGACTTGACATAGGTAGTCAAGGACGAGTTATAAAATGGTAAAAACGGGTTCGCGTGCCATATTCTGAAAGAGATGAAGAGCAAGCCGACGAGAAGGGGCAAGCCGACGATGAAGAGGAGACGAAGCCCCTGTAGATGGAACAGCAGCATCTCCTCTCTCAACAGCAGAGAAAGGAGAGAAGCTGTATTTTTGCTGCTGAAAAGAGCGCAAGGGGTATTTTCATCTGTGTTTTTATTCTTTTTTTTTAAAGATTCATCAACGGACATGCCAATGATATTGCTGCTGCTGCTCCCTATCATTGCCATGCAGTGGACTTCGCGTAACCTTATTGAAGTCATTCCTCTCGCCAAGCCTTGGACTGATGAACTGTGGCATGTTCGAGTCATGCCCTCCTGACATCAGGCTGTCATGCGTTATGCTCTTGTACATAGTTGCAACTTGCAAGCGGCTAGCATGAATCGCAGACGAGGGGAAGTCGGCTCTCTCTATATGAGGAGAGTAGACGGATGGAATAGTAGAGATTATCTGTCTACGAATTCATGTACATACGCAGTCTTTATACGTAGTGATACTCATATCTTCACTTCTGTTATTGCTGTTATATTCCTCTTACGCCCTCTGATAATGATGAAGGCAGTCTGATGGCGTGCAGTAAACGCGAGTCACGTGATTCGTCACATGTAAAATGGGGAGCTCGAAATTCAGCCCAGCCTACCCTACACAGTAGACTACCAATCATCAAGGGGATTACGTTGTAGCTTGGCTGCAGAGCCTGCCAAAGATGCTTCACGCCTCGGGACACTTATTTGTACGGATTCTCTCGATTCCTGTGAAGGACGGAGATGACACTCCTCCTAGCGGGAAGAGGTATCACCTTTTCCACCGATATTCGTGGCCCGCGGGAGTTGCAACGGGGTGTCATGTCAAGCTGGACTTGCACCGGATGCCGATGGATCGCAACGGCGAGACAGCTTCTAGGCTATAAACTGGGTCGGGGTCGAGGTGGAGATGGTCTTGCGCCGGGACCCAAGCCTTTCGAGGCACCCGACGGGTTCACGAACGCACCCTTTATCCGTACTCCTCTACGGATACCGTATTGACTCGCAAAATTGAGAGCGACGCTAATGTAGCTAGCCCCTGTAAATCACGTCAACAAGATCCTGGGAGGCCACTTTGTGAAGAGGAAAACTGAAGTCGGTGCTAATTGGGGTAGTGTCGCGGATACAAGGCGATGACGATCTTGCCCTCATACAAATTAGTAGTAGCGTGGATAGGGGAGCTGTGTATCGATAGACAGGCATCCTACAGTAGCGTCGCTCTCAATTTTGCGAGTCAATACGGTACGCCTTCTACCTCCAGTAACTATTTCCCACCCCTAGTCCGTAGAAAGCAGTTGAACTCCTTACTACCCGTAGGTCCTAGGCTCGTGTCTCGCCTAGTAGGCGCAAAATAAGAGAGATACCCCTCTAAAAACGGGACGGCTGCCCTCGGGCCTATAACTAGCGCTATATACTAATTAGGTATATTCCTTATAGTAAAAATACCTTTAAAAAGCTTTCTTCCCGTATATTCTTATTTATTTATTAATAAAAAAATAAATTATATAAATATAAATTCTTAATAAAAAAGAGAAAAGGAAAGTAGTAAAGGCTTAGGCTATTTATTTTAGGCTAAAAAAGGTATTAAAAATAAGGAATCTATTATTACTTATAATAATACTAATATTATTAGATTAGCCTCGGGTATAGTATTTATTAATAATAATAATAAAAATAATAATAAGGAAATTAATAAATTAAGCTTAGGCTTAGTATTATATATAGTTTATAATAGTATTAAAAAGGGTAAAAAAGGCGAAAAAGGTAGTACTAGTCCCTATAATAGCCTTATATTATACTAAGTAATAATATTAATAAAAAAGGATTATAAATTATTTAAAATAAAGGATACTATATTAGAATATATATTAAAGGTATTAAGGCTACTATATATATTATCTTTAATAGCCTTTTCTTATTAGGCTTACTTTTAAGCCCTCCTATATATTCTCCTTACTTTTTATAGAATATCCTATAGTATATTCTATAGTAGTATAAATATTCTTATCGTATAAGTGTTTTTATTATATTTATTAAATATAATACTAGAATAAATAAATACCGGGGTTAAATACTAAATAACTACTATATAGAATATATATATACTATTTATAATAAAATAAGGAATTATTATATAATTATATTATATAATTATAAATAGGGTTATTCTCGACCTAGAAGAAGAATATAATTAAGAATATAATTATAAATATAAAAATAAAAGGAAGGAAAACTCTTCTCTTCTCCTCTCTTCTCCTTTCTTCCTAGGTAATAAATCGAGGAATAAATAACCGATAAATCCAATAGCGATTCGATCTAAAGTACCGATTTCCCGATTAGGAAATACCTATCCTATCCGGCCGAACGCCCGGATCCTATTCTATACTCGGTTATAAAGAATCTAAACTATCCCCTAAAATATATAATACTTAAAGAGCTATTATAAATTAACTAATATACTTATTAAAGTATAAAAATAACCTCCGAAAACGTCTATTTATAGGCTTTACGGAGTACTTCTAATAACGTCGATAAGTATTACGGTTCCCGAGATATTAAATATAAAAAGAAGAGGTTTTTCCTATATATTAATAAATACTTAATTTAATTACCTTTTCTCTTCTTTATTAAATTACTATTATTCTTATTATCCGATATAATTAATTATTATACTATACGAACCTATTTTCTCCGCGCTTTCCTACTAATAATCCCTTTATTCTATTATCTAATTTCCTACGAAGCAATTAATAATCTATTATCGAAAACGATTAAGAGTATAGTCCGACCTTTTATACTTATATAGTAGTAATTCTTTCTTTGCTTTTAGAATACCTAATTCGTAACTAAATACCTTAAAAATAATACTATAAGAAAGCCCTTCTTCTCTATAATACTATAATACTATTCTTTATCTAAATAATGTCTTCTAAGACTCGTTACGACTTTTCGAAGCTTTAAAGCTCGAAGAATTATTCTGCTTAGGCACTTCGAATAGAGTTAGCCCTTATACGGGAGAAGCTTTTAGCTACTATATAATAAGAAGGCTATAATAAGGCCGAAGATACTATAGCCCTTCTAAGGCTTTATATAGAAGATAGGCTTTTAACCTAAATAAAGCATATTAAAGATATAAAATTAGCTTAGGATAAGCTTAAAGATCTATATAATCCCTCGTCTTTTACCTCTAACTTTCTTCTTATAGGAGAATTATTTACTTCGTCCTATAAAGAAGGATAAATAGAGGTTTACCTTAATATAATAAAGTCCTATTATAAGGAACTTCTTTCTAGGGATATTATAATCCCTAAAGTTATTATTGTCTCGCTAACCCTTTCTAGCTTAAAGGACGATTATACGGGTTTTATTACGAATATTACCTAGGCTTTACGAAATAATAAAAAAGCCTATACCCTCGATTCTTTATTTTCCTCCCTAATCGATAAGGAAAAACGATATAAATCGAATAATCCGGATAAGGTTTTTACAGCCTATAAAAGGAAGAAGCCTTATAAGGCTAAAAAAGAATTTATTTTCTGCCCGAATTATAAGAATAAGGGCTATAAGGAAGATGGCTATTAGTACCTTTACCTATAGAAAGCACCTTCTTAGTAGGAGGATAAGACCCCCTAATAAAGGCCTTCCTAAAAGGGAAAATAAAGGTTCTCTCCTTATTTAAGGAAAAAAGAGACAAAGGATTCTACGAATTCCTTTACGAATAAGAAGGAGAAAAACAAGGTAACGATCCTTACGAATACCCCTATTAATCCTATATTACGGACTATTAAGAAATAACCTTCTTCCTCTTCTTTCTACCCTATAAATCAGGCACCCAGAATTCTTCCTATAAAGGAAAAAGAAGTCGAAGAAATCGAAGAAAACAAAGAAGACTCTCCTTCCGGATTAGAATACGAAACAGACGAAGAAGACGAAGACCTCGAATTCGAAGATATTAATATGGATATTGCGGAGGTAAATTATAACCCCCTTCTTCCTTTTATAAATACAATAACTAATAATAAAAATACAGGACCTTTAGAAGGAATTCAGGACTTGTATAGTAATTATAATAGAATTCAGGAAATAAAATAAAGGATTTAGGATCCAAAGATCTTCTCTATCTCTTATTATAAAAATACCCCCTTCCTTTACGATACGGGAGTAATAAAGTATATTATGTATAATAAAGACCTTCTTTATAATTATCGTACTATAGATATAGAAGTATAATAGGGAAAGGCAAGTATAATCCTTATAAAAGGAGCTGGAGATATTATTTTTTAGTTTAAAAATAATAAATAATACTATAAAATAAGTAATGTATTTTATATACCTGAATTAGGTATAAATATTATAAGTTAATCCTGCTTTTCTAAAATATACGCAGTTATAAATAATAAAAATGTATAGCTATTTAATAAAGGAAAAGAAATAGCTAAAGGAAATATATATAATAAATTGTATTATATTCCTCTTTTAATTACTAAAGGGAATAAAAATATAAGAAATACTATACTAAATACTAAGTTAAATAAAGATATTAACTTATATCTTTAGTATAAAAGACTTGGCTATATTAATTATAGAACGTTAATAAAGCTATTAAAAAGCAAGGATAAAAACATTACTTTTAACTACTTAACTATTAAGCAAATAAAACAATATAAAGAATATATAGAAGCTAAATTAACTAATAAAATAAATAAGAAAGCCTCTAAAAAGAGATATACATACTTAGAAAAAATAAGTATAGATATCTAGGGTCCTATTAAAATACTAACTTATAATAAATACAGCTATTTTATTACCTTCCTAGATACCTATTCTAGATATCTAGAAATAGCTTTAATTAAGAATAAAGACGCCGCTTTATAGGAATTTATTAACTATAAAACAAGAGTAGAAAATAATAATAATAATATAAAAATAAAAGAAGTATTTATAGACAATACTAAAGAATTTATATATAGTATAAGGAACTATTATACTAAATAAGGCATTATTTTTAATACTAGCCCTCTAAATATAAAAGAGCCTAATAGAAAAATAGAGCGTATAAATCGTACTCTATTAAATAAAGTTAGGGCTATTATTTATATAGCTAATTTACCTTACTACCTATAGGGAGAGACTATATTAACAGCAACTTATTTATATAATAGGTCTCTATATGCCTATTTAGGCTATAAATATCCTCTAGAAATTAAAAATAATATAACTATTACTCTAGAAGACTTGGATAAAATTAAAATCTTTAGTAGTATTATATACTATAAAAATAAAAATCCAGATATAAAACTAGATCCTAGAGTAAATAAAGGAGTTATAATAGGCTACCTTAATAATACTATCTAAATACTCGCATAACGACTTGGACGGATCGGTAGGAATCTTAGACAGGAGGTATAATATCGCACAATACCGTATAATTATATACTCGGCATTATGCATAACTCCAGTCAAATATCGGCATAAATTCCTCGCGATTCCGACGTAAAGTCGGATCGATATTAACTCGATTCCGAAGGATAGAAATAGGGGAATCTCGTATATAAATATTAGGTCTTATTCGTACGTTAGATAGAGAAGATAAGCATTTAGGACTAAAGTAAAAGTATACCTAGCGAGGACTACTATTAGTAAGGGTGCTTTATCCCTCCGTTATTCGATTAGTATATTACCGTTATATTATACGTGCGTACGGGATCGCTAGGTATAGCTATACGTAAACGTCGTAGCGTATTAACCCGTTATATTCGGTAGGGTAATAGAAATGCCTAACCGATACTAATTAGTATCGGGAATAGCTATACGCTTTCGTCGTATAATACTAGACTCGATACTACTTTACCGGAATAGAAGAATAGTTTAGATAGTAGAAGTTACGTACTCTATAGGATCCTAGAAGCTATAGCTATTTTCGATAATTTTGGATATACTTTTACTAGTATCTAGTTTAACTTCGATAAGACGGTTCTATAGTACTCGGTAAATACCTACTATAAGTTAATACTATTTACTCGCTTCTTCGAATCGGCTTTTCTCTAGTTTTAGTTAGAGTTTTTATCGATTTCGACTTAATTTCTTTTCGATTCTCTTTCGATATACGCTCGAAGTCGACTTAACTTTAATCTAAAGTCGACTCCCGTTCGAATTAGTTTCGACTATACTTATTTCGTAAAATACGTTTTTAATTAGTAACTATAATATTAATTTTACGAATTTATAGACTTTCGGATACGTAAAACGGGTATATTCGAATAGGAAGTAAAAAGGAAATATAAATAAAGGAAAAGATAAAGGAAAAATAAAAGAAAAATAGTAAAGATAAAAGAAAAATTAAGTACGACTACTACGAGTATCCTAACGAGCGTCTAGCGTAGGACGAGCTATATTCGAATACTATATAATATTAGCTTAAGTTTAGTATAACTTCGAATCGAGTTCGATAAGATATTAAAGTAAGATTAGATATACCTTATCCTTCTACGCCTCGTCTAGCTAGTAGTTCGTAAAAACGAACTCGGCGAGGGCGGTTATAGCGGACGTAGCCGACGCGAGGGTCTATATCCTCGAAGTTAGCTAACGATCTTATAAGTTCTATATACTCGAGGAGGAGTTTATACCGCGTCGTAGCGTTTTCCCCCCTTCCTATACGGGTAGTAAGCCTTTGCCTTAGCCGATACTTATACCTAATACGCGTCGGTCGAAGGAGGCTACTCCGATAATTTACTAATATAAGATTAGCATAGGATAGCCCGATAAACTATCCCCCGAACTATAGTACGCCGCCGAATAGACGATAGCGTTATAAGGGGAGGGGCGGGGGTTAGCGTAATAGGGGCCGGGGTCGAGAATCGAGACGTATAAGGCGTCGACGGAGCGGGAGGAGAAGGGGTAAGAGCCCGACTAAAAGCAAAGGCACTACGCCTACGAGTAAAAGCAGAGGTAGGGGCTAGATCGACTAGAAATTAGTATAATTTCAACTCAAAACCTAGCCGATATCGACTTAACTTCGATATTATTTTATTCTAAGTTTATACTTATCCCTAGCTTATTATAGGATAATTCCTAGATAAACTAGAGATAAGCCTTAGATAATATAGTAATAGGGTTAAGATAAGTAGTAACTTACTACGACGAGGAGGGGGGAGAGGGACGAGGTTAAGCTTATCGTTATTATCATCGTCGCCGCTATTATTATTACTACTACTACTAATACTAATACCGCTACTACTACTACGGCTGATGCCGCTACTACCGCCGCGTCTACTACGTCTACTACTACTACTACGGCTACCCCGAGTCGACGAAGACAGCGTTACGGGGGTCATCGTACCTCGAGATAAACGCGTATTAACTATAGTTCGATTTCTATTCGATATTAGCTTAATTCTTACTCGAATTCGACTCGAAATTACGATAAAAACGGTTTAAACTTACGTTAAGGAAGATAATAATAATAGTAGTAATAGTAATAGTATAGAGAAGAAGAAGAAACGATTTCGGAGAATTTTTCGTACGGGGTTATCGACCTTATAGGATTATATAGGGCCGGAGCCTTTAGCTACCTACCCCGCCCTATTACGCCTTACTTAGTACGCCTACGAAATTTTTTTTTCTTTCTTTTCGACTCGACTTATTTCTTTTCTCGATTTTTCTACCTATTTTTCACCTACGTTTTTCGACCTTATTTTCGTTTTTCTCTTCTCTATCTTTCGTTCTCGCGGATATACGACCCTTCGTATAAAAGAAATAGTACTAGGGGTATAAGATCCGACTATATTTTCGACCTAATTTTAATATAAGTTCGACGCGACTTTAAAATAATTTCGATGCGTCTTCGACCTAAGTCCCTAGGATATATAATACGATAAAATAACGTATCCTAGGGATATACGATACGACTAAATATTATACTCGTGGATATACGATACTACTAAGTATTACGCTCGTAAATATATAATACGACGAAGTAACGTATATTAGGAAGAACCTATTTAAGTTAAACCCCGATTAGTCTTTTATTCGACTAGACCTCTAGACCTAGATAAAAAGGCACTCGGGGATATAATAATAAGTCTATACTACCTCTCTATCTAACTATAAAAAGAAAAGTTACTAGTATCTAAATACTCGTATAACGACTTAGACGGATCGGTAGGAATCTTAGATAGGAGGTATAATATCGTATAATACCGTATAATTATATACTCGGTATTATATATAACTCTAGTTAAATATCGGTATAAATTCCTCGCGATTCCGACGTAAAGTCGGATTAATATTAACTCGATTCCGAAGGATAGAAATAGGGGAATCTCGTATATAAATATTAGGTCTCGTTCGTATATTAGATAGAGAAGATAAGTATTTAGGACTAAAGTAAAAGTATACCTAGCGAGGACTACTATTAGTAAGGGTACTTTATCCCTCCGTTATTCGATCGGTATATTACCGTTGTATTATACGTACGTACGGGATTGCTAGGTATAGCTATACGTAAACGTCGTAGCGTATTAACCCGCTATATTCGGTAGGGCGATAGAGATGCCTAACCGACAAATACTTATAAGATATAGGATTTTAGTAAAAAGAATATAATAGTATCTAGAGATATAGTAATTCTAGAAAATAAATTTATAGAAAATAATAAAGAAAATAATAAATAGAATATATAATTAGATTTTAATATATTACCTTCTATAATATAGTCTATAACGTCTAGTTATAATAATAAAGAAGATAAAATAATTTAAGAACAAGTAAATAAACAAATTTAAGAAGAAATTCAAGAAAATAGTAATAATAATACTAATAATAATACTAATAATATAGATAATAATAATAATAATACAGAACTAATACAAGGAAAGGATCTGCCTTTTATAGAAGTAAGAATACCTAAAAAGCCTATAGAAGATATAGAAGAATATAAAGAATTCCCTAAAATTAATTATATATTAAATAATAGTAAAAGAGAAGCTATTTTAAATATACTAGTAAATCCAGATCTATTAGAACCAACTACGTTAAAACAGGCTATAAAAAGCCCTAATTATAACGAGTAGAATAAAGCTATAAAAATAGAAATAGATAAATTAATAAATTAAGAAACTTAGGATATTATAAAGGCACCTGAAGATAGGAAGCCTTTAGGAGGCCGTTAGGTCTTTAGGCTAAAGAAAGATAATAATAATAATATAAAGAAATACAAAGCCCGCTTTATAGTACAAGGTTTTAACTAGGTTTATAGCTTAGATTACTTAGAAACGTTCTTAACTATAGCCAGACCTAAAAGTATTAGAATACTATTATTAATAGCTTTATATAATAATATAATAGTAAAACAATATAATATAAAGAATGCCTTTATATACGCTAAAGTAGATACAGATATATACGTTAAATTCCCAGCCGAATTCGAAGAATATATAATAGAGGATTATTATAATAAAAATAAAGGAAAATTCCCTTCGAATTAGAAGACTCTATATAAGCAAGATAAGCTTATAATAAAGTTAAGAAAAGCATTATACGGCCTTAAACAAAGCCCGAAGCTATAGTATAATTACTTATCCTCTACTCTTAAAAAACAGGGATTTTACCCCCTTATTTTAGATAAGGGCGTATTTATAAATAAAGAGCTAAAAATAGCCTTAGCTATACACGTTAACGATATTTTAGTAGCCGCTAAAAATAATAATATTATTACTCTAGTACTATAGAGATTAAATAAAGATCTAAAGATACAAGATCTTAGCTATTTAGAAGACTTTTTAGGAATACATATCGAATTTAATAGGGCTAATAATACATTAAATATAACCCAAGAAAAATATACTAAAAATAAGCTTAAAGAATTAAATAAAGAAAATATTAGTTACTTAGATATACCTAGTAAACCTAGAATAAAACTAAGAAAAGCAACTATAACACCTAATAAAGATATTATATTATAATACTAAAAAGAAATAGGTTCTTTATTATACCTAGCTTTATAAACAAGACCTAATATCTTATATTCAGTTATATCTTATGCTAGATTTGCTTCTAAGCCTAATAAGATACATATTTTAGCTTTAAATACTATATAGAAATACTTAAATAAATTCCCTACTAAATCTATTACTTATAGAGGAAATATACTAAAGAATATATACGGTATAAAGGGATTTTGAGATACTAGTTAGGCTTCTAATTTAATAGAAAGAAAGAGTATTTCTAGCTATTGTTTTTATATACATAATAATATTATTAGCTAGGCTTCTAGTAAACAAAAATCAATAGCACTTTCTAGTATAGAAGCTGAATTTATAGGACTCAGGGAGGCTAATAAAGAAGCCTTATACCTAAATAGGTTATTTACTATAATTAATTAAAGCTTAGATATTAAAATAACTAGAAATATACCTATTCTATTAATAGATAATATAAGAGCCTTAAAATTAACTAAAAATCCTGAATTTTATAAAAGGTCTAAATATATAAATCTAGCCTATTTTTATTTAAGGGCTAATTTAAGGCAAAAGAAAATAATAATATACTATATTAAAAGTAAAGATAATATAGTAGATATTTTTACTAAAGAATTAAATAATAAGGCTTTTTATGATTTTATACCTTTACTATCTCTTACTTAAGCTTATAAACAAAGAGGTTTTTTATCTTATTTAAGCTTTTTAGGATTTTCCTCTTATATAAAAATTTTTTTTACTATTACTACTTTTTAAACATTTTTTTTTCTCTTTAACTAAAGGAGTTTTTATATTTTTATTTTAAATATAAATACTATTATATTTAAATAAATAAAACCGTATAAAGAAATACCCTTAGGCAATATTATTTAAGGGAGGCTATAAGTGTTTTTATTATATTTATTAAATACAATACTAGAATAAATAAATACCGGGGTTAAATACTAAATAACTACTATATAGAATATATATATACTATTTATAATAAAATAAGGAATTATTATATAATTATATTATATAATTATAAATAGGGTTATTCTCAACCTAGAAGAAGAATATAATTAAGAATATAATTATAAATATAAAGACAAGAGGAAGGAAAACTCTTCTCTTCTCCTCTTTTCTCCTTTCTTCCTAAGTAATAAATTAAGGAATAAATAACCAACGAATCCGATAGCGATTCGATCCAAAGTACCGATTTCCTAATTAGGAAATACCCATCCTATCCGGCCGAATGCCCGGATCCTATTCTACGCTCGGTTATAAAGAATCTAAACTATCCCCTAAAATATATAATACTCAAAGAGCTATTATAAATTAACTAATATACTTATTAAAGTATAAAAATAACCTCCGAAAACGTCTATTTACGGGCTTTACGGAGTACCTTTAATAACGTCGATAAGTATTACGGTTCCTAAGATATTAAATATAAAGAGAAGAGGTTTTTCCTATATATTAATAAATACTTAATTTAATTACCTTTCCTCTTCTTTATTAAATTACTACTACTATTATTATCCGATATAATTAATTATTATACTATACGAACCTATTTTCTCCGCGCTTTCCTGCTAATAATCCCTTTATTCTATTGTTTAACTTCCTACGAAGTAATTAATAATCTATTGTCGAAAACGATTAAGAGTATAGTCCGACCTTTTGTACTTATATATCGTTATTATTATATTAACCTCCTAGTAAGGTTTTAGCCTTAAAATACGGTTATATATTTTAAGGGCTATTTTATAACTAAGAAATTCTTCCTTCTTTTCCCTTATCTTAAGCTATTAAAGCTTTATTAGCGTATACTACTTCCTATTAATAACTTACTTCTTTTCCTTACGATATTAGTATAATAAATCTTCCTTTTCCTTTTTTATAATTTATTATATAATCCTAATTTATTAATATTAAGATTTTTTATTCTTAACTACCTATATATATTAAAAAGCGGTATAAATATTACTAAGGCTTATACTTATATAAAAAAAGCTATTTACCGCCTTAATAGCTTTACCTCTTTTCTATTTACTATTAAGTCGATTAATACGCTAGGAATACGACTTAAGGTACTTAAATAGGTTATTTTTTACGAAAATCGCCTTAGTAAGAGTTTTACTAATAATCCTAAGCCTTTCTTATATTAGCGAGCTTAGGATATTACCGTATTATTCTCGCGTATAATAAACCGTATTAATAAACCGCTTATAATATATTTCCTATAATAAGAGGGAGGTATACCTAGTATTAAGGGCCTTATATACCTTTAGCTTTTAGCGTTAAAGGTATTCTAATATAAAAGAAGGTATAATAGGAAAAATACTTATTTTCCTAAACCTACGTATAATATAATAGGCTTAAAAGCCCTTTTTAAAGGTTAGCTAAAAGGATTCGAGGAAATTAATACGGGTAAAATTTACCTTATTAAAAAGAAGGAATTGCCGGAGAATCTTCTATTATACCTCTTTTAAATACTAAAAAACGCTAATATTAAAGGGCTATAAAAAGTATATCGAATATAATAGAAATATAATAATAATAATATTAAACTTAAAGTAATACTTAATAAATAAGAGGTTAGTATAGTTATTAAACCTATTAATAATTAAAAGCTAAGATATTTTCTAATCTACTAGGATAATATTAGGTTTTACTTTTTTATTATACTAGTTATAAAGCTACTTATTATAGCTAAACTAGCCTAAAAGTATTTCTCCTATATATTATATACGGGTAGATTTCTCCTATAATACTCGATTAAAAAGGTATATTTATTCTAGGGTAATTTTTATATTATTAAATCCGGTCTTTATCCTAAAAAAATAAACCTTATTAAGGGTATTAATCTTACCCTATACCTCTTATATATACGTTTTAAAAACGAGCTAAGGAGGTATTATATTATTAATAGTATTTACCGTACTAATAAGGGTATACGACTTATAATCGCCCGGATTTATTACTTTAGGATAGTAATAATAGGTAAATCGTATAATAATTATAATAATATACTCTTTAAGGCTATTAATACGAATCCCGTATTTATCCTCGTTTTAGATCTTTAATACTAAAATACTATATAAGGTAATAATCTATTTAAGGTTTACGAAAAACATAATAACTTTCTTATTATTACCTATATTAATACTATATTTAGCCTTCTTAATAGCCTTAATTATTATCTTTTTTAACTTATTATAGGCTTAAACCTAGTTATAATACTATATATTAAATAATAATATAGCCTCTAGGTTATATTTTTTAATAAGGGTAAATATAGTATCGATAATCTAGGTCTTTATTATAGGAAACCCGCCCTTTTATAACTAAATTATAAAAATAATAAGGGTATTATCTTTATCCTTATTTAATAATTACTTTCTACCCTATAGACTAATATTACGAAGACTAAATAATTACTTAATTATACGTTTAATTATAAACTTACTAAAGCCGAATTTATATACTACTTTATATAGGGAAAAAGGCGATAATAGCCTTACTTTACCCTACCTTTTATACTCCTTCTAATATACTATAGTATTATAAGATTATATTATAACTTAGGCTATATAAAGAGTATTTATATTATTAATTATTTTAATTAATAATAAGTTAATAATAAATTAAAATAATAAATAAGAATATATAGGAAGAAAGCTTTTTAAAGGTATTTTTACTATAAGGAATATACCTAATTAGTATATAGCGCTAGTTATAGGCCCGAGGGCAGCCGTCCCGTTTTTAGAGGGGTGTCTCTCTTATTTTGCGCCTACTAGGCGAGACACGAGCCTAGGACCTATGGGTACTAGTTAGTTTGCCTGACCATACTTGTCTTTTCCAGGGCCTCTCATCTTCTTCTCGGCGTCTTACACCGTATTATGTCTTCTCTTTCTCGGCGGACGGGAGTTCCCGTCCCCCACCACACTCTTTTCCCCCGACGACTCATGTTCTTTAATAAAGCAAGGGATGCTGGCCAGAGCTCTCTCTCGTTGCCTATTTCTTACCGTCTACGAACATCTGTGAACAGCCGTTGACGATCCGTACAGCTCTGCCCGTTTGCCGACGAGTTATCCCATTGCAGTGGTAACTTGCGTCCTCTCCCCGTAAGGTAAGCGGGTTAAAGGGTTCACCGAGCAAAAGAACCTTGTTACTGTTACCATCAGCCCTATCCGTACATGATGACAACGAACCTACAAAACTTACCTACCTAGTATCTACGGATACTCCGTATGGACAACAACGCAAGGCAGTTTTGCGGTTATTCGTGATCTTGTCTTCCTCTATCCGTAAGTTGCGCCACAGATGACGTCTACGGCTTGTCCCGCCGAGGTGCCCAACGGCTGCATGCATCCATCCGAGCATTATTCGTACTCCGTACACCGAAGAAATCCAACCAACTTTCGTAGAAGATGCAGTAAGCTCGCTCAAGGTTGCCAGTAGAGAGAGAGAGAGAGAGAGAGAGAGAGAGAGAAAGGGGTAAGAATAGAATATCCCATCTTTTACTCCGTAGATACGTCATCTCCTCCTCAAAGCACCGAAACTGGGAAAAAAAAGACCAGCCCCGGCTTTTCCTTGCCGATGACCGCAATCCCGATTGAACGATGATCGAGGTCACCGTGGAAACACAGACTATCAACATGGTAATCCGCGCGGATACCTAGGTAGGTAGGTAGGTAGAGACACAGACCGTGGCGGAGTGATAGCTCCGTCAGCTTGCGCTAGTTTACCTTGGAAAGATCGCTGCAAGGGCGCGAATAGGAACACTGCCGGCTCAGGATCAACGGTCTGACTTCAAGGCAGTATCCGTACCTAGCCAAGGGAAGGGAGAAGAGGCTGAGCCGTTCTCGGATCGGGAATAGATCGAGCCAGTTGAATCTCACCTCATCCGTTGATCTCGGCCACGTCTCTTGCTCGGCAGACGTCATGTGGCGCCCGCTTCAGCTACCTATTCCTCTGGCAGGGGAGATGGCCACGCTGATCGACGGACGCTAGCTCTGCTGCATTCACTGCCTGCCTTGATTCTAGACCACTCGGCGAGCCAGAGGGAAAAAGTAAGGTTGATACGAGCTGGAAGAAGCCGGCAGTTGGGCAGGGAATAAGCCAGGTTTTCCTTTTGGCGTACGTATTACCGGTGTGTCCAACTGCCTCTTGAGGGGCCAACACATCTTTGGCTTGTTGTGTATCCGTAGCCTCACAGTAAACGTATATAACCCTGGATGCTGCCCGGTCATTTGGAGTGCAGACAACGGATTTCGCTGTTTCTTACACTTCACTTCCCGTTGCCATCTATCACGACTTTGCCCACCATGCTCATCAAGCAACTCCTCGTCGCCGCCTTCTTCACCCTCTCCGTCACGGCCACCCCCGTGGCCAACACGGAGCAAGCTGAGATCGACGTGCGGGCCGTCAATGACATCCAAGCCGAGCCCTTAGTCGCCCGCGAGGAGATGGAAGCAGCTCGCCGTCGTTGCCCCAAGAAATACCACCGTCACCAGGGCAAGTGCTGCCGCCGACGCAAGCTTCGCCGCACTTACTACGACTGCCACCCATGGTAAATTCCGCGGCCGTCACGGTTTCCTTCCTTCCTACACCATGTGGACGACTTCGGCACATATGAGTTGTCAGGGTCGACGTGCGGTGTCTAGAGACTGTTTCGACATTTTCTTTATGTCCGGCTCGGGTGGTCAATAGCGGAAGCCCAACTCTGGAGAATGGTTGACTCTGTGTTCGGTTGTCAATAGGAGGAGCGGTTGGAAACTTTTGCGGTCGAGGAGGTAAAGGATGGACCCAATGGGAGGAACCTGAAATGGCCTCCTGATAAGTAGATAGTGAATATATCACACTGCACATATGAAGAGAACTTGGATAGGTAAGCAAGCTCTTTTGGTGAACGTGTTTATCGTGTTGCAGAGTGACGTTGTTCCAAAAGATCAGGGGTCCTCGACTACCTACGGGAAATCGGTTACAATTTTCACAACTACAATGAACCGTGAAGCCTGAGCAGACAAAATCAATCAAACGACACAGCATGGCAAATTTCAAACAGCCAACCTTAGGCCCTGGTTTTAAGAATTATAAAGGTAAACTTAGAAGTACCTAAAGTAACTTTTTAGTAGAGTAAAACTCTACTTATACTCGAGGTATTCTTATAGCTTATACTATTTTAACCGCCTACCTAAATAGAAATAAAGCTATTATAAGAGAGTATAAGGCTATATATATATATATAAGTATTATTAAGATAAAAAATATAAAAGAAAAAGTTATTATTAATTTATTATAAATAATCTAATAACTAGGGCTATTATTATTATTAATACTATTAATAATAATAATAATACTCCTTCTTTTAATTTTTATACTAAAAGCCTAATTCCTTTTAATACTATTATTACTTATATTATAAACGTAGTTATCGAAATAATTAATAATAAAAATAATAATAATACTATTATTATTATTATTATTATTAATACTAATAAGGATAATAAGGAGGCTAATTATAAAGCTAATATTATTAAGAATAATTATTAGAAGAAAAAAACCCGAATTAGGCCGAGTAAAGGATTAGGGATTTACTAAAACTAGACGAATAATTAAATAAAGTTATTTTTAAAGCTTTTTATTATTACCCGAGTTAATAACTAATTATCCGAAAAGACTATCTTTTTAAAGGATTTAATAAGGGATTTAAAAATAAATATAAAGGCTACTTTCCTAATACCTTCTTAGACTAAGACCCGGCTATTTAATTACTATTAGTAATTTTATTAAAGGTATTAAAAGTTCGTTTAAATAACTAGCTATTCTAAAATTAGTTATAATAAAGAAATAGGGAAGATTAAGGCTAATAACCTATAATAGGAGGTATATTTTAAAACCTTCGGCCTATAGGAGGTATAGTTATAAAAAACTAGTTTTCTAAATACTAATATCTATAAGTAGGTCTAGCTAGGTATTAAGCCTAATAGTATAATAATTATTAAGGTAAATAATAATAAAGGCTTTAAACGGCTATCCCTAACTAGGGAAGATAGCTATATACTATTATTAATACTTAGGCTATTAGTATTATTATTATTAGGGCGAGTACTAGTTACTCTAGTACTAGGCGTTAAAAGGGGGGTAGGGAAACTATAATAAAGTTATAAGACTCTTAACCTTAGGTATAAGGGATTATGCTTACGTAATACCTATATTTTACTTATAACTCCTATACGATAGGATTATAATATTAAGGTTAAGAGGAGAATATCTTTTAAAGAATATTATCTCTTAAGGGATAAATATTATCTTTTAAAGAAATATTCTTAATCCTATAAAGATCCTTTATCCTATAAGATTATATTACTTAAGTCTTAGGTATATATCGTAGGCTCTTTAATACCTTATTTCTAATTCCTTAAGAATTAGCTTTATTTTAAGACTTACCCTAATATACCTTTCTCTTTTAAGTTTTTAAAGTTATTATCTTTCTCCTTAGAAGTCCTTCTCCTTAAAATCCTTTATAACTTTAATTCTTTATAAAAGAAATACCTACTTTAGAAACTCTTTACCCTTTTTTATTTTCGATTTTATCTTAACCTTCTTATAAAAATATCTTATATCCTTTATTCTATTATTTAGTATATTAATAGTATTCTTACCTTTAATATTCTAGATAATAAGTATATTAAAAAGCTCTTAGACTCTAAACCCGAAAATTTATATTTTTCTCCTCCCCTAGGCTCTAAGGTATTTTATCTTTACCTAATACCCTTTACTTTAATACCTCCCTAGCCTTAACCTCCTATTATTAATCCTAGTTAATCTTAAATAATCTAGTAATTACTTAACTAGATTTAATAATTAAAAAGATAATTTATAAATACCTTATTTTCGCTTATAAAATAATAATAATACTCTCCTTTTTTAGACTCGAGTTAAGTATAGGATATTAAACTCTTTAATATTAATAAACTTAAAAAATACCCTATTACTTATAAATATTAGGACTAGCTTAAGAACCTAGAGAATACTTTCTTAACTACCCCCCGTAAATATAAAAAGAATAATAATAAGATCCTAAAAGTATTAGATTATATATACTTTAATCTTTAAACTTATTAAAGATTATATAAATATAAATAACTATTAAACGAATAATCCCGACTTTTTAATAATTAATTATTATTTAAATTATAGTTTTTTAACCTATTATAGGATCCTATTAACCGTATTATATAAATAGCTATTATATATTAGGAAGCCTATTAAAAAGAAGGGTAAATACTATACGACTTTTATATTTACCTAGAATCCCTTAAATAGTATTTTAACTATTGACTAAAGAAGGAAATAGCCCTTTTATTTTTTATACGACTTCTCTTATATATTTATACGAAGATTTTAGAGTAATTATAATTAAATACTTATAATTATTAAAGTATTATAGCTCTAGCTTAATAAATCTAGGATTTAGGACTTATAGAACTAGCCTAATAATCTAATAATATAATATTAAAATAACCTTAATTTAATAAGGATAATTCCTATCGAAGCTATAAACCGGATTACCGAATTCATTCTTAATAATAATATAATTAAAGAATAAACCGCTATAATAACTCCCGGTTATAATATAAGCCTATAAACTTTAATAGGTTTAATAAAGAACTATTATTAAAGTATAATTATTATAAAAAGATTATATTAGTATCCTATAGTATCCCTACCCTAAGAAGTTAAAGAGTAGATAGTACCAGGCTATTATACCTCGTACGATTTAGGAATAGGGGTCCGGATATCTTATTATATAATACGACTTAGCCTAAAGGTGTCTCCTTCTAGAAGAGGAGATAGGGGTCGATAGGAATAGGATAATAAATAGGTATATAGTCCCCCTTCCTTATACGACGAGGAAAAGGTATTTATCTTTACTTATATATAATTTAGATTACCTTTACTTTCCCCTCTTATACGTACGTATTTATATAAACTACTTAATACTAATTAGTAGTTATACTAGTCTTTATTAGTTAATTATAGATTAGCTAGAGTAATAAAACGGATTTCGTCTAATACCGAAGAGCCCTTATACTTAACGTCGTATAATACCCGTACTTTTACCCTTTTTCTAATACTAGTCCTTACCGAAGAGCTATTTTACCTAGTATTATTACCGAAAAACGAAATATTAGACGAATTATACGAAACTTTACCGACTCTCTAATAGTATTCTAAATAATATAATAATAATATAGCTTCTATAATACCTAAGACTATTACCGGATTACCCGCGCTAATACTAAGTAATATAACCCTAGCGTTATATAACGAAATAAAAGAAAGTAATAAGATTTTTTCTCGAGTTTAGACCTAGGCTATATTACTAGTATTCTAGGACTTATAGCTAAACCTCGAATTAGCCCTAGGAAAAACCAAATTAATAATATTTATTATATAACTTATATATAATATCGTTTACTTCGACCTTTACGATTACGACCTTATATAATACGTTTAGTTAGAATTATAAGGATAAACCTATTATTAAATAACTTAGGTTTATAAAACCTTCCTTAAGGAATTAATTTAAATTATTATTATATAAAACGTCTTAGTTATAAGTAATAGGATTATAGTATAATATTTTATATAATTCCTAAAAACGCTAATACCGGATAATACCCTTTCTACCCCTAGATCGACTTATAAACTAACCCCTAACCTAAACTTTAATTCGGTATACTAATCCCTAATATAATATTAATTACCTAACTTAGCTAGACCGAATTAACTATATTATACGACTTAAACGCTAGATATTAAATTATATACGCTAGAACCTAAGTTAAGCCCTTTATTATATTAGCCTCTCCCGACTCGTTTAACCCCTCCTTAACCGGATTACCCGACTCGTATAACTCCGACTTATATTAAATATTATAAATACGAGTTAACTATAGTCCTTATACTACCTATAGTTTTACTTATTAAACCCTAGATAATTACTAGATTATTTTCTAGTATTATATAAGTATACTCCCTTCTACTAATATACTAAGTCTTTAATAGCCCTATTACCCCTAATAAAGTAATTACCTTTCTAAAAGGCTAGCGGAAGGATTAGAATTATATTAATAAGCTATACGATATACTTATTAATAAAGTATAGATTTTTATTAATTATTATTCTCGAATTAGTATTATAGAAGACTAATTCTATACTATTTTTCCTAATATTCTCTTAAATAAGGTATAAGATTATTATCTTTATTTTATAAGTACGGATAAATATTAGGATAAAATCTATACTCTTTTTAATAATTACTTTAATACTTATACGAATTACTCTTTATACTAGACTAATTAGATAATTCTCTCGTTTAATATTATATAATAAGAAAAGCTAAAGAGAATAATAATAAAAACCCTTAACGTACTCCTCGATAAATTACGACTTATATAATAGGCTCTTAGACTAGGATACGAAGGTAAAAAATAACTCCTTATTATTATTATATAAGCTTATTATAGTATACTAGAATTCGAATCGACTATAATATTTTAAGACTTATTATACGAATTATTTATCGACCGACTTTAATCCTTACTTATAATTACTATAGATCGAGGTATTAACTAATTCTATACGGATTACTAATATATCGATAATAATAGGTTTTATACGAATCGTAAATAACTAGCCTACTAGGGATCTTCTTAATACTAAGGATCTTCTTAATAATATCCCTATTTTTAACTACTATACTAGTTTATACCTTATACGAATAAATAATACTTCGTTTATAAGAAATAAGGTTATTAATTAATAAATTATAGTTCGGATAATATAAAACGAGCTAGAAAATAATTCCTTATAATATACGAAAAAGTCGGCTAAGAACCTTTTATAAATAATAAATTTAATACTTTTATCTAGTTATATAAAGGTATTAATAATAATATTATATTCGTATAATCGGACGAGAATTAGGAATCGGATAACGTAAATAATAACGACTTAATAAATAATAATACTATTATATTCCTTACTATTATCGCTTATATATACTAACTTATAAAGGATAATATCTATTATCTAAAGGTACCGGATAAACCCGCTAAGTAATTCCTATTATACGATTCGTATCGGATAATATACTAAGGCGAACTATAGGATACTAGGGCTATTAAGATATTAACTATCGGTAAGCCCTAAGTAAAAGCTTATATTTACGAATATCCTTATACGATAATCGATTAGACTCCTAGTATAAATTCTATATAATTTAGCTTTTTTATACCTATTTAACCGATTAATACTATTATTATATAAAACCCCCTTAGTAAGGTCCTTTATTATATTTTAAATACGGCTACCCCTTTCCTTTTTTATTTTAAAAATACTAATCGATTATAAGCTTTTTATAATAATACTAAAAATATTATCGTATAATACGATAGTATAATTATCCCGGTTATTAGAAAATAGGGATATTTATTCTTTAATATTTCTAAGTAAAAAGTAGTATTATACTATACCGAAAAAGAACTTATCTACCTCTATTAATACTTTAGTTACCTATAAATATAATACTTATATAACCTTTTTTAAAGGGTAAGTCCTTTTAATATTACCCCTATAGTACTTAACTCTATTAAGAAGTTATACTATTAATATTAATCGTATAATACTAAGCTATAATAGTTTAAATTCTT
Source organism: Ophiocordyceps camponoti-leonardi (nom. inval.) (assembly GCA_003339455.1). Taxonomy (NCBI): domain Eukaryota; kingdom Fungi; phylum Ascomycota; class Sordariomycetes; order Hypocreales; family Ophiocordycipitaceae; genus Ophiocordyceps; species Ophiocordyceps camponoti-leonardi. The sequence continues at coordinate 354,588 of PDHP01000007.1, forward strand.
TATTAAGGATAACTATAAGTTTAACTACTTACTTATTATTAATATTTTTTATATAAGCGGTAAACTAGTCTTATACGCGATCGATAAGGTAATTTCTTTCTAAATAGCTATATTTATATAAAGTATATCTATAGTAAATACGTAAAACGTACTATATAAGTACTAGATCTATATATACTAGGGTTTACCGGATATTATCTTATATAATATAGGAATAAACTTCTCTTCTATAGAGTTTTATATAAATACGAAGATTATTAGTATAATATATAAAGAAGTTCCTATTAAAGCCTATTAGGCTATTAGTAAGGTCGAATATATATACGCCCCCTTTTAATAGGTATATAATATCCTATAAAAGAAAATCGACTCTAAGATAAATAATATAATAATCCTTTAAATAGCTATTAAAGCCATAAATAATACTATAGGACCTAATAGTCTTATCCTTATACTCTTTATCTTTAGAGCTTACCCTAGAATATCGTACGACTTACTACTAGTACTAAATATTACTACTAAGGCTATAGTAATTTAATAGGCTATACGGGAAGTATATAAGCTTAAGGTATAGTTTAATATCTTATAAGTACTTTAAACGAGAAATAGACTAATATTATATAATATTCTCTTCCTCCTATTATAGAACGAGGTCCTCGTTTAGTATAAGAAGGATAAATAATAGGGATTATTTAAGATTTTAAGTTTTAATAACTACGATATAATTCTTAATCTCCTAGTAAGTCCGACTCGTTTTTATATAATATATGTTAAACTATATATCCGACTAGTATAATTAGATAATACTATACTTAAACCCCGTTTTTAAATTCCCCTATTAGGCCCTAAGGATAAAAACCTATACGAAGTATTCCTTATAGCTAAAGAAAAAAATAATTAGGCCTTAGTTATATAACTTAGGGAATAAGGTATTATTATTATACCCGGCGAACCCTTCGAAGTATTAGATAAGGATAAAATTAATGCTTTACTTATATAAAGAGTATTTTCTTTTATATAATACGATTATACTTAGGACCCTTTATAATATATTTTTAAAACGCGTCTTATATAAAAGATTAAAAACTAGAACGACTCCCCTTATAAGAAATCCCGCCTTATCGTATAAGGCTATAGCGATAATAAGAAGGAAGAAATTCTTACCTAATTATTAATAATTATAAGGATATCCTAATACCTGCTTTTAGCCCTTAGGCCTATATTTATAAAATCGTACGATATATAGGGCGAATTATAAGATATTACGTAAGCGTATACTTAATCCTACGACCTATTAATTCGTATAATATACGCCTACCTACTAAAGGAACTTTAGCTAAAGTACCCTCCGAATATACTCCTTTATATTTATAAACTACTATATAGCCTAGCTAAATCTAGCCTATACTAGTTTAAAATATATTATATTTATTATCGTATAAAACTTTAGATATAGTACTTATTATACGACTCTTACCTTCTTTATATACTTACTAGACCTAATATATTCGGTATTATAAGTCTATAGATAGATAATATATTCTCCTTCGCCTCTTTTTCTTTCTTTACCCTTAAGGAATCCGAGCTATAAAAGGCTAGCCTTTATACGAAACTAAAAACTTTCCTTATAAATAGGATTACCCTCGACTTTAATAGTAGATATATTTCCTATTTTTCGTATAATATCTATTTTTCTTAAAAAGGGTAAACTAATAGTCTACGATTTATTAACCCTATAAACGACTCTATAAAGTAGGACTTTATTAGCTAATACGTATAAGGAGTATATATCGCCTTAATTTATTAACCCGAGGCTTTATACGACCTTATTATCGCTACTTAAATTATAAACCCGACTCTAGAGGATATTACCGCCCTTAATAAACGACTATAATAATAAATCGATAATACTAACCGCGGATTATGTTTTATTCCCCTCGATCTAAATTATACGAAGTTATTTATTTTTACTAATAGTTCTTTCGTTAATAACTATAATCTAATTTTATAACTTAGTTTCCTTATTATCCTAGGAGAAGAAAAACGATTATCCGACTCTTTTACTATTTATAATAATATCCTCTACTAGACTTTTTTAAAATATAAACGTATTACTCGAAGTATTTATCGGAATACTCGTATAATAACTTAGACGGATCGGTAGAATCTTAGATAAGAGTTTAGATAGGAGGCGTAATACTATATAACTCTAGTTAAATATCGGTATAAATCCCTCGCGATTTTAATATAAAGTCGGATTAATATTAACTCGATTCTAAAGGATAAGAATAGGGGAATCTCGTATATAAATATTAGGTCTTATTTATACGTTAAATAAAGAAGATAAGTATTTAGGACTAAAGTAAAAGTATATTTAACGAGGATTATTATTAATAAGGGTATTTTATCCTTTTATTATTCGATTAGTATATTACTATTATATTATATATATATATAGGATTACTAGGTATAATTATATATAAATATTATAATATATTAACCTATTATATTTAGTAGGGTAATAGAAATACCTAATTAATACTAATTAGTATTAGGAATAACTATATACTTTCGTTATATAATACTAGACTTAATACTACTTTATTAGAATAGAAGAATAGTTTAGATAATAGAAGTTATATACTCTATAGGATCCTAGAAACTATAGTTATTTTCGATAATTTTAAATATACTTTTACTAGTATTTAGTTTAATTTTAATAAAATAGTTTTATAATACTCGGTAAATACTTATTATAAGTTAATACTATTTACTCTTTTTTTCGAATCGGCTTTTTTTTAGTTTTAATTAGAATTTTTATTAATTTCGACTTAATTTTTTTTCGATTCTTTTTTAATATACGCTTAAAGTCGATTTAACTTTAATCTAAAGTCGACTCTTATTCGAATTAGTTTCGATTATACTTATTTTATAAAATACGTTTTTAATTAGTAATTATAATATTAATTTTACGAATTTATAGACTTTCGAACGTATAAAACGGGTATATTCGAATAGGAAGTAAAAAGGAAAAATAAATAAAGGAAAAAATAAAGGAAAAATAAAAAAAAAATAGTAAAAATAAAAGAAAAATTAAATACGATTATTATAAGTATCCTAATAAGTATTTAGTATAGGATAAGCTATATTCGAATACTATATAATATTAGCTTAAGTTTAGTATAACTTCGAATTAAGTTTAATAAAATATTAAAATAAGATTAAATATACCTTATCCTTTTATACCTTATTTAATTAATAGTTTATAAAAACGAACTCGGTAAGGGTAATTATAATAAATATAGTTAATATAAGGGTTTATATCCTCGAAGTTAATTAATAATCTTATAAGTTCTATATACTCGAGGAAGAGTTTATACCGTATTATAGTATTTTCCCCCCTTCCTATATAAGTAGTAGGCTTTTACCTTAGCTAATACTTATACCTAATACGTATTAATCGAAGGAGACTATTCCGATAATTTACTAATATAAGATTAGTATAGGATAGCCTAATAGATTATCCCCTAAACTATAGTATACTAATAAGTAGATAATAGTATTAAGGGGGGAAGGGCGGGGGTTAGTATAATAGGGGCTAGGGTCGAGAATCGGGATATATAAAGCGTTAATAAAATAGGAGGAGAAGGAGGAGGAGCCTAATTAAAAGTAAAGGTACTATACCTACGAGTAGAGGTAAAAATAGGTACTATATTAACTAAAAATTAGTATAATTTTAACTTAAAACCTAGCTAATATCGACTTAACTTCGATATTATTTTATTCTAAGTTTATACTTATTTTTAGCTTATTCTAGGATAATTCTCGGATAAACTAAAGATAAGCCTTAGATAATATAAGGATAGGGTTAAAATAAGTAATAACTTACTATAATAAGGAGGAGGGGGGAGAGGGATAAGGTTAAGCTTATTATTATTATTATTATTACTACTATTATTATTATTACTACTATTAATACTAATACTATTATTATTATTATAGTTAATACTACTACTATTATTATATTTACTATATTTACTATTACTATTATAATTACCCTAAGTCGATAAAAATAGTATTATAGGGGTTATTATACCTTGGGATAAATACGTATTAACTATAGTTCGATTTCTATTTAATATTAGCTTAATTCTTACTCGAATTCGACTCGAAATTATAATAAAATCGGTTTAAACTTACGTTAAGGAAGATAATAATAATAATAGTAATAATAATAGTATAGGGAGGAAGAAGAAACGATTTCGGAGAATTTTTCGTACGGGGTTATTAACCTTATAGGGTTATATAGGGCTAAAGCCTTTAGCTATTTACCCCGCCCTATTACGTTTTACTTAGTACGCTTATAGAATTTTTTTTTCTCTTTCTAACTCGACTTACTTTTTTTTTCTCGATTTTTCTACCTATTTTTTACCTACGTTTTTCGACCTTATTTTTCGTTTTTCTCTTTTCTATCTTTTATTCTCGCGGATATATAACCTTTCGTATAAAAGAAATAATACTAAGGGTATAAAATCTAATTATATTTTTTAACCTAATTTTAATATAATTTTAATACGACTTTAGGATAATTTCGATACGTTTTTAACCTAAGTCCTTAGGATATATAATACGATAAAATAACGTATCCTAGGGATATATAATACTATAAAGTATTATACTCGTAAATATATAATATAATAAAGTATTATACGCTAGGAAAAACCTATTTAAACTAAACCCCGATTAGTCTTTTATTCGACTAGACCTCTAGATTTAGATAAGAAAGTACTTAGGGATATAATAATAGTTTATATTACCTTTTTATTTAACTATAAAAAGAAAAGTTACTAGTATTAGAATACTCGTATAACGACTTAAATAGATCGGTAGAATCTTAGATAGGAGTTTAGATAAGAGGCGTAATACTATATAACTCTAGTTAAATATTAGTATAAATCCCTCGCGATTCTAATATAAAGTCGGATTAATATTAACTCGATTCTAAAGGATAGGAATAGGGGAATCTCGTATATAAATATTAGGTCTTATTTATACGTTAAATAAAGAAGATAAGTATTTAGGACTAAAGTAAAAGTATACCTAATAAGGATTATTATTAGTAAGGGTACTTTATCCCTCTATTATTCGATTAGTATATTACTATTATATTATACGTATATATAGGATCGCTAGGTATAGTTATACGTAAATATTATAGTATATTAACCCGCTATATTCGGTAGGGCGATAGAAATACCTAACCGATAGTATTCTTATTAGTAAACTCTATAGTATAATAAGTAGTATTAATATTAGTATTACCCTATATAGTATAATCTAGGAGATTATATAATACTTTAGGCTAGCCCTTATCCCCTTAGTCCTATATACCGATTCGTAATTACTTTATAACTACCTAGTAAAGCTTAGCTTTATAACTAAAAAGCATTTTATAATTAATATTATAGCGTTTTACGAATTATATAAATATAAAGAAATTTCGGAAATCCGCTAAATTAATAGTAAAAATAACCTAGTAAATACCTATACGAAGGCTAATCCTAACCTTATACTTATAATACTTATTTCTACTAATATCTACTAACTCTAGATTAAAGCCTTTATTTAATAACTAGTCTAGTTATATAATAACTTTTTCCTTTATTTTTTTTATATTTTTTTTCTTTTCCTATCGTTTAACCGTTTTTTTTTACGATTTTTTTAGATTTTTTTTTTACTTTTAATTTTCTTTTCCTATTTTTACTTATTTACTATTTTTATTATTTTTTTTCTTTTTCCTATTTTTTTTAAAATTACTTTTCCTCCTAAGTATTATCTAATACTAAAAATACTAAAAATACTTTCGTCTAATACTAAAAATACTTATAAAAATCCTCCTCCCCCTCTACTTATCGTCTAATACTATAATATACTCCTTATATTTATAAGGATTATATAGCGTAAGCGCTATTATTATTAACCTTACTTAGGCCGGACTATTAGCTAATATACTCGCCGCCGCCGGAGTAATAGCGATAATTAGTATTAATACTACTATTCCTCTACTCCTAGCGTATTATACGAAGCTATACCTAGTCGTATAAGAGTATTATATATAGGTAGTATAGGCGCTATTACCTATTATTTAATATATATCGAATAAGTACGGGTTCTAGGCGTAAACGTTATACGGGTTAAATAATACGCTACTATAATTAGCTATTAATACGGCTAGAAAATAACTCGGCTATTAGATAATAATAATGAAAATCCGGGCTAGGTCCTAGGTATTATCTAGCCGGACGGAGATATTATACGATAGTATATTATATAGCCTTTCTTCTATTACCTTTTTTTTTCTATTAACTATTATACGATATTTCCGGTATTTTTTTTTCTTACGTTTATTATTATCTAGCGTATTATACGCTTATACTCCTCCGAGCCTAAGGGTATTTTAACCTAGTAGAAGCTAGGCCGATTAATAATAAAGCTATACGGATCGATAAGTATATTATACGATTAGTATTCTATTCCTATTTTTCTATTATTATATATTAGCCGACTTATTATAGTATTTCCTTATTATTCTTATTATTATTATTATCGTCTTTATTATTATCTTTACCGAGAAGGAAAGAAGAAAGGAAGAGAAAGGAAAAAGAAAGAAGGAGAAGAGAAAAGAGGTTTTTATACCCCTCTTAGGCTTACTAAGCGCTTATATACGATAGAGTAAAGCCTTATAGCTTAGGTATAAAGGCCGATTTTATAAGATTTCCTAGTATTTTTACCCTCGAGGTCCTTTTTAGTCTTTTTCTCTCTCTTTTTTTATAGGTATTCGACTCTAAGGGACTTTACTAACGAAATACGGTCTTTACCCTGCGATTTATTAGCGGATTAGCGCTTCTTTTTTCCTTTTCTAGCCGGTAGGAGTTCTTTTAGATTTTTAATTTAGCGTTTTTTTCTTTAGAATAACTTTTCCTAACTTTACCTATATTCGTTTAGTATTATACGAAGGTTTTTTCTTATACCTATAGTTAAGTTTTTTTTTAGAGGATTTAGCCCTCTTAAATAGTCGGTTCTTCTCTTCGTACGTATACCTTTTTATAAAAAGAAAAAGTCGAGTATTAGTATCCTATAGTATCCCTACCCTAAGAAGTTATAGAGTAAATAGTACTAGGCTATCGTACCTTATATAATTTAGGAATAGGGGTCCGGATATTTTATTATATTATACGACTTAGCCTAAAGGCGTCTCCTTCTAGAAGAGGAAATAGGGGTTAATAGGGATAGGATAATAAATAGGTATATAGTCCCCCTTCCTCGTACGACGAGGAAGAGGTATTTATCTTTACTTATATATAATTTAGATTACCTTTGCTTTCCCCTCTTATACGTACGTATTTATATAAACTACTTAATAGATTAGCTATAAAGAAAATACTTATTTTTCGAAATACCTAGATAAGCTTAAGGCTACCTATTTAAAATATACTAAGGTATAAAATAGTCTAAAGGAATTAAAAAATAAGTAAATATTAGAATAAAGATCCTACCCTCGATATTACTAATAGAAAGGACTTTTTCCGTTTTTACTATAGTTTATTCGAATTAAAATATTATTAAAACGACTATAAATCTTAATACTTATAGTAAAATTAATTTTATCGATTCTACTTTCGTTTAATAATACGGCCTTATATTAGCTAATAACTTACCTACTCTTAAGGATAGTTTAGTACCTTCTATTATTAGTATTAGTAATTATATAATAATAAATAGCCTTTAGATAATTAATATATTATTTTATAATAATTATAATACTAAAAAGACTATTATTTAATACTATATTAGGATCCTAAATTAATCTTAAGATTCTTACTTAATTATTTTAAGTATACTTACTAATATATATTTATTAGAATATACGGAAGCCGTAGGAGTATATACGTATAAGCGTATAAAGGTATTAGGAAGGGAAGGATTATATAATATAGTCGCCCTTAGTTATAGGGCTTATAGCCGCCTATTAGGGTACGCTCTCCGTATATAGAGTATAAAGGAGAATTATTACTCTTATATTATCTTAATCTAGCCCTAAGTATACTATATAATAGTAATTCTACTTCGTTTATAATAATAACTTTACGATTATTTTAATCGGATAATTAAATAGGCTTCTTACTAATCCTTATAATTAAATAGGTCTTATATTAGTCCTTATAATCGGATAAGCCTATAAGCTAATCCTTATAAAACTATATATAATAAATTATATAACCCCCTTTAATAATAGTATTATATTTTCTTAAGACCTATAGAACTTTTACGACTCTATAGACTACTTATTATATTCTTCGCCTATTTAATTTATAGAGAACCTAAATAATATCTTAGGTTCTATAAGTATAATAGACTAATTAAGGAGACTTAGTAAAATAATAAGCCTTATTAAGATAAAATACGTTATAGCTAAGGATACCTCCGCCCTTATAAGAAAGGGGAAAGGACTTATATAGGATAAAGAGGAACCTACTTCCTACGCTAGCTCTTATATAAGTAAGCCTAGTACTCGTATAGGGGAGCCTAGCTTATATACTATAAAAAGGGTAGAAAACAACCCTAAAAACGAAAAAGCCTTAGTTAGAATTATATTATAAGAACCTATAGGAAAGGTATTTATCGGTTAAGTATCTTTATCGCCCTACCGAATATAGTAGGTTAATACGCTACGACGTTTACGTATAACTATACCTAGTAATCCTATATATACGTATAATATAATAGTAATATACTAATCGAATAATAGAAGAATAAAATACCCTTACTAATAATAATCCTCGCTAAGTATACTTTTACTTTAGTCCTAAATACTTATCTTCTCTATTTAATATACGAATAAAACCTAATATTTATATACGAGATTCCCCTATTCCTATCCTTTAGAATCGAGTTAATATTAATCCGACTTTACGTCGGAATTATAAGGGATTTATACCGATATTTAACTAGAGTTATATAATATTACGCCTCCTATCTAAACTCCTATCTAAGATTCTACTAATCTATTTAAGTTATTATACGAGTATTCTAATACTAGTAACTTTTCTTTTTATAATTAGATAAAAAGGTAATATAAACTATTATTATATCCCCGAGTACTTTTTTATTTAAATCTAAAGGTTTAGTCGAATAAAAGACTAATCGGGGTTTAGCTTAAATAGGTTCTTCTTAGCGTATAATACTTCGTTATATTATATATTTACGAGTATAATACTTTATAGTATTATATATCCCTAGGATATATTATTTTATTATATCGTATATCCTAGGGACTTAGGTTAAAAACGCGTTAAAATTATCCTAAAATCGTATCGAAATTATATTAAAATTAGGTCGAAAATATAATCGGATTTTATACCCCTAGTACTATTTCTTTTATACGAAGGGTTATATATTTATAAGAATAAAAGATAAAAAAGAGAAAAACGAAAAATAAGGTTAAAAAACGTAGGTAAAAAATAGATAGAAAAATCGAGAAAAAAAGCAAGTCGAGTTAAAAAGAGAAAAAAATTCTATAAGTATACTAAATAAGACGTAATAGGGTAGAGTAGGTAGCTAAAGGCTTTAGCCCTACGTAACCCTATAAGATTAATAACCCTATATAAAAAATTCTTCGAAATCGTTTCTTCTTCCTCCCTATACTATTATTATTACTATTATTATTATTATCTTCCTTAATATAAGTTTAAACCGATTTTATTATAATTTCGAGTCGAATTCGAGTAAAAATTAAGCTAATATCGAATAGAAATCGAATTATAATTAATACGTATTTATCCCGAGGTATAATAACCCCTATAATACTATTTTTATCGACTCGGGGTAGTTATAATAATAGTAGTAAACGTAGTAGACGTAATAGTAGTAGTAGTATTAGCTATAATAGTAATAGTAGTATTAGTATTAATAATAATAGTAATAATAATAATAATAATAATAATAATAATAATAAGCTTAACCTTATCCCTTTTCCCCCTCCTCCTTATTATAATAAGTTATTACTTATTTTAACCTTATCCTTATATTATCTAAGGCTTATTTTTAGTTTATCTAGGAATTATCCTAGAATAAGCTAAAAATAAGTATAAACTTAGAATAAAATAATATCGAAATTAAGTCGATATTAGCTAGGTTTTAAGTTAAAATTATACTAATTTCTAGTCGATATAGCGCTTACTTCTACCTCCGCTCGTAAGTATAGTACCTCTACTTCTAGTTAGGCTCCTCCTCCTCCTCCTTTTACTCTATTAACGCCTCGTATATCTCGATTCTCGACCCTAGCCCCTATTATACTAACCCCCGCCCCTCCCCCCCTAATACTATTATCTACTTATTAGTATACTATAGTTTAGGGGATAGTTTATTAGGCTATCCTATACTAATCTTATATTAGTAAATTATCGGAATAGCCTCCTTTAATTAATATATATTAGGTATAAGTATTAATTAAGGTAAAAGCCTACTACCTATACGGGAAGGGGGGAAAGCGCTATAATATAGTATAAACTCCTCCTCGAGTATATAGAATTTATAAAATCGTTAATTAACTTTAAGGATATAAACCCTTATATTAGCTATATTTACTATAACCGCCCTTACTAAGTTCGTTTTTACGAACTATTAACTAAATAAGGTATAAAGGGATAAGGTATATTTAATCTTACTTTAATATTTTATCGAACTCGATTTAAAATTATATTAAATTTAAGCTAATATTATATAGTATTTAAATATAGCTTATCCTATACTAAATATTTATTAGGATACTTATAATAATCGTACTTAATTTTTCTTTTATTTTTACTATTTTTTCTTTTATTTTTCTTTTATCTTTTCCTTTATTTATTTTTCCTTTTTACTTCCTATTCGAATATACTTATTTTATACGTTTAAAAGTCTATAAATTCGTAAAATTAATATTATAATTACTAATTAAAAACGTATTTTACGAAATAAGTATAGTCGAAATTAATTCGAATAGGAGCCGACTTTAGATTAAAATTAAATCGACTTTAAGTATATATCGAAAAAGAATCGAAAAAAAATTAAGTTAAAATCGATAAAAACTCTAACTAAAACTAAAAAAAAGCCGATTCGAAGAAAAGAGTAAATAGTATTAACTTATAGTAAGTATTTACCGAGTATTATAAAACTATTTTATCGAAGTTAAACTAAATACTAATAAAAGTATATTTAAAATTATCGAAAATAGCTATAGCTTCTAGGATCCTATAGAATACGTAACTTCTATTATTTAAACTATTCTTTTATTCTAGTAAAATAGTATTAAGTCTAGTATTATATAATAAAAGCGTATAGTTATTCCTAATATTAATTAGTATTAATTAGGTATTTTTATTACCCTACCGAATATAATAGGTTAATATACTATAACGTTTATATATAGCTATACCTAGTAATCCTATACGTACGTATAATATAATAGTAATATACTAATCGAATAATAAAGGGATAAAATACCTGTCGGTTAGGTATCTCTATCGCCCTACCGAATATAGCGGTTTAATACGCTACGACGTTTACGCATAGCTATACCTAGCGATCCTATACGTACGTATAATACAACGGTAATACACCGATCGAATAATAGAGGGATAAAGCACCCTTACTAATAGTAGTCCTCGCTAGGTATACTTTTACTTTAGTCCTAAATGCTTTTCTTCTCTATCTAACGTACGAACGAGACCTGATATTTATATACGAGATTCCCCTATTTCTATCCTTCGGAATCGAGTTAATATCGATCCGACTTTACGTCGGAATCGCGAGGAATTTATACCGATATTTGACTAGAGTTATACATAATACCGAGTATATAATTATACGGTATTATACGATATTATACCTCCTATCTAAGATTCCTACCGATCTATCTAAGTTATTATACGAGTATTTAGATACTAGTAACTTTTCTTTTTTATAATTAAACGGAGAGGTAGTATAGACTTATTATTATATCCCCGAGTACCTTTTTATCTAGGTCTAGAGGTCTAGTCGAATAAGAGACTAATCGGGGTTTAACTTAAATAGGTTCTTCCTAGCGTATATTACTTTATCGTATTATATATCCACGAGCGCGATATTTAGTAGTATCGTATATCCACGAGTACGATATTTAGTCGTATCGTATATCCCTAGGATACGTTATTTTATCGTATCGTATATCCTAGGGACTTAGGTCGAAAACGCGTCGAAATTATTTTAAAGTCGCGTCGAACTTATATTAAAATTAGGTCGAAAATATAGTCGGATCTTATACCCCTAGTACTATTTCTTTTATACGAAGGGTCGTATATCCGCGAGAACGAAAGATAGAGAAGAGAAAAACGAAAATAAGGTCGAAAAACGTAGGTAAAAAATAGGTAGAAAAATCGAGAAAAGAAATAAATCGAGTCGAAAAGAAAGAAAAAAAATTTCGTAGGCGTACTAAGTAAGGCATAGTAGGGCGGGGTAGGCAGCCAAAGGCTCCGGCCCTACTTAACCCTATAAGGTCGATAACCCCGTACGAAAAAATTCTCCGAAATCGTTTCTTCTTCCTCCCTATACTATTACTATTACTATTATTATTATTATCTTCCTTAACGTAAGTTTAAACCGATTTTATTATAATTTCGAGTCGAATTCGAGTAAGAATTAAGCTAATATCGAATAGAAATCGAACCATAGTAAATACGCGTTTATCTCGAGGTACGACGACCCCCGCGATACTATCTCCGTCGACTCGGGGTAGCTATAGTAGTGGTAGTGGACGTAGTGGTCGTGCTTGATTTTTCTTTTATCTTTGCTATTTTTCCTTTATTTTTTCTTTTATCTTTTCCTTTATTCATTTTTCCTTTTTACTTTCCTATTCGAATATACCCGTTTTACGCGTCCGAAAGTCCATAAATTCGTAAAATTAGTATCGTAATTACTAAGTAAAAACGTATCTTACGAAATAAGTATAGTCGAAACTAATTCGAATAGGAGTCGACTTTAGATTAAAGTTAAGTCGACTTTAAGTATATATCGAAAGAGAATCGAAAAGAAATTAAGTCGAAATCGATAAAAACTCTAACTAAAACTAGAGAAAAGCCGATTCGAAGAAAAGAGTGGATAGTATTAACTTATAGTAGGTATCTGCCGAGTACTATAAAACCGTCTTATCGAAGTTAAACTAAATACTAGTAAAAGTATATCCAAAATTATCGAAAATGGCTATAGCTTCCAGGATCCTATAGAGTACGCAACTTCTACTATCTAAACTATTCTTCTATTCCGGCAAAGTAGTATCGAGTCTAGCGTTATACGACGAAAGCGTATAGCTATTCCCGATACTAATTAGTATCGGTTAGGTATCTCTATCGCCCTACCGAATTATCGGTTAGGCATCTCTATCGCCCTACCGAATATAGCGGGTTAATACGCTACGACGTTTACGTATAGCTATACCTAGCGATCCTATACGCACGTATAATATAATAGTAATACACCGATCGAATAACGGAGGGATAAAGCACCCTTACTAATAATAGTCCTCGCTAGGTATACTTTTACTTTAGTCCTAAATACTTTTCTTCTCTATCTAACGTACGAACGAGACCTGATATTTATATACGAGATTCCCCTATTTCTATCCTTCGGAATCGAGTTAATATCGATCCGACTTTACGTCGGAATCGCGAGGAATTCATGCTAATATTTGACTAGAGTTATACACAATGCCGAGTGCATAATCATGCGGCATTATGCGATATTATGCCTCCTGTCTAAGATTCCTACCGATCCGTCCAAGTCGTCATGCGAGTATTCAGACAATACCCTTATTAATAGTAATCCTCGCTAGGTATACTTTTACTTTAGTCCTAAATACTTATCTTTTCTATTTAATATACGAATAAGACTTAATATTTATATACGAGATTCCCCTATTCCTATCCTTTAGAATCGAGTTAATATCGATCCGACTTTACGTTAGAATTACGAGGGATTTATACTAATATTTAACTAGAGTTATATAGTATTACGCCTCCTATTTAAACTCTTATCTAAGATTCTACTAATCCGTCTAAGTCGTTATACGAGTATTCCGATAGTATTAGGTTCTTATTAAAAGTCTAGATTTACCTTTAATAATATTAATACTATAGAATTTAAGTATATATATAAATACTTCTAGAATAACCCTAAATTTCGCCTTATTATTTATTAGTATTTACGATTCCGTAAAATACTTAATAATTAACCTATCGTAGAAGTCCTTAATATTTTTATAATATACGATTTAATCTAGATAGACTCCTACTATTATAATATTTATTAGCTTAAGGTTATATATCCTAGCTTTTATATTAATATATTCTATATTAAAACTATAAAAAAGGATTATTTAGATATAATACCTATAATTTAATCTCGAATAATTAAGTATTCGTATATAAAAGTCTATAAGCCGGATAATATCTTAAGTATAATTATAATTCTATATAATTAAAGCGATTCCGAGGAAATCCTTCCTATAGATTATAAACCTTCTTAGACCTTATCCTAGCGCTTTTTAGTATAACCCTCTATTAAGAAGTATATTATTATCGATAAAGGATTTACTCGTTTTATTATAGAAGCTATTATCTCCTAATAAATACTATAGGGTAAATACTATTAATAGTTTATACCTCTTAATAATTCCGACTCCGAATTTAAATTAGACTTTATAAAGCCTAGATATTATTAATAAGACTTTTTAATAAACCTAACTATTAATAAGGCCTCCGAAAAAGCTATTAGTAAAAGGCTTAAAAAAGATAATATTAGTACCTTTTATCCGTACTTTTTAAATCCTAATAGTATAAGTATTATTATTAATAAGGATAAAAAGGTTATTTTTATAAATATTAATAATAGGTCTATAGGACTAGAGGGACGAGAATATATTAGAATAGGAAGGTAAAATAGGTAAATATAAAAGGATATACTCTATATAATACTTATACCTTATAGTATAAATAGTATATCTTAAGATACGTATTTTTTCTATCTAGTTAATAGAAGATAGTCTATATATATATATTAGAGTCTTTAGGACTCTAAGGACTCTAGGAATCCCGGGAGTCTCCTAAGCTCTATCCTAGATCTTTTCCTCCGGCTTCCTTCTCCTTCTCCGACGAAATAGGCTAATATCGGTATCCCGTTTATTCTATAATAATTATTCGTTTACGTTAATAATTACTCTTAGTATTAGCGGAAGTTAATAGTCGTATTTTAGTACTCTATAGTAGTTTAATATAATTAATAATTATAGGGCTTCCGGCCTATAGCTCTAGAAGTATTAACCTATTATCCGTACTTACGTAGGGGATACCTAGAGTCCCCCTTTAGGGATTTCGGGGAACTCCGGGAAGTTCGTTAACCCGAGGTTTTACCGCCTATTTTCTTATCGAATAAGGATATCCGGAATCCCCTAATAGGGATATTAGGAGATCCTAGGGATCTCGTTATCTAAGGTATTATTATTAGACTACTCGTAGTCTATTTTATAATAACTCCCCCGGGTAAGAAAAGGATATAATATCCTCGTTATTACCGTATACTCTAAAGGGAAAAGAAGGAGGGTATTAGTACTAGAAGAAGATTATAAAGGTAAGAACTTATAGGGTAAAATCAAAAGTATAATAAGTATATAAAATAAATAGTAAGGTATAATCGAACCGAAATAATAACTACCTAAGGTTAACTAGGTAGAGTATATATAATAGTATTAGTATAATAGGCTAGCTATATAGAAAAGATAAAAACTAATAATAGTACGAAGTATATATTATAAAAAATAGTAAAAATAAAGGAAAATACGAAGGAAAAGGAGGAAAAAAATATAAGGCTCTTACTACCCGACTTATCGCTCGTTTATATTTATAGAGTATTACTCCTAAGGTCCTAGCCTAAGTAATTCCCTATACTTAGCCTACTTATAGCCGCGTAGGCTATTTACGCTAGCTAAGGCGGGGAGCTAAGTCCCTATATTATCTATACCGGGGGAGCGGAGTGCCTATATAATCCTATAGAATATTAACGGTATTATAACTAGGGCTATATTTATATAAGGTTAAGTAATTAATATAGGATATTCTATAACTCGAGTAACTAGTCCTATAAACGACTAGGCGGTATTAAAGGACTAGGCGGTATTACCCGTAAATCGGGCGGCGTCTAGGGCGGAGGAGAATATAAGGATATAGCGAGCTACCTAATATATTTATTATATCGATTCCGCGCGAAGTATAATAATATAGAGGGCTAGATCCGTATAGGTAACGTATTTAGGCAAGATCCCCGCTATAATAATAACTCGGCTAAGCGAAATATTAAAGCCTAAAACGCTTCTCGCCTAATCGTAGAATACTATAAAGATAAATATAATCTTAATAGTATAGAATATTATAATCTCGTCGATAATATAGAGTATTATAACTAGGAGGCTAATACCTATAGCGTTTAGGATATTATCCCGGATAATAATAGGCTATTACGGTAGGGCCTTATATCCTTATATATCGAAGGTATAAGAGGAGTCCTATTATTATATTTAGCCTTAAGCGATAGAAGCTAGGAATATTATAGTACGTTAATACTACTTAGCCGAGAGTCTATCTATAAGTATAGGGTCCGGAGCTCTAAGCGTAAATAGGCGGCGTTATACCGTATTATCGCGTATAAGGTTAATAGCCCTTCCTAGTATTATAGCTAGTCGTATAAGTATAGAGTTAAGTATACTAAACGCGAGGTATAATAATATACTCGCTATATATCGTCTCTAGAACTCCGCGAAGAGTCCTTAGTTAATCTATTCGATTACGTCTTATAGTATAAAGTCTATAAGCTCGGTTACCTATATAAGCTTTTTATCTATAGTATTATATATATTACTTAGGGTAATACGCGTAAAGTAGGTAAATATAAAGAGGACCTAGATAGCGCCTAGGGTAAAGCCGATAATATCTATATCCGATTACCGGAATCGATTATCCGCGTTCTAGAGGAGTATAAGTAGTTAGGTAAGGTAGGCCCCGGTAGCCGTAAAATAGCCCTAGTTATCTCTTTATTAAGGGGTTATTATAATAAGATCCTAAATAGCCGGTAGGTTTATATCCGAGTCTAGAGAAATAACCCTAGTATATTAAGCTAGTATTAGTATTATAAGCTCCCTAGTAGGGAAATATAATCCTTTATTATTTACCTAATTATACTTTAGGCTAAGGCCTTTTCTATAGGTAAAACGGTAAAAATCCCTTAAAATATTTATATTAAATAACTTCTACCGCCTTTAGGTATTATACTTTATCTTATAGAATACCTAGATCGTATTATCCTCGTTACCGTATAACTAGAGCGCGTATTAATACCCTTCGTAGGATATTTACGGCTAAGGTATATCTAGGCGGTTAGAGAAAATACTATAGAAAATAGCATTCTTACTTCGCTATCCTAATATATAGTTAATATATAGGACTAGAAATATAAAGGGTAATAAGGAGAGGAAAGCTAGGAAAGAAGAAAGGGAAAAAGGCGGGGTTTATTTATTTTTCTACTCTACGAATACCTAAAGTACTACTTTTTTAGGCGGTAAAGTACCTAAGGCTACTACTAATAGTTACTTAGTAATATTTAGAGTTTAGATAAAAAGCTCCTTAGTCGGTAGTACGCGGTATACTAGGTCTTCGTATTTCCGAGGATAGTCTATAGTAGGCTATATAAAGTTTAGGCTATAAAAGGGATAAAGGAGAAGACGGTAAGGAAATACGCAAAAGGAATAGGATAAGAGGAAAATCGTATTAAACCTAGGAAAAGTAACTAAGGAGAAACGGAGGAGGATTATAAACTTAGGAAAAACGATAAAGGCGAGCGAAAATAATATAGTAAACCTAGGAAATAATAGAAGGAAATAACTAATATAATAAACCTAGGGAATAATAGAAGGAGATAATAAATAAAGGAAAAGGGGTAACCTCTAGTAACTAAACGCTTAATACCTAAGAATCCCCTAGCTCTAGGGGTTTATACTCGGCGATTAAGTTTATTCGTTTCTTTCGTATCTCCTTTATATATTCGTAGATTTAGGCTCGGTTAGTCTTAAACTCTTCGATTAGTCGAAGTATAAATATAATCGATACTTTTTCCTATTTATTATAGTACGATAGTTATCCTTTCTAGGCTATAAAATACTCCTTAGTTAGTCGCCCTCTTCTATAATAACGTATTCGTAAGTCTAGGATCGCCTTTACCTCCTATTCGTTTAGGCTAGCTTCGGGGTTATTTACTAATCCTAGTCGGTTTATAGGGGGTTCGGCTAATAAGAGTTAGGTAATAAATATAATAGGGTAGATATTTAGGGAGCCGTTAATATCGAGTTAATAGGCTAAATAGCTAATACGCTCTATAATTTTAAATAGGCTAGTACGTTATTCTCTAAGCTTCGGGGGGGTATTAGTAATAACGCGGTATCCTTTACCTAGGCGTAACTATACTTAATCTCCTACTTTAAGCTTAAGTAGTCGTTTTTTCTTATCGTATTATTCTTTTATAACCGCCTACGTAAGAGTAATAACGATTATAGCTTTATCGCGGAGTATATCTTTATCGAGGATATTCCGTTATTCCCTAAGACTCCGGAGTCCGTTATCTATCCTCTACCCTATTAGTAGTTCGCTAGGAGAATAACCGATTATTACTAAAAAGGAATTATTTAATAAAAACTAAATCGGGAGTATTACTAGTAGTTATAATTATCCGGGGTTATTTATTATAAAAAACCTTAGAGCGATTTCGACTATTTAATTCCTTCTTTCGGAGAGCCTATCCGTCTAGGGGTACTATAGTATAAATATAAGTAACTTTATTCCGAATACCTATTAAAGCGTTCGCTAAACCTCGGAGGTAAACTTCGGGTCTTTATTTAAAATAATACGGGAAGGGATCCCCTAGTTAGCCTAAAGGAAATAATAGTAAAGGGCTATTACCTACTCCGTTACTATTATCGTATTATTACCGGGGATTAAAATATAGGCTTTAGAAAACTTATTAGAAACTATTAATAGTATATTAAAGAATTCCCTAGGAGGGGTCGGCTAAAGTATACCTTCCGCTTTAATAGCGGGTAGGCTAGCGATAAAGTCTATAGCTATTGTATAGAATAGGATAGCTAATAACTAGATTAGTATAAGCTATTTAATAATAGCTAATTAGTCTATTTAATTTCGGTAATATACCTTATAGTTATCTACTACTTTATCGATTATTTTATATAAACCTAGAATAGCGAAGGCGGATACTAAGTCTTACTAAAGTCTCGTATAACTAGTATAAAAGCCTCGCTTATATACGTCCTCGACGATTTCCTCCGCGTATAATACTAGTATATATAGCTATCGTCTACCGTCTCCTTCTAGGATATATAAGAGATATCCTACTCGCTAAAAAGGGAGTCCTAGTATTATATTTTCCTCGCTTAACTAGGAAATAACTTTTCCCTATTTAGCGTTTCTAGGATATCCTATAATAATATTAGCTTCGATACCTAGCTAGACGAATATCTCTACGAAGTAAAATAATATCCCTTCGGGCGTATTATTCTACTAAACGTTATTAAGCTCCCCTAGCTCTATACTATTTACGTTTACTCTATTAGCCGGGAGTTAAAATAATACGTTAAGTACGATATTAGTTATACTAGGGATATAGTTAACGGTTAATAGAAATTAACTAAGGTACTAGGATATATTAATTAACCTATTATTAGTACGTCTATTCTCCGTAAACGGGGATATTTACTTAATAATCGCGTATATTACTATATAGTCGGTTAGTACGATTACTAGGGCGGTACTAAATAAGATAAGTATACGTAGTTTCCTAATAGCCTAGACTAAATAAATAACTTCTAACTCTATAGGCTAATACTAAGGTTCTCCGCTATATAGTATCCTACTTAAGAATATAATCGGTTAGGTATTTATATAGGCTAGTACTATCTTTTAATCCTACTTAGCTATTAGGTCTATATAATAAACTATAACTCCGAAGTTATACTCTTAACTTACGTTAAACTAAATAACTAGTAGTATATCCGGATTATAGTACTATAATTACTATGCCTTAGTAAGAGCGTTAATTACTTACTAAAATACTTATTCCTCCTCGGGGGTTAGCTAGTATACTATAGTTATAGCGTATTATATACGTTCTTATCCTCTAACTAGGACTCCCTAGTCCTTACTAATCCGGAGTAAGGCGGTCTTCCTAGCTTATAAGGGTACGATAAAACGTACGAACTACGGATAAGCGTATTATAATTACCCGACTATACTAAGCTATTTCTCGAGTTAGCCGAGTATACGCGAGAATTTAATTTCTCGGAGTACTCGGATATAATTATCCATATTTATAATCCCGAGTATATCTACCTTATAGCCTAAAAGCTATACGGATAGGTATTTAAGGAATAATTTAGGTCTAAATAAGGCTATATTTTTATTTATAAAAGCGGTAAATACGAATTAAAGGTATTTAAGGTATTCTACTATTATATCGGAGAAGATTATTATATTATCGATATACGCGGTAGCGAACTTTATAAATAGTTAAAGGAGCGTATCTATAAACCGCTATATATAAGTAGGGGAATTCTTAAATCCTATTAGTATAACTTTAGATTACTCTAACCCCTAGTATATTATTAATATAAACCGCTCGATATACTTAGGATATACTAAAAACTAGTAAAAAAAGAATTTAGTATTTACTACTAAGATAAATTTCTTCCCCTAGAGGCGCTCGATTATATACTCCTACCTAGGTATAGGATACGTATCTAGGACTACGAGGCTATTTAAAACGCATAGGTTTACTACCTAGCGATTTTTCGTTTTACTATTAATAACTTATAGCGCGTTAAAAATCGGCGCTATAAATAGGGTAGGTTTAGATATAAACTATATATACCCTTTATCGTAGAGGGTATTAAGTACCTTATCGATATACTACTTATCCTTAGTTCCCTAGTAGTATAGTTATAATACTATTCTATATTACTATTATCCTTCGACTAGTAGGACTCGAAGGAGGTCGTCCTAGTCCTAGAGAATTAGTCTATTATCTACCTAGAGGGTAGGAAAACTACTTATAAGTTACTAAAGCTAGCGGCTAATATCTCCGTCTTTATTATAAATAATAACCCCTTTATCGGTATAGAACTCTAGTCCGCTATCGACTTTAATAATATAGAGGCGGAATAATACTACTAAATCCTCGATCGTTATCGGATAGGGCGCTTCGTTATTAGTACTATCTAGCGTATACTCGGTCTACGTACCCCTATCGATACGAAGATTATTAATATCGGTAAAGCGTCCTATAGGTTAATTAGCTTAGACTCGGATAATCTCCTAGGATATATTAATTCTAATAATATTCGATAGGTCGGTAATTAGTATAAGTATAAAACGGTTATTATTAGGTTCGAATAAGAATTCCTAACTAGTTTATCTATTTATCTAATCGACTAGGAGTAATTATATAACGCCTAGGGGTATAATAACGTCGCCTTTTATAGTAACTTTTCGTAATACTAGTAGTCTACGTTAAAATATCTTAGCTAGGACGAGGAGGGATTAGTATAATCCGATAATAATAGTTTTAGTAGAGTTTACGATATCTACCTAGTTTAGAATAAACTATTCCTATTTAAGGAGGAGTCTAGCTTAAAGGTTTAGTACTACCTATACGCTAACTTAAACCTAGCCGAGTATAGGAATAGGGTAGGAGCCTAACTAAAGTCCGAGGATTCGAATCTCGAAGTTCGCCTATTCTATAATTATAGCGTTTCCGATCCCGGTAAAAGCCGCTATTTTAAATCGGTCGATATAAAAATATTCTATAAATAGTAGTTATACTTCGGAGATAATATAATAGTTAGCGCTATTATTTATATAGTATAAACGGATATCCTTAAGTCCTTCGTAGTTAATAATATTTACTTAAGCGTAGTAGAATAGGGTAGGCTTAGTCGGAGATACTAGTTTACCCTTTAGCTAGCTAACGATATACGGAACGTTTTTAATTCTTTATATAAGTTCCTTAATACTAGTATATACGGTTTAAACTAATTTTTCCGACTATTTATCGTTAAACGTATAGTTTTCGTTTATATATCGTATAACCTTATTCCGGGAAGAGGATATAAAAGGGTATATAGGGTATATAGGGGCGGGTTTAACCTATTCCTCTAGGATAAAGCTAATATTATCTTCTATAGCTTAGAAGATTAGGATTTTATTTATATTTATACTATTAGTCTTATTCTCTTTAATAGTCTAAGAGAGTAATATAGCCATACTAGGAAGGGAGAGTAACCTATTACTATTGAATTTAACTACCCTATTTACGGCGATATACGCTATTTCCTTCTTAATCCTAGGGGTTAAGGAGTAGGAGAATCTAATTTCCGCTCTAGGGTCCCTAAAACCGTTATTAGTAAACTATATACGTACTAAGGTATTTTCCCTTATTATTAATCCGCTATATTAGTATAACTACTAATCGGTAGATATATTATCCTTTATAACGGACCCGCTATATTAGAATAACTACTATTCGGTAAACGGTAAGGCCTAGTTAGGATTTCGTAGGTTTAGGCTATACTTAGCTCGAGGTTTAAACTACTATCCGAGAGAGTTATACTATCCTCTTTATACGAAGAGATCGAAAGTTATAAGGCTACTAGCGGTATACTTAATATATAGGGCTAGTATATTCTATATATAGTTATCTACCTAGTACTCGAAATTATTATATACTTACGGAGGTCGGATCGCCTTTTAAACTAGCGGGTTAATTTTATCCTAAATAACTATTCCGATTTATTACTCGGACTAATACGCTACTCGGGCTTTACGTTAGAGCTTAGAGATTTATACTCTAAAGTTATTACTACGGAGTACGTTATTAATCGTAAACCTCTCCTTACGGAAGGCGGCTATCGCGACTTTAGGTTTAGTATAAAAATACGTTTATAAGGCTAGGATTTATACGGAGAGTCCTCCCGGTTAAGCTAAGGCAAAGCGCTATTCCGGGTTTAAATCCCCTAAGTACTATTCTATTACGTTGCCTCGGAGGATAGCCGGGATAGTAAAAGCGATTTCGTTAGTATATTCTTCCCCGCGTTAGCTAATTCGGAGGAGGGCGTTAACGAATCTATTAATACTATAGTAGGTTATTATTTTATCCGTCTCGATAACTTTATCGAAGGATATATCGTATAGGCTAACTAGGTTAAAGCGGTTAATATTATTAGTATAAATCCTAGGTCTATTACTCGGGGTCGTCTAGGGTAATCTAGATATAATTATTATAAGTATATCTTTAAGTACGATAGTATCGATAACGTAGACCTAGGAGAGGTTAGCGGTAGGTCCTAGGATTATTTATTTAGGCGGGCTAGCTTTAGTATAACCATTATTACTCGGGTTAGCTTTAACGTATCTATTATTACTCGGAGGGTTAGCTTTAATATATCTATCGTTACTCGGAGGGTTAATTCTACCTTATTTATTATTACCTAGTACTAGGCCCTTTTAGTATCCCATAGTTATACTTACGGTACTCGCGGCGGGTAGATAACTATACTCTAAATATTTACTATATAAGGTCTATTCTTAGGAAGCGGAATTATTATTATACGGAATATCGGAATAATAACTACTAGACGTTATTATAGCGTAGGAGCCTCCTTAGCCGGCTCCTCCGGACTATCCGCCTCGAGGGTTAATAAACTTCTTAAAAGGTATCTCCTACTTATAGACTTATAGTTAATAGAGGGTTAGTATTAGCCTTATAAAGTAGAGGGTATTATTTACCTTAGTCCCTTACTTAGCTAATAAGGGCGATATTATAGGGGTAGAAGAGGATAAGGTACTTAATCGAGTCTTAGCTAGTATTAAGGACGTATAATAATAAGTAAAGAAGAAGCTTAGGTTTATAAAGTTCCTAGGAGTTTAATCCTAATATATTAGGTTATAGCGAAAAAGGGTAGATTATAATAGAGTTATCGGATACGGGCTAAATAAAAGCCTCTACTTTAGTATTCTCCTAAGCCCGAATCGTTAACTTAAGGTATAACGGTTATATAAGTCCTTTTAGCTTCTAATATAGGTAATATCTATAGACTATAGCTCTAGGAGCTCTTTAAGGATCTTAGGGTTCCGAATCTACTACCTAAGAGCTATCTAATTTCGGTATAACTATATATAAATAGCTTACTCTTTCTTATTTAAGTAAGGATATTCTATTCGTATCGTAATATACTATTATATTATTATAGCTTTATCGAACTAAAGGGTAGTTTCTACTTAGAGATTTATAAGGATAGGTAGTAGGATAGGAAACTTACCTTTACCTACCTCTCGCTAGTATAGTAGGAGTTTCCTACTAAGGAAAATATTCGCTCTAGCGTATATTAACGCTAGGGCGACGATCGTTAAACGGAGACTATAATAAGTACTCGACGGGTATATTCTCCATAAGAATTACTATTATATAATAGGTCTATAGGACTAAAGGGATAAGAATATATTAGAATAAGAAGGTAAAGTAGGTAAATATAAAAGGATATACTCTATATAATACTTATACCTTATAGTATAAATAGTATATTTTAAAATACGTATCTTTTCTATCTAGTTAATAGGAGATAGTCTATATATATATATCGGAGTCTCTAGGACTCTAAGGACTTTAGGAGTCCTAGGAGTCTCCTAAGCTTTATCCTAAATCTCTTCCTCCGGCTTCCTTCTTCTTCTCCGACGAGATAGGCTAATATTAGTATCCTATTTATTCTACGGTAATTATTTATTTATATTAATAATTACTCTTAGCGTTAGCGGAAGTTAGTAATCGTATCTTAGTACTCTATAGTAATCTAATATAATTAGTAATTATAGGGCTTTTAGCCTATAGCTCCGGAAGTATTAACCTATTATCCGTACTTACGTAGGGGATACCTAGAGTCCCCCTCTAGGGACTTCGGGGAACTCCGGGAAGTTCGCCGACCCGAGGTTTTACCGCCTATTTTCTCGTCGAATAGGGATATCTAGAGTCCCCTAGTAAGGATATTAGGAGATCCTAGGGATCTTATTATCCGAGGTATTACTATTAGACTACTTATAGTCTATTCTATAATAATTAACCTCTTTTATAAACGCCTTTATATTTACGAGTTAAATAATACCTATACTTTTTATTTATTTTACTTTTTATTTCTTATAAACGCTATTCTTATATAGTATATAGCCGAGCTAAACTTCGAATAGTACTAAAAGCTTACCTTTAGTACTTTATATTACTTTATAAGGCGTTTTTAAAAGCGATTCCGCCGCCTAATTATATAGGTTTAGCGAGAACTTTATAGCGTAAAATATACTATTAATATATAGGTTAATAAGATAATATCTTTAACTTACTAACTATAGTATAAGGTTTCTTTTACTTAATAGCTTTATATTACGATTAATAAGGCGATTCTCGAGATTATTTTTCCTCTTATTATTATCGAGATTACTAAGGAACTCGAGCCTTTAAAGAATTATATAATCCTAATTTATTAGATTTAAAATATCGAGTCCTATAAAGAGTATATTAATAAGTACCTCGAGTAGTATTTTAAATTCGATAAAATACTTATTACTAAATCTCTATAGGATAACCGTAAATCCGGTAATAATTACGAGGATTAATAACCCTTTTTAGGGGGGGAGAAGCGCGAAGAAAAATATAATAACGACTAAGGATATTATTATAATAATAACTAAGGATATTATTATAATAGCGATCGAGAAGGGTATTATAACTATAGAAATTAAAACGTATATAACTATAATAATTCCTAGTACTATAACGATAATTCCTATTACTATAGCCGTATTAACCGTATTAAAGAAAAGAAAAAGAAGAAGGTATATTTCGAGAATAAGTATTAGGTTAATAAATCTAGTATAGGCAAAGGGGAAAATAAGCTATTATCCGCTTTATCCGCTTTATCTAAGGAGGATACCCCCGAAGAAAACATAGGATATACTTTCCTTATTAAGGCTTAAGAAGGTAACCCTTAAGGAGCCTATTAATATAGTAAATATAGCTAATAATTTCCTATTATTATCGCCCTAGATAAGTATATTATTATAAAGAACTACGTTAGCCTAAAAAGAATCTATTAAAAGACTAAGTATAGTCCTAAGGCCTATAAGTACTCTTATTATTATTATAAATTCCTATTAGGAAATAACCTATATAAGTACCTTTAGAACTCTACTAAAGTAGGCTAGCTTATATATCGGAAGTAGGCTAAGGTAAAAGCCCTAAAGACTATTAGTTTAAAGGTAATTTATATTCCTAAGCTAATAAAGGCTAGGACTAATACGTAAGAAATTAACTTATACTTATACCTTTATATTAAAGTATAGGCTATACTTAATAAACCTAGCTTTAAAGTTTATCTTAATACGGGCTATAGGAATCCGCTTATTAACTATAAATTTATTTAGAATTTCGAGTATAAGATTAAGGAAAAAAAACCTATACTAATTAAAGGAATCTTAGAAGAGCCTTTTATTTATACGACTTAGGCTACCTTCTCCTTTTTATCCTATAGATTTAAGTCGGATAAATCGTTTATAGGATTTTCTAAGTTTACTACTTTAGGATAGATTATTAATAACCTAAGCGCTAGAGCTTTACTAGGTAATACCTTCCTCTAACCTTATTAAGGGAATATTAATTATAGGACTATAATAATTCGTTTTAGTACTCTAGCCGACTTTAAAATCCTATTCTCTATAGATAAACCTCGGGTTAATATTATAAGGAAGGTATAGTATCGAGTAAAAGTAATAATCCCGGTAAATAATATAATTATAATCCTAGCTAAATAGAAGGAAATTCTATTTAGAAGGTCCTTCTTTTTCTATAGTATTCTACTTAGTATTCTATACGCTATTATCGATTTAAAGACTCCGTAGGTAGTTATTATTTATAATTAATCGGATAAACCGCTTATTCTCGATTAAAAGGTTAAGTTAGGATACCTAGAGGAATAAAGGGACTCGGGCTTCCTTATTATCGAGTCTATTCTAGTAGGACTTACCCTTTTTTATAATATATAATTAAGCCCTATACTCTTAATAGAGAATAGTATTATATTAAGAGTTAATATTAACCTAATACTTTTTAGTATTTAGAATAAAGGTATTATTAATAATAAGTCTACCGAATCCTTTATTATTAAGACTCCTCTAATACTATACTCTAACCCCTTACTAATACTACTCTTTAATACTATCTTCGCTTATACGTAAGGTTAGGAGCCTATAATCGCCCCTATAGAATTTATACTAATCGAGGAGGTCCTAACTAGAGAACTCGTATATACCCTCCTATTTATATAAAAGCCTATAGACTTATTAGAGGTCCTTAGTAGTCTTAGGAGTTATATATATAATAAAAACCCCTTAATTACGTAGGGTTTTCTATATATTATCGAACGCTATTATTATTTTTAGGAGGATACTAATAATACTTACCTCGAACCCGGAGAGGAATTCTTAGTATTACTTACTCTAGATTAGTATAGGTAGAAGGTTATATAATAGCCCTACCTATAGGGTATTAAAGATTATAATCTAATCGATAAAATATACGATCGTTTATACTATTAAGGCTAACTAGAGTAGGTTAAAGGGCTAACCCCCTTTACTTTCCCGGTCTTTATCGTTTAAAGAATAGTTAATAGGTAGTTAAAAAGCCGTATTATTATAAACCTATATAGTATTAATAAGGTTATAATTCCCGACTCTTATCCTTTATTATTATAAGAGGATATTATATACGCTATTTAAGGTAGTCGTTTTATTATTATTATTAATACTTTATAATTCTTTTATTAGTTTAGGGTTTATAAGGAATATTAGGAATATTTTATAATTACGAGTTATTATAGCCTTAAGAAATTTACTATAGTGCTTATAGGCTTTTATAATAGCCTAGCGTTCGCTTAAAGATATATAGACTATAAGTTATACTATTATTACTTATTTTATTATACCTTTATCGATAATATTATAATATTCTTATGGACTATAGAAGATTATCGGAAGTACTTAGCTACCGCCTTTAGCTTTTTTAATAATTTTAATATTATAATAAATCCGAAAAAATTATAGATTAGCTACCCTTCTATATAATTACTTAATTATTATATTAATAGATTTAGTATAAACTCTTTAGCTAAAAGGATTATAGTATTCGCTTTACTCTAGTTCCCTATAACTCTATAAGATCTTAAAAACTATATTAGTACGATTAGTTTTTTAAGATTTATAATTCTATACTATAATTAGGTTATTATACCCCTATAGGCTTAGAAAGTCGCTCTTTTATACTATAGATATAATATTAGTAAGGTAGTTATAGGAGAGTTATAGAAGTAGAAAGCCTTCGTATATTCCGCCTCGTTTAAGCTAACTCCGTAGGAACTTAATACTTTCCGCGCTATTTAAGCGGATATTACCTCCTACCGTATACTTTAGTATATAAACCTAGATTATTATTTATTCTATTAACTTAATAACTCTTTATAAAGAGGCTTTATAACTATATTCTATTATCTTTATAATAATAAATAATAGCTAAATAATCCTATTCTAGTTAAATTTATAAAACCTATTTACTTTTTTTCCTATAAATTAACCTTTATTAAATAGTCCTATAGACCCTCTAAGCTTAAAGTTAACTATTTCGTCTAAGTAGTTAAAAAGATATAGGTTATAGTATAATCGAATACGCTCCTTTTAGTTATCCTAATAGATTATTCTATAATAAAGTAAATCTACGAAAAGTATACCCTTAATACTATTAGTACTAACTATACTAACCGCTATCTTATTATTATTAGTATTTATCTTTTATAGTATAATCTATAGATTTACTACTTACCCGGGGAAAAGAATTTTATCCTTAACGCCTTAAGTCGACTAATTATACCTAAGACTAATACTCTTCTTAAATATTAGGATTCCGAATACTAAATACTTAACTATACCTTTATCGTTTCTAAGGCTATTATAAACCCTACTATTAAGGAGGCGTTTATTATAGGCTACCGATCGAATACTTACTTTTCTAAGATTATTAAAATACTATAGAGTTATAAGGATATAATAGCTTTTTTTTATACCCCCTAAATCGCTAAGGCTAAAAGGCAAGGAATTCCCTTTTTCCTAAGGGATAATCTCCTATACTATTAGACTTTAATAGGGTATAAGCGTTTATATATCCTATACTATAAGGCTAATAATATTATTATAATAGTATACGATTAGTAGAACTATTTTAGAAAAGTCTATATACTTAGGGATCTTAAGGTATATACGATTCGGGATATTATAAAATAAGTAAAAAAATATATTACTACCTATAAAGCCTACTACCTTAGATAAATAGACTAATAGCCTACTACTAGGATTTATATACCGATTAAAGCCCCCGGAGTTCCTATAAAAAGTATTATAATAGACTTTATTATTAACCTTCTTCTAATAGACTTTATAGATTCTCCCTAGGCTATTAAAGGCTTTAATACGTTTAACTTCCTCTTAACGGTTATATACTTCTTTAGTAAGAGAATATTATTAATTCCCGGCTATTCGACGTATAATACTATAAATTAGGGGTAAACGCTAAGTAGGTAGTTTAGCGAGGGAGGAAGGGTACTCCTAAGGAAAAGAAGAAAAAGAGGGAAAAGAAGGGAAAAAGGGGGAAAAAGGGGTTAAAATTCAGTAGTAAAAGCAGTCAAAAAGCAGGATTAAAAGCAATAGAAAGAAGCCATAGCCTAGTACCCGTACTAAGGCTAGGAGAATATACTCACGGTAACTAACTTGTATTCTTAAAGAAGGGGGCTATCCTAGCTTCCTTACTTAAAGAGAAAGGAAGAAGAAGGGGGGGGAAGACGACCCCTTTATATAAGAATCAGGCCTCGTAGCCTAGCCTAGCTACCGTAAGGGTTAGGCTCCCTAGCCTACCCTATATCCCGGGCGCTAGTCCGTAACGTTACCTTCTTAATCTAGCCCTCCGGGCCGGGAGCCTTGTGCCGCTGTATAGCCGGGAGTACCTATTACTCCCGCTAAACTACTCCCTATAGCGTAAGCACGGCTATAAAAAGGGGAAGAAGAAGAGGGTAAAGGTAAGGAAGGCGTGCTAGCGCGATAATAACGCGGGAGCAAATTAAAGGATACAAAGGAAGAAGGGAGACAATAAAGAAGAACAAGAAAGGAAAAAGAAGAAAGGAAAAGAGAAGAAGAAGAAAAGGGGAAAAGGGAAGAAAGAGAAGAAAGAAGACCCAAAGTACTAACCTTATTCCTAGGGACTACTTAATTAAGACCTTCTATAACGGTAGGTTATATGTCTAGGAAGGAAAGGTTAACTCCCTATAGGACCGGAAACTATCCGGGCTACGGCTCCGGACGGCAGGAAGGAGACGGCGGGCAGGAACGGGCAAGTACGGCAGCGTCGGCAATCTCTCGTCGGCGGGCCAATTCTTCGTCTTTAAGGAGGATAGAAGCGAAGAAATAAGCCCTCGAAAAGAAAAGGCTATACGGGGTCGAACGAGGTTAGCCGAGGTCTTTAACTAGTATTTGCCGTATATCTTATAGTAGAGCCGAGAAAAGACTAAGGGAGTGTTTTATCGGGTCGTTCGAAGTATCGGTACCGGTACTATCGTTAGGACCGTTAATCTATCGGTAGAAGGAAGTATGCCTCTTAAGCTAGTCGATCGTATCCTTAACCTTCGGTCGTCTTACCTTATATTACTATAGCTATAACGGGAGACCTACCTAACGGGCCTAATTAAACGCTCTATAGAACCGAAGAAGCGCTGCCTTAGCTATTAACCAGGTATCGTAGCCGTCTATCAGGTCTTCGACCCGTTAGCGGTAGGCGGGGCCGACGAAGAAAGGGAGCTACTCGAGCCTCTAGTCCGGGATCTTTTCCTCGAAGCGTACGAGGAACCTCTTAATCTTTCGTCCCTAAAAGGGAGGGAGAGGGGGAGAGCCCGAAAGAGAGAAACGAGTAGGTACTAAGGGGGGTAATAACTACTACCGTAGGTCCTATAACGGGGGACTAAGGCAGGGCGGAGCGGAAAGGGAAGAAAGCAAAGGAAAGGAAAACGCCGAAAACGCCGAACGAGAAAGCAAAAGAGGGGAAGCCAAAGGAACGCTAAGGAAGGAACGAGAGGGCGAAGGAACGTCGGGGTAAAAGGGCGGCGGTATATCGAATATTGTATCCGAACCTTATAGCCGCTATTACTAATCTCGATCTTAATCTTAATCCCGTTATTACTACCGGTATTTAATCAAATAGTTAGGGCAGTCGGCAGTCGGGTCGGTAGTCTAAGAAGGCGTATCGAGGGAGGAGAAGAAGATAGAAGACTAGAGAAGGAAAAAGGCAGCCGAAAAAACAGGGCTAAGGAGGGCGTTCGAGACGGTAAGAAGGAGTAGAAGAGGGAAGATTGCTAAAGAGGCTTCTACTACTACTCTTACCGCCGGGAAAGAAGAAGAAGAAAGAAGCAAAAAGAAGGATAAAAAGAAGGAAAGAAAGGAAGCTAAAAACGACGAAAAAAGGAGCGGGAAAACTAGCGCCGAAGAGAGAGGGAACGTCGGGCTAGCCGGGAATAGTTATCGGATTCCTCGGGGCAGGGTCCTTAAAGGCGGGAAGGAAGAAGGAGAAGAAGAAGAGGGTTATTAGGTTAGTCGTACCTACTAGCGCGAGCCCCTTGTCTTTCCCCCCTCCCGACTAAATTAGCCGGCGCTATTAACCTTAATTAAGTAGTATCGACGCTATTAAGGCCCTAAAGAAGTCGTCCGGCTAGGAAGAAGGAATGTGTATCGGAGTATTATAAAGAGTAAATACCCCTAAATATTATACGCTAACTACCTTAGTAGCTACCGACCCTGTACGCGGACCTCGGAAAAACCTACCCCGAGTCCTTATTATATAATCTAGACCTTACTACCCGCGTATAAAGGTAGTAGGATTCTCTCTTTTATTTCCTCTTTTCCTTCTTCTTTTCTTTAGCTTAGAATCTTCGTATAAAATACCTTAATATATTTACTTATTATTCGGCTATTATACTATTCTAAGCTTATCTTCCTCGTTAACGAGTATTTAATAAATACGTATTCCCTTTTACGTTTTATAAAGATAGAAAATACCGTATAAGACTAAGAATTAGACCTTATAACCGATAGAGAAGTCTATCGTTTTATTAGACTTACCTCGAAGACTCCTAGGTAGGAATCCTTAGTAGAAGAATTAGACTAAAACCCCTCGCCCGCCTTAGAAGGAATAGAATAACTAAACCTAGCCTAAATCCCTCTACCCTTAATTAAAGACCCCGATTAAGATCTTTCGGAAATAGCTTCTTTTTTATTAGCCTAGCCGGATATTTAAGTATTATTTATAAAGATAATAGCCCTTAAGGCGGAAAAGGCTTAGTAAGACTAAATAACCGCTAATCCTAATTATACCTAAAGGATAGCCTTTATTACTTTTAAGGGGTCCTTTATAAGCTTTATCCCCGTTAATAAAGTAGTATAAAAAGACTTTATAATTATAAGTAACCTATCGGAGGTCTCTTAAAAGACTAATCGCTTTTATACAATTACGTATATATTAAGTAGTAATATTAATATCTAGAATATAAACGTATATACTACCTATTTATACGTATCGTAGGGTTAGGGCCCCGCTACCCTAGGACTAGGATCCGCGGACCCTATAGGGGATCCGCGGCGTCTTATAGAGCGGAGCGCGCCTTTAGCCTACGACTATATTTATACTCGACTCTCTTTCTTATCGTAATCCGCTCCCTCCTACCCTATCTCTCCCTTCCTTATACGATTAACCTAAGCCTCGACCCGAATATCTAAACGCCTATTATTAATTAAGCGGTATAGCGTATTATTTACTATAGCCTTCGTTAAGGTATTAGCGGGGTTATTACGATTATTAATCTACCGAACCTCCTTAATCTCCCTCCTCTTATATAACTACTATAGGGCTAATAAATTAATTATTAGCCGTTTTTCTATTATTATACCTATTTTAACTAAATACTCGTATAGTAAATACGAGTTAGTATAAACGACGATTAACGGCGGCGGGAGGTATAAACAGGAGGTAATATAAGTAAGGTTATAGTATAAGGCAAAGCTAGCGTCGAAGCTAGCTATAAGACCGTAGATTTTAAAGGCTAAAATACTTCTTATAACTCTCTTATACTTAGTAGAACTCTAGTATAGTATATTCCCCCGTATTATAAAATAACTACTATTAATCGTATTAGTCCTCTCCTCCTCTATAAGGATAACTAAATACCTAATCTACGAACTTAAGTCCCTATTATTTACGAATAAGCTATTTAAGAAGATAAAGACTTTAGCGTATATAAGGTTTAAAGGGATATACGTTAGGCTATAAGTCGGATACTCTATTTACTACCTAATACGATAATTTAGCGCTTTAAAGTCTATAGGGCCTAGCTTTTATACCTATACTATAATAAAAAGATTATAGGTAGCTTTAGGCTAGTAAATACTTATAATATAGGTATTATAAGCGCGCTAACGAATATAGCCTATTATCGTATTTTTATTATCGGGGTTAATAATAGTAAGCTTTTCTCCTTATCCCTTCTAGCCGATAAAGAGTATACTATTATCGAGGAGTTAAATTCGATAGCTATTAAAGTCCTCCTATTAACCCTTATATAGAGCTTTCCTAGGCTTAGCTATTATATTAGCCTTACCTAGTTCCGCCTCCTCCGCTATAAGGAAGTCTATTATCGCGATAAACCTAGTATCGTCTATCTATAGAGTATAAATCGTAAAATACCCTATAGTACCTATTTCGTCCTTTACTATTACTAGAAGGTATAGGTTATATAGTAGGGTTATCCGAAGGTTCTTATAAAGATATTCCTAATACGTTTTAAACTAGTATACTCTAGCTTTTATAACTCCGTATAATAGCTTAACGATTTAAAGGAGTATCCCCTAGGGAAACTTCTTTTTAAGTTTATATAATAGTTTAGCGATAATATAGTATTATAGGGGGGTCTTCGACTATAGGTAGGCTTACGTAATATCCTAGAACGTAAGTATTATTCCTATTTTTCGGAGTAATAGGGTAAGAGTAAAGAGAAATCGCTAACTACTATATTAGATTATAGGGGATTAAGTTAATAAGAGCTCTTTCTCGCGGTTACTATAGCCCTAGATAATTAAATATAACTTTTTATAAGGTTTATTAGTCCTAACTCCCTTAATCTTATAAACTAGGCGTATACGAAAAATTCGGGCAAGGTAATCGTCGGAGTCGAGGGTAATTAGTACAATAATTCCTATATTTAAAAGAATAATAATCTTAACCTCGTTAGATTTCTTAAAAGGGCTACTAAGAGTTATAATCTAGCTATTATTACGAAGGCGGAAGTAAAGCTTTATAACTACTTTCTTATATTCTATTATAAATATAATAACGGGGGGCTTTAAATTCGAAGAAGGTCGATATAGGATTACGATAATAAGCTTCTACGGGAACTTTATATATATAAAGGTAGGAGCCGGATTTATACGTATAGGAGTCGTATTTATATAAGTAAGCAGGGTAAGGTTCTCGTCTTTAGGGTAGGTCTTAAAATAGGGCTTTATATATATAACCCTAAAGGAACTCGATCCTTACGGTATCTCGAGGAGTACCTTTTTACTATTTATTTAGAGAATACGGTAAGGTTTATACTAGTCCTTTTTCTTACGATATACGAGTACTAGGGAATTAAAACGTAATTATACCGGGAGGAGTACTATAGTATTTATATCTCCCGACTATAGTACGGCGGTAACCTTATATAATATTATAGTACTTTATACCGCCTTTAGCGCTTTTATAATAGTATATATATATTCTACCGTAGATTATAAGGGCGCTAAGTCTATTATAAGCCTAGGATATATACTAAAAACGAGGAGGGTTAGTATAAGTCCGTTTAGGCTAGTAGTATTATTAATCGCTTTAATAGCTACCTATAGTATATTCTCCTAGGAGACTCCTCTTATTTTATCCCGTAGAATCTCGTATATACGTCGGAGGGGATTATAATACTATTTAACCTTATTAACGCTCTAATAGGCTTTAATAAGTATTTAGTAATAAGTAATCCTATAGAGTCATACCTTAGCCTAGAAGTCTCGTATAGTAAAGTTAATCCCTACGTTATATATAAGGAAGTCTAGAGGTCTAAGGTATATATCGATCTAATATACCTTAAGCGCCTACTATACTTATTCTACCGAGTTATCTTTAAGGAATTATATTACTTAAAAGGAGGTAATAGTATTTATAAGGTAAAGAATATTACGCCCGTCTAAGTAAAGGATATCTACGATAACCTCGTAATTAAAGTCGTAATTATCGTATAAGGAGAACTTAAAACGGTATAATACTAAGCCTTTAACTTAGTAATAGTAGTATACTTCGCGGATCTCCTTTAAAGCCTTATATAAAACCTTATAGCTAGCGTTATTTAGAATATCGTATAAGTATTAGGCTAAAGGATACCTAAAGTATCGGTAAAGTTAGCGTATCTCGATATCGGTAAGGAAGATAGTTACGCTAGGCTAATAATTACTTAGGAAAAACTAGGGATATCCTTAGCGGAAGACTACGGGTACCTTATTACTATTCTAAAGTACTATATAACCCTATAGGACGTTAAGATAGTATCTAAGGTACTATATATCCTAGAGGTATATAAAGAATAGGGTCTTAGTCTTAAGGATATAAAATTCTATCCTACTAATAGGGGTCTTAAGCTATATTAATCTAAGAGAGGTAATCGAGGGCTTATCGCTAAAGGATATCTTTATAACGCCTCGGGTTACTTTATTAAAACGTATATCGGGTTATTCTTTCTATAAGGCTAAGAACTAAGGCTTACTAGTAGTCGAATTCTATACTACTCCCGTATTAGGGATAATACCTTAGAATACCTATAAGGAGTATCTCTCGAGGGTATAAATAACTATAAGCATAGGTATATCGGCGTTATTAGCGTACGTAAGGGTATAGTTAGCTATTATAATAATACGGAGGTTTATAGTATCTATAATAGTAGGTATCTAAAGACTATAATAGGTTATTTTATCGTAGAGAAAAGAAGCTATAGAGGTCTATTATCCGTTATTATTATCGTTATTATCGTTATTAGTCTTAGTAGGGTACTTATTATCCTTAAATTCGTCTCCTTCGTAGTTAACGAGGAAGGCGGAGAACTATTTCTAGCCTATAGATTTATTATTATATACCTACTAGCTTTTAAACCTCGTATACGCCTACTTCCTCTCTTCGGGCGTATATTAGTACGAATAATAGCCTTACTTTCTATAAATATAGTAGCGCTTATTTATAGGTATACGTATAGGCTAAGTCTAATATTACTAATTTAGTCTCCTACTTATACCGTTAAACTTCCTATTCGTTAGAAAGGTCCTTAGGGCTTTTTTAAAATTAAAAGAAGTACGTAAATCCCTATAGAATTCTTCGAAGTTACTTAGGGACTTAAATAGGGCTATTTTAAACGTAGGCTTACCCCGATAGGCTCTCTTTATCGCGAGGAGTAAATCTTCGTTATTACTTCTATTATTAAATAGGGTACGTTAATAATAGCGTAGCTTAATTATAAGGAGGTTAAGAACTTAAATCCGGGTTTTATTAGGGTTCTTACTCTAGATTCTACCGAATAAAGTATTAGACTAATCGTTACTATAGATCTCCTTATTATACCTAGTAAAAAGTACTCTTATAATATATAGTATTACTCGGAGAATAAAAAAGCGTATTTCTACCGTATAATAAAAAGATAAAATTACTACGCCTTACCCTTAAGAATATACGGGAAAACGGCGTAGAATTCGCTAAATACGATATTAAGAGTATAGTACGTATTTATAAACTATAGAACCTTATTATTAAGGAGGTTATACGCCTAGCTAGTAAAGTTCTACTCCTTATTCTAGAGTTTAGTAAAGCTAATAGCCTTAGAAGCGTTAATCTACGTAGGTTATATAAATATAAGTAGGAGGTTATAGCTAAAATCGTAATTACTATTATACTATTTATTATTAGGTTTAATAAGTATAAATCTAGGGTTATAGTTAAACTTAATAGTACTCTTTACTAGCGTATAGCGCTTTAGGGTAAATAGTATTTATACTTACTTTAGTAGACTTACTAAGGTTAATTTATTAGTTTAAGGTAGTCTCCTTATAGGGTCGTATCCGAGAGTAAATAGATATTTTAAATATCCTCGGGTCTTATAATTATACTACTACTTCTATTATTCCTCGAGTATACTTATAAGGGACTTTAAGGAGGAGGACTTCTAAAGAGAGAGATAACGACTTTAGGGACTTAAGAGAGAAAGGTATATTAGGGTAAGTCTTAGAGTAAAGCTAATTCTTAAGGAATTAGAGATAAGGTAGCGAAGAGCCTACGATATATACCTAAGACTTGAATAATATAATCTTATAGGATAAAGGATCTCCGCGGGATTAAGGATATTTTTCTAAGAGATAATATTTATCCCTCGAGAGATAATATTCTCTAAGAGATATTCTCCTTTTAACCTTAGTATTATAATCCTATCGTATAGGAGTTATAAGTAAAATATAGGTATTACGTAAGTATAATCCCTTATACCTAAGGTTAAGAGTCTTATAACTTTATTATAATTATCCCCTTTTTTTCTTTAACGTATATAGCGTATAAAGATATAAGTATTATAAAAATTAATAATACGAAAATTAATAATATAATATTATAGAAAAATATCCGAGTAATAAAAGTAGGGCGATACGCTAACGTATATATATAACTTCGCGGGGTATTTATTTACCTCTTAGTAACTTATTTAAAATATTAACTTACTAGTAATAGCGCTTAATAATATAGCTTCGTATAGGAAGGCGATTTATAATACTTACGAGTATTTCGATAGCGAGGGGAATTCCCTAGGCTTTAGAGTATTTAATAACGATATTCTACGCTAAGGCGGGGAGACCCTACTATTAACGCCCCTTAAGGCGCCGTAAAGCTTTAAAAAGAGTAAGGAATCTTTATATCTCTTTTCGTATAATAGTTAATATATTACTAGAAAATCGCTCTAGAAAGAAATCTAGACGAGAGAAACGCGTTTTAAGCGACGAGTTTATACGGGAAGATAATACTAGAGATAATATTTTCTAGCCGCCGACTAAGGCGGAGACGTTACCTTTAATCCGCGAAAAGCCTACTAATATAGAGAATACTATACGTTTAAAAGGGACGTAAATAGGTAAGTAACTTATAATAAAGTTATTAGAGAAACGTTATTAAGTATATCCTAGAGAAAATAATATCGCTAATAACTATAATAACTTAACCTATAACTATATCTTAAGAGGTTTTAAAGGTAGAGAATCCTAAGTATAATAAGAAAGTACTTAATAAGTAGATTAAAGAATACGTAAAGAGTCGTACGGCTAAGAATAAGACGAAGGCGTATTATCGCCGCCGCGCGGAGTATATTTAGGATTTTATCTTACGTAATACTTAGTAGATTCCTAACCTTTATTCGAAAAAGGGCTAGATAAAGTATTTATTATAAGTTTATTATTAGGCGTTTAAAAAGAAAGAATAAACGTATTAAGACTAAGAGGATTAATAATAGTTAAAAGTAGGTTATATAGCCTATAAGAATAAGGTAAATCGCGAG
Source organism: Ophiocordyceps camponoti-leonardi (nom. inval.) (assembly GCA_003339455.1). NCBI lineage: Eukaryota > Fungi > Ascomycota > Sordariomycetes > Hypocreales > Ophiocordycipitaceae > Ophiocordyceps > Ophiocordyceps camponoti-leonardi. The sequence continues at coordinate 393,553 of PDHP01000007.1, forward strand.
GAGAATAATACTATATCGCTAGCGCGTTTATCGGTTTAAGCCCGCGCTATAAAGGCTATTAAACCTGAATTAATTACTAACCTATTTATAATAGTATATAAGGATACTATAGGAGAGAAAGCTACTATATAACTAGCATCCTAAGTTTTAGCCGGCGTTATAGTTAATAATCGTAGCCGTTAGTATTACTATTACTAAGCTATATACGTATTAAATAGAGTTAAAGAGTATTCTAAGAAATATAGGTTCTTTACCGATATATAAGTAATAGACTAGGTTAAGTAATACGCTAAATATTTTAAGATTATAGAACGATAAGAGGATAAGAGCGAGAGGATATTAGCTAAGAAGGCTAAACGAGCGGAAATCGCGGCTATATCGTATAGGTCTCCTTCCCTATTCCTTAGTATTATAAAGGTAGCCGAGAATATTAATAAAACGGCTATAGACGAATCTATTAGCAATATCGTAGAGGAAGATAATAAGATAGCTAAGGCTAAAAATAATAATAAGCCTATACCTAAGGTTAAAGTAGATAATAAGGGAGGTAATAATACTCCTTGGTAGAATCCGAATTAAAAGGCTTACCCTAAGGGGGTAAAAGCCTATTAAGTTAATCGCGTATAGCGGTTAAAGAAAACCACTAGGCTATTTAGAGCTATTTTTATCCGATATTACTAGGATTAGTATATATATTATTTTCGGACTACGTTAAAAGACTTTGCTAATAGGGTAGAAAAGCCTAACGAAGTTATTCGAGTTAATTATATTTAAAGTAAAATTAAATCTAGTAAGTATAATTAATATAGGGTTCGAAAGAACTCTTACGAATAAGTACCCGTATTAATACTCGGCGACTAATAAGATTTAGTTTTTATACTCGAGAGTTTCTACCTTCGCCTAAAGGTAATATACGACTAAGACTTAGAAGAGTCGAATATAAAGGATAATAAGATCTTTTCGGTAAAGAGTTAAGAGCGAGTTATAAAAATAGTATAGTATCTTACTAAAGCTTTTTCTATAGCCTTAGCCGCCTATAATAGGGAGTATTATTTAGCTAGTATTTTAAAAGATACGGAAGCTTAACGTTTATTATATTATTTACTATTATAATAGTATTATAAATAACTAAGTTAAGAAATAATAATAGTAAATAGTATAGTTATCCCTAACTCGGCCAAGGGTCCTAAAGTATAAGACTAGGAGTCTTAGCGCCTTTTACGCCTTATACCCGGGGATAAGGGTTTTTATTACTAGGCGATAGTAAAAAACTTAGTTATAGCTCTCTTTTCTTAAAAAATTCGCGCCCTTAGTTTATACTTAAAAGAATAGTACTATAATATTATTAGGGAGCTCTAAAAGCGTCTAAGGATAAATACTTAGGACCTCGACGTTATAAATATTATAAGGGTACTCGTAGAAAAAGCCGCGAAATATAAACGATAAGGGGTTATTAAGGTAAAGAAAACTCTATACGAGTCTAGCGGTACTACTAAAAATAGCGATACCGAAGATTCCGCCGTGGAAAATAGTCCTACGGAGTCTCCTATAGCGGATTATATACGAAAATATACGCAATATAAAGAGTAGATAAGTAACTAGGTAGAAACTAAAATATAATTAAGTCTTATACTTTTTACGCGATTTCTACGACTTAAGGAAACGGTTTACGAGATAAGAGGTATTCGCTATACTATCTTCGTTAACCTATTAGTTATACTCGGAGGGCTAGCCCTTTTATTTAACTAAGAAAATTATTTTACTATTTATAGTCCTTATCCCTCGTACCTTCTTAACTTCTTATTCCCCTTCTTTATTATCGAGATCTAGTATAGGTAGAGACTTAGAATTATTAATAGGTCGAAAGACCTATAGTTTAAGTAAGGAGATATAGAAAATATTATAAAGATAAGAGTATTTCTTAGGTAAGGCTAGCCTATATACCTAAGATCCGATTTTTTTAAGAACGCGGAAAAGACTAATAAAACGAGGTAAAAGCTTCTTTTTCTCGCCTTTAAATATAATATTTTTAGTCGAGAGGCTAACTAAGTTATTAATTTTTAAGACTAGTAGGTAGTAACGAAGATTATAGTACTTCGCTTACGATTCGGTAGCTTTATACTAATAATCTTCTAGTCGTTAGTATAAATTAGCTAGTCTTTAGATCCGAGTAAAGGCTTCGGGGGTAAGAGTCGAATCTTAGTCGATAAAGATATAAAAGTCTAGCTAATAGCCAAAAAGAGTATAATAGGGTAAAAACCTAGTCGTAGTATATTTTATATTATTTATAGTAAACTATATAATAGGTAATAGTTTTAGCTAATAGATACGCTTATCGTAAACGAAATAGCGAAAGTAGTATATAACTACCTAGTTTATCCTCTCTATTTAATTATCGGTTTAAGGATAAAACGCTATCGAGAGGCGCTATTTAATCTTTAAAAGAAAATATAACTCGGACTAAAAGTAGCTAGTAAATAAGCTACCCCTATCGGATATAATACCTTATAGAGGACCGAAACGAAGCTTTATCTTATAGTAAAAGAGTTTAGTAAGGTCCTTTACTATAATTATATCTAATACTAGGAGTATTAGGGAGAACTTAGTATATCGATTAACGATTACTAAGATACTATTAACTTATTAATCCTATTATATAGCTTTTAGGAGGCCTATTATAAAATCTATAGAAATCTCGGCCTATAATTATAATAGAATAAGTAATAAATCAAGAGTTCTATATAAACGATACCTTTAGGGAGTAACCCCTTAGTAAATTTAATAGGATTAAATATATTTCTTAATATCCTTATATATTAATTCCTAGTAAAAGAAACGTACTAAAAGGTCCTAAGTTCGCTTAGTTCTAAAATAACCGGCGAGAGGGTTATCGTAGTAAAGCCGGAGGAGTTCCTACCGAAGTATTAGGTTAAGTAGAATTATAATCCTTTCCTTTTAACGAATAAGGCCGTAGGTATCGACGGTTTATAAACCTAAGGTTCCCTTCCGAGTCGGGTTTTACTTAGTTATCCTTCGATACTAAAGGCGTTAATTTTCGGCTTAGCTTTTCTAAAATAGCTTAAGTAAGGGAATAAAGATATTATAATTAAGGGGGCTCTTCTATATAATAGTCTTTTTAAGAACTATACGAGAAGTACGTATTAAGAATCCTAGTCGTTATTAGGTATAGTAGGGAAAGTAAATTATAGGGCTTCCCTAAATATATAATAGGTAGAGAAGGACTTAAGAATATATAGCCGAATAAACCGCCTTAATATAAATTAGAATAGGTATTAGCGGTATAAACTATATTTTATTATAAATAGTTATAAGGCCTTATTCTTTCGTCGTTAAATCGCCTTTATATTATAGTTTTCGTAATAGGGTATTTACCGGATTATTTTTTCCTAGTCGATAAAGAATATAAAAATTATAGGGTAAAAGGTATATAACCTATTTTTATTATCGACGATTTAAATCGGTCTATTATATAATAGATTATAGGTTTAAGTAGTCCGAAATAACTTCGATAGGAAAGGTTAATCCCTCGATATAGTACTATTAATACTTAAACGACTCTATAATCGCGAAGAACTCCTTTTCTAAGACCGTATAGTTAAGTTCCGGGCTATTAAACTTTTATAACTAATAAGTAATAATTAGGTACTAGCTATTATTTACCCTTTAAGAAAGAATACTAAATATAGCGAAATCGGATATATTAGTCTCGATTCGTATTTATCTTTATAGCTTAAAATAAACGAGGAAAGGGGCTTTTACGAATACCCCTTTTAACTCCTTAAACGCGTTATACTAGATAGTATCGAATTTATATATCCCTGGTTTCTTCCCTTTTTCGCTCCCTTTAAGTATATTTATAAGGGGGGCTATAATACCCGAATAATAAGGGATAAAACGATAATAGTAATTATAGAATCCTAGGAAAATCTAGAGGTTATAGAAGGATTTTAGTATCTCCTAATCGGTTATAGCCTAAATCCGTCGAGGATCTATCGAAATACTATTAATTAATACGATATACCCTAGAAATTCGATAGAGGTTTAATAAAACGTATATTTAGAAAGGTTAACGTAGAGATTAGCCTCCCGAAGTTTTTAAAGAATTTCGCGAAAATAATAGTAATAGTCCTTAAGGGACTTAGAAAAGATAAGAATATCGTCTAAATAGACGATATAAACGGTATTAATATAGTTTCTAAAGGCGCGATTAATATACCCCTAAAATATAGCCGGTATATTAATTAAACCGAAAGGTATTACTAAGTATTTAAAATAACTATAATAAGAGCGAAAAATAGTCTTTTACTTATCGCTAGGCTTAATATAAATACGGTAATACGTATAATAGAGGTTAATTTTTAAAAAAATAACCGACTTATAAATACGGTTTATAATCTTTAAAACTAATAGGAGTAGGTACTAGTTCTTTATTATAACTTTATTAAGTCTATAGTAGTTAATATAAAGTCGAAGTTTATTATCCTTTTTAGGGATAAAAAAGATTAAAGCGCCTCTAGGGCTAATTAACTCTTGAATTTACCCCTTTTAAAGTAAGTCTTCGATATATTCCCTAAGGACTTAAAGCTCTAGTTATAAAAGAGGGTAAATTAATCCCTAAGGGGGAATAGTATTAGGCTATAAATCGATTATATAAACGGCTTCTTTTTTATTAGGAAGAATAGCCGCTTTTACCTTAGAAAAAACGTTTTCGAATCCCCTAAGTAATATTAATAATTCGACGGCGTTTATAAAGGGAGGCTTAACGTCTTCTTTATTAGTAAATACTAATAGTATAGGATCTACTATAATACGGAAAACGTGAATTACGTTCTTAGCTTCTTTAATAAAATCCAAAACGGAGAGTAGTTTAATAGTAACTTTTATAGCTTCGAACTACTAAGAACGAGAATCGGGAGATAAATAAATATAATATTCGCGGAGAGTAGGTATACCTAAAGTAATCGGGTAAGAGTCTTAAGATTAGTTTAGGATCCCGATATAGTATTAAATAATAGTTTTTTTAGTACTATAATTATTACGAAACGATATATTAATTATCTAAAAGCCGTTTATTACCGTATAACTATTAATACTAATAATAGAAAGTACTAAACTATCCTCGAGAGTAGGTAAGTTATTAGCTAATATAAGGCTATATTACCGGGCGAAAGTAGAATCGATAAAATTAATTTCGCCGTAAGTATCGAGATCTATAGTCGTTTTAATAGCGTTTTAATTCGAATAAACTATAGAAAAAACGGAAAAGGTCCTTTTTATTAGTAATATCGGGGGTAGGACCTTTATTCTAATATTTATTCGTTTTTTAGTTCCTTTAGACTATCTTATACCTTAGTACGTTTTAAACGGGCAGCCTTAAGCTTATCTAGGTACTTCGAAAAATAGGTATTTTCTTTATAGCCGATCTTTTTATAGTAATTATACTTCGGTAGTAGTCCTCTATTAGACCTGTTAGAGCTTGCGGGCTTATATTATAACCGGGAGTTATTATAGTAATCTATTCTTTAATCGTATTATAGTTAAGAATCGGTTCGGTAATCTAGTCTATAGCCCCGATAGGAACTATCCTTATTAAATCGAGGTCGTTTAGATACCGTATCGTTAGATTATCGGGCTAGTCTTATAGATCCCGAGTCCTAAATCCGTTAAGCTAGGGCTATAATACTTTAATAATTATAAGTATTTAGCTACGATTACTCTAAGATCTTCGTACGAATTTATAGGAGAAGTCGTACGAAAAATAAGAGGGTTATCTCCTTCTCCGGTTAATAGTTAAAGTACTATTTAAGGGATTCTAGGTAAATATAAAAGTTATATAGTATTTACCCTTCTTTTTAATAGGCTTCCTAATATATAATAGCTATCTATATAATACGGTTAATAGGATTCTATAATAGGTTAAAAAATTATAATTTAAATAATAGCTAATCGTTAAAGAATTAGGATTATTCGTTTAGTAGTTATTTATATTTATATAATCTCTAGTAAGTCCGAAGATTAGGGTATATATAATCTAGCGCTTTTAGGATCTTATTATTATCCTTTTTATATTTATAGGGGGTAGTTAAGAAAGCGTTTTTTAGGTTTTCGAACTAGTCCTAGTATTTACGAGTAATAGGGCGTTTTTCGAGTTTACTAATATTAGAGAGTTTAATATCCTATACTTAACTCGAGTCCGAGGAAGGAGAGTATTATTATCGTTTTACGAGCGAGAATAAAGTATTTATAAATTACCTTTTTAACTACTAAATCCGGTCGAGTAATTACTAGACTATTTAAGACTAACCGGGATTAATAGTAGGAGGTTAAGGCTAAGGAGGTACCGAAGTAGAGGGTATTAGGCGAAGGTAAGGTACTTCGAAGCCCGGAGGGGAAGAAAGATATAAATTTTCGGGTTTAGAGTCCGAGAGCTCCTTAATACGCTTATCGTCTAGAATATTAGAAGGAGGAGTACTATTAGTATACTAGGTAGTAGAACGAAGAATACGAGATATATTTATAAGAAAATCGAAATAAAATCGAAAGTAAGAAAAGGTAAAAAATTCCCGAAGTAAATATCTCTTTTATAAAGAATTAGAGTTATAAGGGATTTTAAGGAGGAGGACTTCTAAAGAGAAAGATAACGACTTTAAGGACTTAAAAGAGAAAGGTATATTAGGGTAAGTCTTAGAGTAAAGCTAATTCTTAAGGAATTAAAGATAAGGTAGTAAAAAGCCTATAATATATACCTAAGACTTAAATAATATAATCTTATAGGATAAAGGATTTCCGCGGGATTAAGGATATCTCTCTAAGAGATAATATTTATCCCTCGAGAGATAATATTCTCTAAAAGATATTCTCCTCTTAACCTTAGTATCGCGATCCTATCGTATAGGAGTCGTAAGTAAGATATAGGTATTACGTAGGCATAATCCCTTATACCTAAGGTTAAGAGTCTTATAACTTTATTATAATACTATCGTAAATAGGGTCCTTAGAATCGGTAATCTAGGTATGCTAGCGCGTTTCGCTAGGTATAAAGAGTATTATCGTTAGTATAGGGGGTTATAAAAGAGGTAATAATAACTAGGGTACTTCGTATACCTCTATTTACTTAAGTAGTCGCTATTAGCGCTTATATACCTAATAATATAGGGATAGCTTTACTATAAAAAGCTTTTATATATCTTATACTAGAAATCTCTCTACCTTCTATAGCTAAACGAGTAATAGGATAATTCGGCTTCTCCTTAGTCCTATATATATACCCTAGTATTTAAAGAAGTAGTATAGGGTATAATAAAGCTTATTATTAGTATTTTCGAAGATAATCGTATCCTAGCCCTTAAAATTATAGATATATATCTCCTATAAGAGGGCTTTATCCTCCCTTATCTTCTTACTCTAATTATACTTAAATAGTTAACCTAGTATAAACGAATTTAATTCCCTCGGCTTAGCCGTTTATAGGTTAATCGTATTCTTAAAAATAATCCTCTCGTCGAATTCTATAATCGTAAGGTTAAGCTTGAAGAGTTTTAATATATACTCTACCGAATAGCCTATCCGCTCGAAAAGAGATATTATAGTAAATATCTTACTCCTTACCTTACTCCTTAGTACTAGTCCTACTTCCTCCTACGTTATAGTAATAGTATAATAATAGTACTAATAGGAAAAAGACCTATTTATCGGCGCTTTTAGTCCGCTCGTAATTAATCGGGCGGGAAGCGTAATTTATTATAACCCGTCCTATTCTAATAGTCTAGGGTCGTACGTTATTAAATTATTCTAATAGTATTAACGTATAGCCCTTTACTAAGATAAGGGAGGCGAGTATAGCGTTTTATACCTAGATAAAGTCTTTCCTAGCTATTCTACTACTCTATACCTATAAAAAGACTAATTAGTATCGGAGGTCTTTTAAAAGACTAATCGCTTTTATATAATTACGTATATATTAAGTAATAATATTAATATCTAGAATATAAACGTATATACTACCTATTTATGCGTATTATAGGGTTAGGGCCCCGCTACCCTAGGACTAGGATCCGCGAACCCCGTAGGGGATCCGCGGCGTCCTATAGAGCGGAGCGCGCCTTTAGCCTACGACTATATTTATATAACCCTAACCTAGAATACTCGGAGAAGGCTAAATCCTATTATAAGGATATTAGGACCTTTATAGGAAAGAAAGGCGAGTTTAATACCTTCCTCGTTAAGCTTAAAAATAAGATATAAACCGATTATTCGACGTTTTACGATAAAAAAGATTAGATATTATTCTTATTTTAGAGCCTAGAGGGTAGGGTATAGAAAATACTAAAAACCCGCTATAAGTCTAAGAACTATCCTTACTCCTACTTTATAGAAATAATATAGAGTTTAAAATCCGCTTTTAGGAACCTAAATAAATTTTAAGAATTAGTCGATTGTTTTTAAGGGCTCTACTATTCTCTTATAGGTAAATAGAATATTTTTTAATTTATTATAAAATTCGATAATATTATAGTAAAGGCTCGTACTCTAGTAAACTAGTTAAAATATATCCTCCTAAAGTATTTATTAACTAATCTTAACCCCGGGTTTTTATAGCTTTTTAAGGACGTCTAGGTTTCCTACGAGGAGTATTACGAAGCTATTAAAAATATAGTTTTCTATTATTAGTAGTATTCCTAACCCTCTACCTATACGCCCTATAATAACTCCTCGGCTACCGATAAAAAGGAGAAATAGCCTATTAATTCGAAGAAAAAAGGCTAGGCCCTCTTTAAGGCTAAAAAGAAAGTTTACTAGAATAATAGTACTTATTTTATATATAATAAGAAGGGCTATTAGGCTAAAGACTACTTAGACCGACTAAAGATTATAGGTTTTTAGCGATTAAGTATACCGCCTATAAGTAAAAAAGAGGACTTTAATAATAAGGAGTTAGGAAAAGACTAAGGCTATTAAAAGTCTTTATAATAGTCTTAAAGGTATTATCTAAGAAGAAAAGTTCGGGGAAGTTCTTTATTATTAATAGTATAATTTAGATTAATAGTATTAGTCTTTAAGCCTTTACCCTTTACGATACTAGAGTAAATACCCGCTTCCTTGTATTCTACCGATTTACTAAAAAGGCTATAAAAAGCCTTAGTACTAAACTCGTTTTTACCCGCTTAATCCCTTTTATTAACTTCTAAGGCTATAATACCGGTATTATATATTAGTACCTTATAATAACTCTTATAATCGATAATTACTTATTCCCTTAGGAGATATTCTAGGTTACTAACTATAGCTAGAATATTTTTATCGGACTTTATTAAATAGCCGAGAAATATCTCCTCCTTAACTACTTTACCCGTAAACTTATATAGCCTAATAACCTACTTATACTCGCTAAATATTCCCTATTTATTATTTTACGGGGCCTACCCCTAGGGAGTTAATAAGTCGATTTAACCGTATAAGCTAATACAGAATACTAGAATAAGCTCTTAAGAGAGAATAAACGCTAATACTAGATTTTATAGTATTCTTAGATAAACCTTAATATTACCTTCCTAGCTAGCCCTCCGAAGAAAAAGACTAATATACCCTAACCCGATAATACGATTAATCCTAACCCTAATACTACTATATTAAATAACTCGCTCTTTTAGGCCGAATTAATCGCTATTCTTTAAGCTAACCCCCGTAGAAAATATTAGGAGGAGTTAAAGCTATTAATACCTATTACCCTAATCCCCCTCGAGAATAATAACGATAGCCCCGACCCTATTATAATAGGAATCGCCCGCTTAAGCCTAGAGAATATTACCTATAGAAGTTAAAAGATTCTTTTCCTAGTAGGCGAAGACCTAGAATATATTACCCTAGTCTATAGTATAATTCCTCTAGTCCTCTTATACCTCGAGGGTTTTTTTAGTAAGAAAGAAGTATATACCCTAGTAGATTATTAGACTAGTTATAATATTAAACTCGAGTTTAATAAGCCTTTTAACCCGGCTAGCCCTCCCGTATATAAAACGCTAGTTAAATATCTACTATTAGAAAAAGAGACTATCGACTACCTAAAAAAGATCGGGTTTATTAAGCCTAATACTAGCCCTTATACTACCCCCGTTCTTTTTATACTAAAGCCCTACTTAATAGCCTATTATTTCTATATTAATTATTATTAGATAAATAATTACCTTAAGGGCTAAATCTTACCTATACCTTCTCTAGAGGGTATTACCTTTTAGTATTACTTTACTTAATACTTTTCTAAGATCGATGTTATTTAAGCCTTTTATCGACTCCGCCTTAACCCTAATTTAGAGTATTTAACTACTTTCCGTATAAGATTTAGTATATACCGCTAGAAAGTCCTCTTATTTAGTTTAAAGGTTAAGCCCGCTTAGTTCTAGAATTTTATTAATATATAGTTTTATAACCTATTAGATTATTATATTAATACCTATATAGATAATATATTAATCTATTCGGATAATAACGAAGAAAAGGTTTATTAGTAAAAAACCTACGAGATTATCTAATACTTATACCGAGCGAATCTTTAGGGAGATATTAAGAAGTCCTAGTTTAATATTATTAAAGTTAACTATTTTAGTATTATACTAAAAGTAGGTATTAGGCTTAGCGTTAATCCTTATAAAATATAAGCGATTTCCGATTAGAAATTCGAGGACTTTTATAATTATAAGGCTATATACTCCTTCCTCGGCCTTTATAACTTTATTTAGGTTTTCTATTATTATACTAGTAAAGCTACTAAACCTTTAAACCGCCTATTAAAGAAGGACTCGGAGTTTTCTCTTAGACCCGATTAACGTAAAGCCTTTACCTAGTTAAAAAGACTTATATCGGTTAAGTATCTCTATCGCCCTACCGAATATAGCGGGTTAATACGCTATAACGTTTACGTATAACTATACCTAGCGATCCCGTATATACGTATAATATAATAATAATATACTAATCGAATAATAGAGGGATAAAGTACCCTTACTAATAATAATCCTCGCTAAGTATACTTTTACTTTAGTCCTAAATCTTTATCTTCTTTATCTAATATACGAATAAGACCTAATATTTATATACGAGATTCCCCTATTCCTATTCTTTAAAATCGAGTTAATATCGATCCGACTTTACGTCGGAATCGTAAAGGATTTATACCGATATTTAACTAGAGTTATATAGTATTACGCCTCCTATTTAAACTCCTATTTAAGATTCTACTAATCTATTTAAGTTATTATACGAGTATTCTAATACTAGTAATTTTTCTTTTTATAGTTAAACGAAAAGGTAGTATAGACTATTATTATATCCCCGAGTACTTTTTTATCTAGATTTAAAGGTTTAGTCGAATAAAAGACTAATCGGGGTTTAGTTTAAATAGGTTCTTCCTAGCGTATAATACTTCGTTATATTATATATTTATAAGTATAATACTTTATAATATTATATATCCTTAGGATATATTATTTTATTATATTATATATTCTAAGGATTTAGGTTAAAAACGCGTTAAAATTATCCTAAAGTCGTATCGAAATTATATTAAAATTAGGTCGAAAATATAATCGGATTTTATACCCTTAGTACTATTTCTTTTATACGAAGGGTTATATATTCGCGAGAATAAAAAATAAAGAAAAGAAAAACGAAAAATAAGGTTAAAAAACGTAGATAAAAAATAGGTAGAAAAATCGAGAAAAGAAGTAAATCGAGTTAGAAAAAGAAAAAAATTCTATAAGCGTATTAAGTAAAACGTAGTAGGGTAAGGTAAATAGCTAAAGGCTTTAGCCCTATATAACCCTATAAGGTTGATAACCCTATATGAAAAATTCTCCGAAATCGTTTTTTCTTCCTCCCTATACTATTATTATTACTATTATTATTATTATCTTCCTTAATATAAGTTTAAACCGATTTTATCGTAATTTCGAGTCGAATTCGAGTAAGAATTAAGCTAATATCGAATAAAAATCGAACTATAGTTAATACGCGTTTATCCCGAGGTATAATAACCCCTATAATACTATTTTTATCGACTAAAGGTAATTATAATAGTAGTAGTAAACGTAGTAAATATAATAATAATAATAGTATTAGCTATAATAGTAGTAATAGTATTAGTATTAATAATAATAGTAATAATAATAATAGTAATAATAATAATAATAATAAGCTTAACCTTATCCCTCTCCCCCCTCCTCCTCGTTATAATAAATTACTATTTATTTTAACCTTATTTTTATATTATTTAAGGCTTATTTTTAGTTTATTTAGGAATTATCCTAGAAAAAGCTAAAAATAAGTATAAACTTAGAATAAAATAATATCGAAATTAAGTCGATATTAGTTAGATTTTAAGTTAAAATTATACTAATTTCTAGTTAATATAATACTTATTTTTATTTCCGCTTATAAGTATAATACCTCTATTTTTAATTAGGCTCCTCCTTCTCCTCCTCCTACTCTATTAATACCTTATATATCTTAATTCTCGACCCTAGCCCCTATTATACTAACCCCTACCCCTCCCCTCCTAATACTATCGTCTACTCGTTAGTATACTATAATTCGGGGGATAATCTATCGGGCTATCCTATACTAATCTTATATTAGTAAATTATTAGAATAGCCTCCTTCGATTAATACGTATTAGGTATAAGCGTTAGCTAAGGTAAAAGCCTACTACCCGTATAAAAAGGGGGGAAAGTACTATAATATAGTATAAACTCCTCCTTAAGTATATAGAACTTATAAGATTATTAACTAACTTCGAGGATATAGACCCTTATATTAGCTATATTTACTATAATTACCCTTATTAAGTTCGTTTTTATAAACTACTAGCTAAATAAGGTATAAAGGGATAAAGTATATTTAATTTTATTTTAATATTTTATCGAATTCGATTCGAAATTATACTAAACTTAAACTAATATTATATAGTATTCGAATATAGCTTATCCTATACTAAACGTTTATTAGAATACTTATAATAATCGTACTTAATTTTTCTTTTATTTTTATTATTTTTTTTTTATTTTTCCTTTATCTTTTCTTTTATTTATTTTTCTTTTTTATTTCCTATTCGAATATACCCGTTTTACGTATTTAAAAGTCTATAAATTCGTAAAATTAATATTATAATTACTAATTAAAAATATATTTTATAAAATAAGTATAGTCGAAACTAATTTAAATAGGAGTCGATTTTAGATTAAAATTAAGTCGACTTTAAGCGTATATTAAAAAAGAATCGAAAAAAAATTAAGTCGAAATCGATAAAAACTCTAACTAAAACTAGAGAAAAGCCGATTCGAAGAAAAAAGTAAATAGTATTAACTTATAATAGGTATTTATTAAATACTATAGAATTATCTTATTAAAGTTAAACTAAATACTAGTAAAAGTATATTTAAAATTATCGAAAATAATTATAGTTTCTAGGATCCTATAGAGTATATAACTTTTATTATCTAAACTATTCTTCTATTCTAATAAAGTAGTATTAAGTCTAGTATTATATAATAAAAGCGTATAATTATTCCTAATACTAATTAGTATTAGTTAGGTATTTTTATTACCCTATCGAATATAATAGGTTAATATATTATAATATTTATATATAGCTATACTTAGTAATCCTATACGTACGTATAATATAATAGTAATATACTAATCGAATAATAAAAGGATAAAGTACCCTTATTAATAATAATCCTCGCTAAGTATACTTTTACTTTAGTCCTAAATCTTTATCTTCTCTATTTAATATATAAATAAGACCTAATATTTATATACGAGATTCCCCTATTCCTATCCTTCGGAATCGAGTTAATATCGATCCGACTTTACGTCGGAATCGCGAGGGATTTATACTAATATTTAACTAGAGTTATATAGTATTATACCTCCTATCTAAACTCTTATCTAAGATTCTACCGATCCGTTTAAGTCGTTATACGAGTATTCCGATAACTTATTATAAAAGCTTTTATCCTTCTTTTCTTTTAACCCGAGCTCTTAACTTATCTTAAGATTAATACCTCTTATAATACTATTACTAGAGTTCTTTAATAATAGTAGTCCGATAATAAGACTTAGAAACCTATAGGCTTTTTTTTTAAGATTATAGCCCTTATTAAATAAGCCTATCCGATCTAAGACTATAAATTCCTTATAATTATCTAAAGCCTTAAATACTTTTACCCTAAACTCTTAGGCTAGAAATTTAATATTATTATTAATTATAAGGCTTTTATCTACTTTACGATTAAAAGGCTTTTATTTATTTAATAAGTATACTAGTCCGACTTTTTAGCTTAATTTAATATACGTTTCCTCTATTACCCTAGTTATTTAAACGTAATCGCTAATACTTTATTATAAAAGACTATAAAACTCTCGATAATTAAGGCTAGAAAGAAAAAGGAGCGTATATTTAGTATAATCTTATCGGATAAGCTTAGATTCGACTTACCTATAACCCTTAGCCTAGCCCTTATAATTATTAACTCTATTATAATTAGTACGAAGACTATACTTATAAGTATAGATTTAGCTAACCTAATCTAATAAGAGAATATAATATAAAGACTCGGCTAACGAGGGAGTTAATTAATTATACTAGAGAAGTTAACTAATAGTATTTTTCTATAAACTACCCTTATTTATACTATTTATAAGCCTATAATCTTCGTATACGGCGGTTAGAATAAAATACTTAAGCTTTTATAATAGGATTATTATTAGCCTAGTATAAAGTAAAACGTTTATTACTATATTTATAATTATTATAATTATTAAAGGAATAAAATCCCCCGTAATAAAACCCCTAGACTCCTTTACTTACTACTAGTCCTAACCTTCGTTTAGGAGTATATAGCTTATAATAGAAAAACGATACTATAAAATCGTTATAGGTATAATTATATTTAGACCTTTATCTATAAGCTTAGCCGGATTATTATTATATTACTCGGTAAGAAGAATAATACTATAGAAATCCTAATAATATAGTATTTTCGGTTATTATATTATTTCTTTAGGATACTTCTTATTTAGATTATAAATAATACTAGCCCCTTTATATTAATATTCCTTACTAAGATTAATCGTTTAATTAGAATAAAGTATTAGTATAATAATACTCTTTACCCTTAAATATAAGGAAGTATTAAAGTTATAAATTAGTATTTAGACTAATACTTATAGTTTTATATTAGGAAGTATTAAAATAACTAGAGCGATTATCTACTAGCCCTTAATTTTACGTATAATTCCTTCTAGTATACTTTAATCGATATAGCCTTATTAACTATAGTACTCGGTAAGAATATATAGAACCCGCTTACGATTAATATTATTATAAACCTAGAAAACTACTTTATACCTATAATTATTATACGGGATTTAGTATAAAAAGCCTAGGTAGTATAATAAAAGGCTTAATAAGTATTAGTAATAGCCTAGAATTAGTAGAAAAAGTAGGCTAATAAAAAACGATAGCCTATAGATTTTATAATTAATAATAAAGTCTTCTTTAGTAGAAAAGGGTTTAGTATAATTATTCTAATAACCTAGCTTAACGTATAATAATTAGGCCTTTTTATAATTATTATAGAAAAAGGGTATAATTATATTCTAGACTTACTAGACTCCTATAAAATAATAAACCTTTTTTATATTAATCGGCTATAGAAAACGGCTATTAACCTATTACCCGACTAAATTTAGCCGCCGCTTATACTTAACGAAGTTAATAGTATACCCGAGTAAGAGGTTAATTAAATCCTATAGAATAAAGTTATTAGTTAATAATAATAACTCGAATATTAGGTTACTTAGTAAGGCTATAACCCTAATAATATATAGTACCCCGCGAGAAACTTCTAGTATACGCTAATAATACTAAAGTAATATTATAATCGGTAGCCTATTACCCTAGGACCTCCTATTAATTTATAATATTAGATTAAGACTATAATAATAAATAAAGACTATATAAAAAATAATTATAATAATATTATAGCCTTTATAGGAAAAATAGTATATACTTATAGGTATTAACCTTAATATATATATTAAGGCCTTAGTTAAGGGGTAATATTATACGCTAATTACTTTAATAGCTATTAACCCCGTATACGGACCTTAGAGAAACCTACCCCGAGTCCTTATTATATAATCTAGACCTCGTTACTCGCGTATAAAGGTAGCGGGATTCCCTCTTTTATTTCCTCTTTTCCTTCTTCTTTTCTTTAGCTTAGAATCTTCGTATAGAGTACTTTAATATATTTACTTATTATTTAGCTATTATACTAAACGTCTTATTATAACGTTCGATTATAACCCCGGAGACTAGTTTTAGCGAGGGAGGAAGGGTACTCCTAAGGAAAAGAAGAAAAAGAGGGAAAAGAAGGGAAAAAGGGGGAAAAAGGGGTTAAAATTTAATAGTAAAAATAGTTAAAAAGCAGGATTAAAAGCAATAGAAAGAAGCTATAGCCTAGTACTCGTACTAAGGCTAGGAGAATATACTTACGGTAACTAACTTATATTCTTAAAGAAGGGGGCTATCCTAGCTTCCTTACTTAAAGAGAAAGGAAGAAGAAGGGGGGGGAAAACGACCCCTTTATATAAGAATTAGGCCTTATAGCCTAGCCTAGCTACCGTAAGGGTTAGGCTCCCTAGCCTACCCTGTATCCCGGGCGCTAGTCTATAATATTACCTTCCTAATCTAGCCCTTTAGGCTGGGAGCCTTATACTATTATATAGCCGGGAGTGCCTATTACTCCTACTAAAGTAGCTTTTTCTTTACGATTAAGGTATACTATTAGTTATTATTAATAACTAGGATTATAAGTTTAATTCGGACGTATAGCGTAAGCTCTAGGAGGTATTCGGAACTAAGATTACTATAATTATAGTATATTATCTATAGGCTAATAGCCTATTTAAATACTATAATTAGACTATTAAGACTACCTTTTACTTATTATATATTAAAAAGCCGATAATCGATTAGAAGTTACTAGTATCTAGCTTATAATAAAACCTAAATTCCGTATATAATTTAGGGACTAAGATAATAACTTATATATATTTATTTAGGTATTTACTATACGCGCCTACGGAGTCCGCTAATAATACCTTAATAAATAATATCCTATACCTATAGGAGGCTATTCGCCGCTAAGCGGACTTTATAATAAACCTAGTTATAATAAGGGCTAAATAATAATATAATATAAAATACCGGCTAGTTCTTCTAGAGTCTAGATAAAAAGTCTACCTTAGGCTTTATAAAGGATATTATATACCTAGATAACCCTTTAAGAAATAATTATAATAATAAGAGGGTTTATATATTATTAAACGGATAATTAACCCCTTAACTATAGAGCTTAATTTACCTATATATACCCGTATTTACCTAGTAATATTTATTAAATACCTTTAACCTATTTATAAGGGGTACTTTAAAAACGAGGAACCTAGGGCTATAAAGGCTATATAAGATCTACTAAAAGCTATAAGTAAGAGAAACGTATACTATAAAATTAATTATATTATATATATTAAGGATTAACGAGTTAAAAAGGGAGAGACTTACTAATAGTATTTATAATAGCTAAATAATAAGTAAATATATTAAGGTACTCTATACGAAGATTCTAAGCTAAAGAAGAGAAGAAGGAAAAGAGGAAATAAAAGAGGGAATCCCGCTACCTTTATACGCGGGTAGCGAGGTCTAGATTATATAATAAGGACTTAGGGCAGGTTTCTCTAAGGTCTACGTACGGGGTTAGTAGCTATTAAGGTAGTTAGCGTATAATATTACCCCCTAACTAAAGCCTTAATATACGTATTAAGGTTAATACTTATAGGTATACGCCGTTTTTCCTACGGAGGCTATAATATTATTATAATTATCTTTTATATAGTCTTTATTTATTATTATAGCCTTAATCTAATACTATAAATTAATAAGAGGTCCTAGGGTAATAGGCTATTAATTATAATATTATTTTAGCGCTATTAGCGTATACTAGAAGTTTCTCGTAGGGTACTATATATTATTAGGGTTATAGCCTTATTAAATAACCTAATATTCGAGTTATTATCGTTAGCTAGTAATTCTACTCTATAGGATTTAATTAACCTCCTATTCGAGTATACTATTAACTTCGTTAAGTATAGGTAGTAGCTAAATTTAGTCGGATAATAGGTTAATAGCCGTTTTTTATAGCCGATTAATATAAAAGAGGTTTATTATCTTATAGGAGTCTAGTAGGTCTAGAATATAGCTATACCCCTTTTATACGGTAATCGTAAAAGGGCTTAACTATTATACGTTAAGCTAGGTCGTTAGAGTAATCGTACTAAACCCTTTTCTACTAAAAAAGACTTTATTATTAATTATAAAATCCGTAGGCTATTATTTCTTATTAGCCTATTTCTTTTACTATTTCTAGGTAATTATTAATACTTATTAAGCCTATTATTATACTACCTAGGCCTTTTATACTAGATCCTATACGATAATTATAAGTATAAAGCGGTTTTCTAGGTTTATAATAATATTAATCGCGAGCGGGTTTTATATATTCTTACTAAGTATTATAATTAATAGGGCTATATCGATTAAGGCGTACTAGGAGGAATTATATACGAAGTCGAGGGCTAGTAGATAATCGCTCTAGTTATTTTAATACTTCCTAATATAAAACTATAGGTATTAATCTAAGTATTAATTTATAATTTTAATACTTTCTTATATTTAAGGGTAAAGAGCGCTACCGTATTAATACTTTATTCCGGTTAAACGATTAATCTTAGTAAGGAATACTAATATAAAGGGCCTAGTATTATTTATAATCTAGATAAAAGGTATCCTAAAGAAGTAGTATAATAAGTAAAAATACTATACTATTAGGATTTTTATAGTATTATTCTTTTTACCGGGTAGAATAATAATAATCCTATTAAGCTTATAGACGAAGGTCTAGATATAATCGTACTTATAGCGATCTTATAGTATTATCTTTCTATTATAAACTATATACTCCTAAACGAAAGTTAGGATTAATAGCGGGTAAAGGAGTCTAGGGGTTTTATTATAGGGGATTTTATTCCTTTAATAGTTATAATAATTATAAATATAACGATAGACGTTTTACTTTATATTTAGCTAATAATAATCCTACTATAAAAGCCTAAGCGTTTTATTCTAGCTACCGTATACGAAGATTATAGGCTTATAGGTAGTATAAATAAGGGTAATCCATAGAAAAATACTATTAGTTAACTTCTTTAGTACGATTAATTAGCTCTTTCGTTAGCCGAATCCCTATATCGTATTCTCTTATCGGATTAGGTTAACTAGATCTATACCTATAAACGCGGTCTTTATACCGATCGTAATAGAGTTAATAATTATAGGGGTTAGGCTAGGGGTTATAGGTAAGTCGAATCTAAGCTTATCCGGTAAGATTATACTAAACGTATACTCCTTTTTCTCTCTAGCCTTAATTATTAAGAGCTTTATAGTCTTTTATAATAAAGTATTAATAATTATATTTAAATGGCTAGGGTAGTAGAGGAAGTATATATTAAATTAAACTAAAAAGTTAAACTAGTATACTTATTAGATAAATAAGAGCCTTTTAGTCGTAAAGTAGATAAAAGCCTTATAATTAATAATAACGTTGAATTTTTACCCTAGGAGTTTAGGGTAAAAGTATTTAAGGCTTTATACGACTATAAGGAATTTATAGTCCTAAATTAGATAAGCTCGCTTAATAGGGGTTATAGTCTTAGAAAAAAAGCTAGTCGGTTTCTAGGTCTTATTATTAAGCTATTACTACTAGAGAACTCTAGCTATAGTATTATAGGAGGTATTAGTCTTAAAACGGGTCGGAAGTTCGGGTTAAAAGAAGGTAAGGATAGGAGCTTCTATAGTAAGCTTTTTAAGCTAGGTAAAGGCTTCGCGTTAATTAGATCTAAGGGAAAACTCCGAGTCCTTCTTTAGTAGACGGTTTAGAGGTTTAGTAGTATTACTAGTATAGTAGTAGAAGACCCGAATAAAGTTATAAAGGCCGAGAAAGGAGTATATAGCCTTACGATTATAAAGGTCCTTAAATTTCTAGTCGAAGATTACTTATATCTTATAGGGATTAATACTAAGCCTAAGGCCTATTTCTAGTATTATACTAAGGTAGTTAACCTTAGTAATATTAAAATAGGA
The DNA here is from genome assembly GCA_003339455.1 of Ophiocordyceps camponoti-leonardi (nom. inval.). Taxonomy (NCBI): domain Eukaryota; kingdom Fungi; phylum Ascomycota; class Sordariomycetes; order Hypocreales; family Ophiocordycipitaceae; genus Ophiocordyceps; species Ophiocordyceps camponoti-leonardi. The sequence continues at coordinate 413,834 of PDHP01000007.1, forward strand.
CTTTTTAATATCTTCTTAAAGATTTATTTAGTATAGGCGCTAAATAACCTCGCGAGTCTCCTACTAGTAGACTTCTTCTTTATTATCATCCGAGTAAATTAGTATATTATCTATATAAATACTAGTATAATAGTCTAATAGTATCGGAATACTCGTATAATAACTTAGACGGATTAGTAGAATCTTAGATAGGAGTTTAGATAGGAGGCATAATATTATATAACTCTAGTTAAATATCGGTATAAATCCCTTATAATTCTAATATAAAGTCGGATTAATATTAACTCGATTCCGAAGGATAAGAATAGGGGAATCTCGTATATAAATATTAGGTTTTATTTATATATTAAATAGAGAAGATAAGTATTTAGGACTAAAGTAAAAGTATACTTAGCGAGGATTATTATTAGTAAGGGTATTTTATCCCTTTATTATTCGATTAATATATTATTATTATATTATACGTATATATAGGATTATTAGGTATAATTATACGTAAATATTATAGCGTATTAACCTACTATATTCGGTAAGGCGATAAAAATACCTAATTAATACTAATTAGTATTAGGAATAACTATATACTTTTATCGTATAATACTAAACTTAATACTACTTTATTAGAATAGAAGAATAGTTTAAATAATAGAAATTATATACTTTATAGGATCCTAGAAACTATAGTTATTTTCGATAATTTTAAATATATTTTTATTAGTATTTAGTTTAACTTCGATAAAATAGTTTTATAGTACTTAGTAAATACCTATTATAAATTAATACTATTTACTCTTTTTTTCGAATCGGCTTTTCTCTAGTTTTAATTAGAGTTTTTATCGATTTCGACTTAATTTTTTTTCGATTCTCTTTCGATATACGCTTAAAGTTAACTTAACTTTAATCTAAAATCGACTCCTTGTAATAGAGTCACCAACGTGTGGCGAGGCGCGGGGCTTAGCCCGGCGGCGTCGTGTCCTTGATAAGCGTGGAGAGCAGTGACGTTGACGACCTGTCGTACGTTATTAGTGTATCTTTTGTCCAAATGGCTCAATTGACATTGTGTAAGTCAGCACTCTCCCTGACTTTATTATACTCCTATTCGAATTAGTTTCGATTATACTTATTTCGTAAAATACGTTTTTAATTAGTAATTATAATATTAATTTTATAAATTTATAGACTTTTAAATACGTAAAATAGGTATATTCGAATAGGAAGTAAAAAGGAAAAATAAATAAAGGAAAAGATAAAGGAAAAATAAAAGAAAAATAATAAAAATAAAAGAAAAATTAAGTATAACTATTATAAGTATCCTAATAAGTATTTAGTATAAGATAAACTATATTCGAATACTATATAATATTAGCTTAAGTTTAATATAACTTCGAATCGAGTTCGATAAGATATTAAAATAAGATTAAATATACTTTATCCTTTTATACTTTATTTAGCTAGTAGTTTATAAAAACGAATTCGGTAAAGGTAATTATAACGGATATAGCTAATATAAGGATTTATATCCTTAAAGTTAGCTAATAATCTTATAAGTTTTATATACTCGAGGAGGAGTTTATACTATATTATAGTATTTTCCCCCCTTCCCGTATAAGTAGTAGGCCTTTACCTTAGCTAATACTTATACCTAATATACGTTAATCGAAGGAGGCTATTCTAATAATTTACTAATATAAGATTAGTATAGGATAGCCTAATAGACTATCCCCTAAACTATAGTATACTAATAAGTAGATAATAGTATTAGGGGGGGAGGGGCGGGGGTTAATATAGTAGGGGCTAGGGTTAAGAATTAGGATATATAAGGTATTAATAGAGCGGGAGGAGGAGGAGGAGGAGCCTAATTAAAAGTAGAGGTACTATACCTATAAGCGGAGGTAAAGGTAAGCGCTATATCGACTAGAAATTAGTATAATTTTAATTTAAAACCTAGTTAATATCGACTTAATTTTAATATTATTTTATTCTAAGTTTATACTTATCTTTAGCTTATTCTAGGATAATTCCTAGATAAACTAAAAATAAGCCTTAGATAATATAAAAATAGGGTTAAAATAAATAGTAATTTATTATAATAAGGAGAAAGGGGGAGAGGGATAAGGTTAAGCTTATTATTATTATTATTATTATTATTATTATTATTATTACTATTACTAATACTAATACTATTATTATTATTATAGCTAATATTATTACTATTATTACGTTTACTACGTTTATTATTATTATTATAATTACCCTAAGTTAATAAAAATAGTATTATAGGGGTTATTATACCTTAGGATAAATATATATTAACTATAGTTCGATTTCTATTCGATATTAACTTAATTCTTACTCGAATTCGACTCGAAATTATAATAAAATCGGTTTAAACTTACGTTAAGGAAGATAATAATAATAATAGTAATAGTAATAGTATAGGGAGGAAGAAAAAACGATTTCGGAGAATTTTTCGTATAGGGTTATTAATCTTATAGGGTTATATAGGGCTAAAGCCTTTAGCTACCTACTCTACCCTATTATATTTTATTTAATATACCTATAGAATTTTTTTTTTTCTTTCTAACTCGATTTATTTTTTTTTTTTGATTTTTCTATTTATTTTTTACCTATATTTTTTAACCTTATTTTTCGTTTTTCTCTTCTTTATCTTTCGTTCTTATAGATATATAACCCTTTATATAAAAGAAATAGTACTAGGGGTATAAAATCCGATTATATTTTTTAACCTAATTTTAATATAACTTTAATACGACTTTAGGATAATTTTAACGTATTTTCGACCTAAGTCCCTAGGATATATAATACGATAAAATAACGTATCCTAGGGATATATAATACTATAAAGTATTATACTCGTAAATATATAATATAATAAAGTATTATATACTAGGAAGAACCTATTTAAGCTAAACTCTAATTAGTTTTTTATTTAACTAAACCTTTAGATTTAAATAAAAAAATACTCGGGGATATAATAATAGTCTATACTACCTTTTTATTTAATTATAAAAAGAAAAATTATTAGTATTAGAATACTCGTATAATAACTTAAATAGATTAGTAGAATCTTAGATAGGAGTTTAAATAGGAAGTATAATACTATATAACTCTAGTTAAATATCGGTATAAATCCCTTACGATTCTAATATAAAATCGGATTAATATTAACTCGATTCCGAAGGATAAGAATAAGGGAATCTTATATATAAATATTAGGTCTTATTTATATATTAAATAGAGAAGATAAGTATTTAGGACTAAAGTAAAAGTATACTTAGCGAGGATTATTATTAATAAGGGTACTTTATCCCTTTATTATTCGATTAGTATATTACTATTATATTATACGTATATATAGGATTACTAGGTATAGTTATACGTAAATATTATAGCGTATTAACCTATTATATTCGGTAGGGCGATAGAGATACCTAACCGATAAAAAGAGTTTAGTAAAATCCCCTATTATAATTATATTTAATACTAGGAGTATTAGGGAGAACTTAGTATATTAATTAATAATTACTAAAATACTATTAACTTATTAATCCTATTATATAGCTTTTAGGAGGCTTATTATAAAATCTATAAAGATTTTAGCCTATAGTTATAATAAAATAGGTAATAAATCGAGAATTCTATATGGATAATACCTTTAGGGAATAACCCCTTAGTAAATTTAATAGGATTAAATATATTTCTTAATATCCTTATATATCGATTCTTAGTAGAAGAAATATACTAAAAAGTCCTAAGTACGATCTTTACTAAAGTATCCGGTAAGAGGATTATTATAGTATAGTTAAAGGAGTTCTTAATATAGAGTTAGCTTAAAAGGTATTATAATTCTTTCCTTTTAACGTATAAGGCTATAGGTATTAATAGTCTATAGACTAAAGACTCCTTTTTAAGTTAAGTCTTATTTAGTTACCCTTCTACGTTAAAGGTATTAGTCTTCGGCCTAACTTTTTTAAAGTAATTTAAGTAAAGCGGTAGAAATATTATTATTAAAGGGGTTCTTTTAAATAATAGCTTTCTTAACGACTAGGCAAGAAATACGTTAGGATAACCCTAGTTATTATTAAGTATAATAAATAAAATAAATTACCGAGTCTCCTTAAATATATAATAAATAGAAAGAAATATAATAAAAGGGCGTAATTAAATAGACTACCTTAATATAAATTAGAATAGGTATTAATAGTATAAGTTATATTTTATTATAAATAGTTATAAGACTTTATTCTTTTATTATCGAATCGCCTTTATATTATAGCTTTTATAATAGGGTATTTACCGGGTTATTTTATTTAGGCTAATAAAGAATATAAAAATTATAGGATAAAAATAAGTAACCTATTTTTATTAATAATAATTTAGCTTAGTCTATTATATAATTAAATATAGGTTTAAGTAATCCGAAATAACTTTAATAGGAAAAGTAGATCCCTCGATATAGTATTATTAATATTTAAATAACTCTATAATAGTAAAGAACTCCTTTTCTAAGACCGTATAGTTAATTTCTAGACTATTAAACTTCTATAACTAATAAATAATAATTAAATACTAGTTATTATTTACTTTTTAAGAAAGAATACCTAATATTATAAAATCGGATATATTAGTCTTAATTCGCGTTTATCTTTATAGGTTAAAATAAATAAAAAAAGGAGCTTTTATAAATACTCCTTTTAATTCCTTAAAGGTATTTCTTTATATAGTATCGAGGTTATATAACCTAGGTTTTTTTCCTTTTTTATTCCCTTTTAGTATATTTATAAGGGGGGCTATAATACCCGAATAATAAAGGATAAAATAATAATAATAATTATAAAATCCTAGGAAGATTTAAAGGTTATAGAAAGATTTTAGGATTTACTAATCGGATATAGTTTATATATACCGAGGATTTATCGAAACGCTATTAATTAATATAATATACCCTAAACATTCGATAAACGTCTAATAAAACGTATATTTAGAAAGGTTAGTATAGAGATTAGCCTTATAAAGTTTTTAGAGAATTTTATAAAAATAATAGTAATAGTCCTTAAGGGACTTAGCAAAATAAGAATATCGTCTAAATAGATAATATAAATAGTATTAATATAGTTTCTAAAGGTATAATTAATATACCCCTAAAATATAGTTAGTATATTAGTTAAGCTAAAAAGTATAACTAAGTATTTAAAATAATTATAATAAAAGTAAAAAGTAATTTTCTACTTATTACTAGGCTTAATACGGATACGGTAATATATATAATAGAGGTTAATTTTTAAAAAAATAATAAACTTATAAATATAGTTTATAATCTTTAAAACTAATAGGAGTAAGTACTAGTTCTTAATTATAACTTTATTAAGTTTATAGTAGTTAATATAAAGTCGAAGTTTATTATCCTTTTTAGGGATAAAAAAGATTAGAGTATTTTTAAGGCTAATTAACTCTCGAATTTATCCTTTTTAAAGTAAGTCTTTAATATATTCTTTAAGGATTTAAAACTCTAATTATAAAAAAGGGTAAATTAATCCTTAAGGAGGAATAGTATTAGGCTATAAATCGATTATATAAACGGCTTTTTTTTATTAGGAAGGATAGTTATTCTCGTTTTAGAAAAGACGTTTTCGAATCCTCTAAGGGATATTAGTAGTTTAATAGCGTTTATAGAAAAAGGCTTAACGTCTTCTTTATTAGTAAATACTAGTAGTATAGGATCTACTATAATATAGAAAACGTAAATAGTATTCTTAGCTTTCTTAATAAAATCCGAAGTAAAGAGTAGTTTTATAATAACTTTTATAGTTTTAAACTACTAAGAACGAGAATCGGGGGATAAATAAATATAATATTCGTAAAGAGTAAGTAGTATACTTAGGGCTAGATTAAGATAATATAAGAGTAATAATTCTCCTCCGTACTCTATATACGGAGAGTATACCCTAATAGGCGGCTATAAGCCCTATAACTAAGGGCGATTATATTATATAATCCTTCCCTTCCTAATACCTTTATACGCTTATACGTATATTCTCTTATAGCCTCCGTATATTCTAACGAATATATATTATAGTACTATGCCTTAAAGATTACTACTTATAGTAATCCTACTTAGTCTATTAATTTATCCCTAATATATAAGGAAAACGAATAAAAAGAAAAAATAAAGGGAAGGAAAGAGTATACGGGAAGGAGATTATCCTAATTACCTTACTCGCTAATTACGAAGAGATTATTATATAGTAGGGCCCTACTACGCCTTAAAGGCGTTAATTACCCCTTATAAAATAATAATAGTATTAACCTATTAATTATTATTAGCTCCTTAACCTTTCTATTAGACTAAATACTATTACGCGCTAACTACCTTAGTAGCTGCCGACCCCGTACGCGGACCTCGGAGAAACCTGCCCCGAGTCCTTATTATATAATCTAGACCTCGCTACCCGCGTATAAAGGCAGCGGGATTCCCTCTTCTATTTCCTCTTTTCCTTCTTCTCTTCTTTAGCTTAGAATCTTCGTATAGAGTACCTTAATATATTTACTTATTATTTAGCTATTATACTATTCTAAGCTTATTTTCCTTACTAATAAGCGTTTAATAAATACGTATTCCCTTTTACGTTTTATAAAGACGGAAAATACTATATAAGACTAAGAATTAAACCCTATAACTAATAGAGAAGTCCGCTACTCTACTAGACTTACCTTAAAGACTCTCTAGTAGGAATCCTCGGTAGAAGAATTAGATTAAAACCCCTTATTTACCCTAAAAGGACTAGAGTAATCGAACCTAAACCTAGCCTAGATCCCCTTACCCTTAATAGAAAACCCCGACTAAGATCCTATAGAAATAGCTTCCTCCTCCTTAGCCTAGCTAAACGTCTAGGTATTATTTATAGAAATAGTAGCCTTTAAGGTAGAAAAGGCTTAGTAAGACTATATAATCGCTGATTCTAACTATTCTTCGAGGGTAGCCTTTACTATATTTAAGGGGCCTTCTACCTTAAACTTCGTACTTACTAGTAAAATAGTATAGAAAGACTTCGCGACTATTAATAACCCTAACCTAGAATACTCGGAGAAGGCTAAATCCTATTATAAGGATATTAGGACCTTTATAGGGAAAAAGGGCGAGTTTAATACCTTCCTCGTTAAGCTTAAAGATAAGATATAGACTAATTACTCGATATTTTATAATAAAAAAGATCGGATATTATTCTTATTTTAGAGCCTAAAGAGTAGAGTATAGAAAATACTAGAAACCTACTATAAGTCTAAGGAGTATCCTTACTCCTACTTAGTAAAAATAATATAGAGTTTAAAGTTAGCCTTTAAAAACCTAAATAAATTTTAAGAATTAATTAACTATTTTTAAAGGCTCCGCTATTCTCTTACGGGTAAATAGAATATCTTTTAATTTATTATAGAATTCGATAATATTATAATAAAAGCTTATACTCTAATAGACTAATTAAAGTATATCCTCCTAAAGTATTTATTAACCGATTTTAACCCTAGGCTTTTATAGCTATCTAAGAATACTCGGATCTCCTATAAGGAATACTATAAAACTATTAAAAATATAGTCTTTTATCGCTAATAATACTCCTAACCCTCGACCCGGACGCCCTATAGTAATTCCTCGGCTACTAATAAGAAAGAGAAGTATCCTATCGACTTAAAGAGGAAGGGCTAGGCCCTTTTTAAGGCCGAAAAGAAAGTTTATTAGGATAATAGTACTTATTTTATATATAGTAAAAAGGGTTATTAGGCTAAGGATTACCTAGACCGACCGAAAGTTATAGGCCTTTAGTAATTAAGTACGCTGCCTATAAATAAGTAAGAAAGCTCTAATAACGAGGAGTTAGGAAAAAACTAAGGCTATTAAAAGTCTTTATAATAGTCTTAAAGGTATTATCTAAAAAGGAAAGTTTAAAGAAGTCCTTTACTATTAATAGTATAATTTAGATTAATAGTATTAGGCTCTAAGCCTTTACTCTTTACGATATTAGAGTAAATACCCGCCTTTTTATATCCCGCCGATTTACTAAAAAGGCTATAAAAAGCCTTAGTACCGAACTCGTCTCTACCCGCCTAATCCCTCTTATTAACTTCTAAAGCTATAAAGCTAGTATTATATATTAGTACCTCGTAATAACCCTTATAATTAATAGCTACTTATTTCCTCGGGAAACGTTCTAGGTTACCGACTATAGTTAGGATATTTTTATTAGACTTTACTAAATAGCCGAGAAATACCTCCTTCTTAACTATTTTATTCGTAAGCTTATATAGCCTAATAACTTACTAGCCCTCGCTAAATACTCCTTATTTATTATTTTATAAGGCCTACTTTAAGGGAGCTAATAAGTCGACCCTATTATATAAGCCGATACTAAATACCGAAATAAGCTTTTAAAGGAGGATAAGCGCTAGTATAAGATCTTATAATATTCCTAAACTAATCTTAATATTACCTTCCTAACTAGTCCTTTAAAGAAAAAGACTATAGTACCTTAACCCGATAACCCGATTAATCCTAACGTTATTATACTAGACGACTTATTACTTTAGGCGAAGTTAATTATAACCCTCTAAGCTAACCCCCGTAGGAAACATTAGGAGGAGCTAGAGCTACTAATACCGACTACCCTAATCCCCCTCGAAAATAATAATAATAGCCCTAACCCCTTTATAATAGGGATCGCCCGCTTAAGCCCGGAGAATATTACCTATAAAGGTTAGAAGATTCCTTTCCTAGTAGGCGAAGACCTAGAATATATTACCCTAGTCTATAGTATAATTCCTTTAGCCTTTTTATATCTCGAGGGCTTCTTTAGTAAGAAAGAGGTATATACCCTAGTAAACTACTACCCTAGTTATAACGTTAGACTCGAGCTCGATAAGCCCTTAAACCTAGCTAGCCCTCCTATATATAGAATACTAGTTAAATACCTACTATTAGAAAAAGAGATTATTAACTATTTAAAAAAGATTAGATTTATTAAGCCTAATACTAGTCCTTACGCTACCCCTATCCTTTTTATACTAAAGCCTTACTCGATAGCCTACCGTTTTTATATTAACTATTACTAGATAAATAACTACCTTAAGAGCCGAGTCTTACCTATACCTTCTCTAAAGGGTACCGCCTTTTAATACCGTTTTACCTAATACTTTTCTAAGATTAATATTATTTAGGCCTTCTATCGACTCCGCCTTAACCCTAACTCCGAGTATTTAATAGTATTCTATATAAGATTTAGTATATACTATTAGAAAGTCCTCCTTTTTAGTTTAAAGGTTAGGCTTACTTAATTCTAGAACTTTATTAACGCGTAACTTTATAACCTATTTATCGGTTAAGTATCTTTATCGCCCTACCGAATATAGCGGGTTAATACGCTACGACGTTTACGTATAACTATACCTAGCGATCCCGTACGTACGTATAATATAATAGTAATATACTAATCGAATAATAGAGGGATAAAGTACCCTTATTAATAATAATCCTCGCTAGGTATACTTTTACTTTAGTCTTAAATACTTATTTTCTCTATTTAATATACGAATAAGACCTAATATTTATATATAAGATTCCCCTATTCCTATCCTTTAGAATCGAGTTAATATTAATCCGACTTTATATTAGAATCGCGAGGGATTTATACCGATATTTAACTAGAGTTATATAGTATTATACTTTTTATCTAAACTCCTATTTAAGATTCTACTAATCTATCTAAATTATTATACGAGTATTCTAATACTAGTAACTTTTCTTTTTATAATTAAATAGAAAGGTAATACGGACTATTATTATATCCCCAAGTATTTTCTTATTTAAATTTAGAGGTCTAGTCGAATAAAAGACTAATCGGGGTTTAGCTTAAATAGGTTCTTCCTAGTATACGATACTTCGTTATATTATATATTTATAAGTATAATACTTTATAATATTATATATCCCTAGGATATATTATTTCGTTATATCGTATATCCTAGGGATTTAGGTTAAAAACGTATTAAAATTATCCTAAAGTCGTATTAAAGTTATATTAAAATTAGGTTAAAAAATATAGTCGGATTTTATACCCTTAGTACTATTTCTTTTATACGAAGGGTTATATATCCGCGAGAATAAAAGATAAAGAAGAGAAAAACGAAAAATAAGGTCGAAAAACGTAGGTAAAAAATAGGTAGAAAAATCGAGAAAAAAAAGTAAATTAAGTCGGAAAAAGAAAAAAAAATTCTATAGGTATACTAAGTAAAATATAGTAGGGTAGGGTAGGTAGCTAAAGGCTTTAGCCCTATATAACCCTATAAGGTCGATAACCCTATACGAAAAATTCTCCGAAATCGTTTCTTCTTCCTCCTTATACTATTATTATTATTATTATTATTATTATCTTTCTTAATATAAGTTTAAACCGATTTTATTATAATTTCGAGTTAAATTTAAGTAAGAATTAAGCTAATATCGAATAGAAATCGAACTATAGTTAATACGCGTTTATCCTAAGGTATAATAACCCCTATAATACTATTTTTATCGACTTAGGGTAATTATAATAATAATAATAAACGTAATAAACGCGGTAATAATAATAGTATTAGCTATAATAATAATAATAGTATTAGTATTAATAATAGTAATAATAATAATAATAGTAATAATAATAATAATAATAAGCTTAACCTTATTCCTCTTCCCCCTCCTTCTTATTATAGTAAGTTATTACTTATCTTAACCCTATCCTTATATTATCTAAGGCTTATCTTTAGTTTATCCGGGAATTATCCTAGAATAAGCTAAAAATAAGTATAAACTTAAAATAAAATAATATCGAAGTTAAGTCGATATTAGCTAAGTTTTAAGTTAAAATTATATTAATTTCTAGTTAATATAATACCTACTTTTACCTCTACTCGTAGGTATAGTACTTTTACTTCTAATCGGGCTTCTCCTCCTCCTCCTCCTACTCTATTAATACCTTATATATCCCGATTCTTAACCCTAGCCCCTATTATACTAATCCCTGCCCCTCCCCCCCTAATATTATTATTTACTTATTAGTATACTATAGTTCGGGGGATAATCTATCGGGCTATCCTATACTAATCTTATATTAGTAAATTATTAAAATAGCCTCCTTCGATTAATACGTATTAGGTATAAGTATTAGCTAAGGTAAAGGCTTATTACCCGTATAAAAAGGGGGGAAAACGCTATAATATAGTATAAACTCCTCCTTAAGTATATAGAACTTATAAGATTATTAGCTAACTTCGAGGATATAAACCCTTATATTAATTATATTTATTATAACCGCCTTTATCGAGTTTATTTTTATAAACTATTAATTAAATAAGGTATAAAAGAATAAGGTATATTTAATCTTACTTTAATATTTTATCGAACTCGATTCGAAGTTATACTAAACTTAAGCTAATATTATATAGTATTCGAATATAGCTTATTCTATGCTAAATACTTATTAGGATACTTATAATAATCGTACTTAATTTTTCTTTTATTTTTATTATTTTTCTTTTATTTTTCCTTTATTTTTTCCTTTATTTATTTTTCCTTTTTACTTCCTATTCGAATATACCTATTTTATATATTTAAAAGTCTATAAATTCGTAAAATTAATATTATAATTACTAATTAAAAACGTATTTTACGAAATAAGTATAATTAAAACTAATTCGAATAAGAATCGACTTTAGATTAAAATTAAGTCGACTTTAAGCGTATATCGAAAGAGAATCGAAAAGAAATTAAGTCGAAATTAATAAAAACTCTAATTAAAACTAGAGAAAAGCCGATTCGAAGAAAAGAATAAATAATATTAATTTATAGTAAGTATTTACTAAATACTATAGAACCGTTTTATCGAAGTTAAACTAAATACTAGTAAAAGTATATTTAAAATTATCGAAAATAGCTATAGCTTTTAGGATCCTATAAAGTATATAATTTCTATTATCTAAACTATTTTTTTATTCTAGTAAAATAGTATCGAGTCTAGTATTATATAATAAAAGTATATAATTATTCCTAATACTAATTAGTATTAGTTAGGTATTTCTATTACTCTACTAGATATAGCGGGTTAATATACTATAATATTTACGTATAATTATACCTAATAATCCTATATATACGTATAATATAATAATAATATACCGATCGAATAATAGAGGGATAAAATACCCTTATTAATAATAATCCTTACTAAGTATACTTTTACTTTAGTCCTAAATACTTATTTTCTCTATTTAATATATAAATAAAACCTAATATTTATATATAAGATTCCCCTATTCCTATCCTTCGGAATTAAGTTAATATCGATCCGACTTTACGTCGGAATCGCGAGGGATTTATACCGATATTTAACTAGAGTTATATAGTATTACGCCTCCTATTTAAACTCCTATTTAAGATTCTACCGATCTATCTAAGTCGTTATACGAGTATTCCGATACTTTTATTATAAAATAAAGCTTCGTTTTAATCCTTTATAAGGTATTATATTTAATAAGGGTAGCTTATTTATTAATTACTTCTAGTCTAAATTATATTTTTTTTCGAAGATTAAGTAGTACCTTTCGATAGTATTTTATCCTTAGATTAATAGCTAAATAGAGAGGATAAACTAGGTAATTATATACTATTTTCGCTATTTCGTTTATAATAAGCGTATTTATTAGCTAAAACTATTACCTATTATATAGTTTATTATAAATAATATAAAATACGCTATAATTAGATTTTTACCCTATTATACTCTTTTTAGCTATTAACTAGACTTTTATATTTTTATAGAATAAGATTCGACTCTTGCTTTTAAAGCCTTTACTTAGGTTTAAAAACTAGTTAATCTACGCTAATAACTAGAAGACTATTAGTATAAAGCTACCGAATTATAAACGAAGTACTATAATCTTCGTTATTAATTACTAGTCTTAAAAATTAGTAACCTAGTTAGCCTCTCGACTAAAAATATTATATTTAAAAACGAGAAAAAAAAGCTCTTACCTCGTTTTATTAATCCTTTCCGTATTCTTAAGAAAATCGGATCTTAGGTATATAGACTAGCCTTACCTAAGAAATACTCTTATCTTTATAATATTTTCTATATCTTCCTACTTAAACTATAGGTCTTTCGACTTATTATTAATAATTCCGAGTCTTTATTAATACTGGATTTCGATAATAAAAAAAAGGAATAGGAAGTTAAGGAAGTATAAGGAAAAAAGACTATAAATAATAAGGCGATTTTCTTAGTTAAATAAAAGGGCTAGCCCTCCGAATATAATTAATAGGTTAACGAGGATAGTATAATAAATACCTCTCGTCTTATTAACCGTTTTCTTAAGTCGTAAAAATCGTATAAAAAGTATAAGACTTAATTATATTTTAATTCTATTTAATTATCTATCTAATCTTTATATCGTATACGTTTTCGTATTTATTCGGTAATAAGCGACTTAATAGCCTTATTTTCTTCGGCTAAATCTATAGTATTATTATTTATAACTATATTCTTAGCTTTCTTTATAGGTTTCTTAATTATCTTAGGACCTATTTAATAGCGTTTTATAATATAGGGTATTTTATCTACTTTAACTATATCTAAGTCCTAAGTATTAGTATTAATATACCCTTAAACCTATACTATAATCTCTTTATGTATTCCTTTAAATATAAACTAATAGCCTTAGCTTCTCGCTTAAATAAAATAATAGCTAAGTTCTTAGCCGTATTCTACTAATAATACTTTTTATCGCTAGGTATAAGGCGAAATAAGCGGTAGGATTCTTATACCTATACCTTATACTTTACCTATATTATTAGTATAACTAGAGTACCGACTATTACCGACTCTTAGCTTAGTTATTCGTACCTTTATTATACTAAAATATAATATACTAAATACTATTATTCGGTATTTTTAGGGCGCCTACGAGGTAATATTCCCTAGTATACGCGGAGAGTAAAAAAGAGAATACCTTAGCTAAATACTAGGCTATTTTAATAGTTTTTTTACGACTCTTAGGCGAAAAGATCGCTTCTCCTTTACTATTACTAATATCCTTATTAAGGTTATACTTTTTATTAGCTATACTCCTAAGGAAGTCTAAGACGAATACTAAATTATTATAATTACCTAGTATAAGAGCTAGGATTTATTCGTACGAGTTCTTCCTCGTATAATACTAATTATACTTACTAGACTTAACCTTATTATAGTAATACTCGATAATAATTACTTTTATTAGTTTAACTATTAAAATAATAAAATCCTTTACTATAGTTCGAAAATAATAAATATACTATTTATACTTTTATCGAATTAATAAGGTATAGACTAGTTAAGCCGCTTTCTTAGACTATTTAATACGTTTTACTCGATAGGCCTTTACTATCTTTAGATAAGCCTTTTAATCCGGATTCCGCTAAGGGGTATTATTCTCCCCCTTATTATTTTTTTTATCCCTAGGTATAGTCTTATTATTATCCTTAGCCTTTATTATTTTATTTCCTCCCTTTGTATTATTATCGATAGATTCTACTATAACTATCTTTATAATACTAGGGAGTAAAGATAAAGATTAGTATAATACAGTAATAATTTCCGCCTATTTAGCCTCCTCGGCTAATATCCTCTTACTCTTATCTTTTTGCTATTTAATAATCTTAAAGTATTTAGTATACTATTTAACTTACTCTATTACTTATACGTTAATAAAAAACCTATACTTCTTTAAGTACTCCTTAACTCGGTTTAAAACGTATATAACTCTATAATAGTAATAATAATAGTTATAACTATTAATTATAATATTAACTAAGACTTAGAATATTAATTATACGGCTACTTTTTCTCTTATAGTATCCTTATATACTATCTAGGACGGGTTAATAATAGATTCGGGTTTAGCGGTATTAATAGTATAGGTTAAAGGCGATTAATATATTTATAACTCGGTAGTATCCGCCTTATAATTCGCCTCGGCCTTATAGGTTATATAAGCCGCCTTTAACTCCTATTAATCTTTTTATTCCTTATAGGTTTTTTCTTCCGTTTTAAACGCTTAATAATAAACTCTTAATAGATATTTTATTTAGCCTTTCTTTAAATAAAGATTAGGAGTTTATTCGGTATTATATAAAATAAAGTTCTAAATATACTCCGTATAATAGTAATAACGCGCCCTCGTTTTATTTTTAACTACGTAATTCTTTATATATTCTTTTATCTACTTCTCGAGTACTTTCTTATTATATTTAGGATTTATTACCTCTAAAGCCTTTTAAAATATAATAACTAGCTAAGTTATAATAGCCGTTTTCTCTAATAATATTATACTCTTTAAATATATACTTAATTATATTTTATCTACGATTCTATAATATTCCGCTTACCTTAAGACGCCTTAAATATACGTATTATACTCTTTATAATAAAGGACTCCTCTATAATCGGCGGTATTATCCTAACCCTTATTAGTATTTAAAAAACGTTATTATCTTTATCTTTATAAATAAATTCCTTACTTAACTATTTCTTTTATTAATTAGCCTTTTATATTAATCGATTCTCTACCGACTAGTTAATTATTATATAATACGAAATAATAAATCCTTATTCTTCTTACTATTTCTAGTCGCCCTTAGTAGCGTAAAAGTTAGGGTTTCTAGGCCTTTACGGGGAATATTATTATTAAATAAGGCTATATTAAAAAACGTATTAACTATATTAAAATATTTATATTCCCTATTTATAGCCTTACTATATAATACTATATTTAAGGGCGCTATAATAATAAAGTTATATTTAGAATAAGTTATTAAGGGGTAAATAAATACCCCGCGAAGTTACGTATATACGTTAACGTATTATCCTACTTTTATTACTCGGATA
Organism: Ophiocordyceps camponoti-leonardi (nom. inval.); assembly: GCA_003339455.1. Classification (NCBI taxonomy): domain Eukaryota; kingdom Fungi; phylum Ascomycota; class Sordariomycetes; order Hypocreales; family Ophiocordycipitaceae; genus Ophiocordyceps; species Ophiocordyceps camponoti-leonardi. Next base: position 429,802 of record PDHP01000007.1, read on the forward strand.
TTTTTCTATAATATTACGTTATTTAATTTTCTCTATATCCTATTATAGATTATTAATTTTTATAATACCTATATTTATACGTACTATATATATTAAAGAAAAAAAGGGGATAATTATAATAAAGTTATAAGACTCTTAACCTTAAGTATAAGGGATTATACCTATATAATACTTATATTTTACTTACGACTCCTATATAATAGGATTATAATACTAAGGTTAAGAGGAGAATATCTCTTAGAGAATATTATCTCTCGAGGGATAAATATTATCTTTTAAAGAGATATTCTTAATCCCGCGGAGATCCTTTATCCTATAAGATTATATTACTTAAGTCTTAAGTATATATCGTAGGCTCTTTATTACCTTATCTCTAATTCCTTAAGAATTAGCTTTATTCTAAGACTTACCCTAATATACCTTTCTCTTTTAAGTTTCTAAAGTCGTTATCCTTCTCTTTAAAAGTCCTCCTCCTTAAAATCCTTTATAGAAACGGACCTTAGATTTAATAGGAAGCTTAAGAAAAAGGCCTTAGAACGAGATAACTAATATACCTAATAATATTAATAAAAGGATAACTTTCGCTATATACTAAATAGCTAAAATAATAAAAAATATAGAAAATAAAAAGCTAGAGGGTATTAGTAAAGCTATCCGGGCTATTATAAATAGAAAAGAATAGTTTTCGCTTTCGGGAGTAATACTTATAAAGTTCTCGAAAAGTATAATAAAGGATAAGATAAAAGCGATTCTTTAGAATAAACTTAATAATAACGATAAGGTAAAAAGGTATATTTTAGTAGAACGAGGGATAGAAATAAGTAATAAGGAGGTAGATAATAATTTCGACTTCTAGGTTTTATAGGCAGAGGAATAAAAATAATACCTTAGAAATAAGGTAAATACGAGGGGTAGAAGATACCTACTACTTACTATTTATTTTTTACCCTCTTTATACTTTATTTTTTAACCTCTTTTTTCTTCCCTTTTTTAATATTATAAAATACTTCCTACTTCCTAAGCGAGGGATACGCTATTATTAAACGCCCTCTTTACCCTTTTTAGAGCCTTTATCCTCTTAGTTATAGCGCGAGAATATACTTAAAGGGTATATAGTATAGTTAATCGGCTAAATAACCCCCTTTAAATACCCCCGAATAGCCTAGGAAGAATTATTCTTTTTTTATAATTTTTCTCTACCTTTTTTAGTATTCTTTATTATTATCTAGCTAATCCCTTATATACTTTAGGTCGTCTATATAATAGTAATACTAATCCTAGTTAATATTAATAATATTATTATAAAGTTAGGGAGAGTACTAACTTAAGCAATATTAATTAAGCTACTAAGGGATAAAAGATATACTAATAACGTACGATAAGTCGTTAATATTACTACTCTCTATGCTTATTAAGGGTTAGCGACTAGTCGGGCTAAGCCCCGCGCCTTATTATATTATAACTCTATTATAACTATCTCCCCCTCTCTCCTCCTCCCGTAGGGAGGGGGTATATAATATAGCTACTACTAATAAGCGTATACCCCTAGCCGGATAACTAGGCTATAAGCGCCCGATCGTATTCTAGCTAATAGGGGGAGACCCTAGAGGCGCGGTTCGAATACCTAACTATTGTATATTATAATTATTATAAAGTTAAGGAGAGTACTAACTTAAGTAATATTAATTAAGCTACTAAGGGATAAAAGATATACTAATAACGTATAATAGGTCGTTAATATTACTACTCTCTATACTTATTAAGGGTCGGCAACTAGTCGGGCTAAGCCCCGCGCCTTACTATATTATGTATTATAGGATAGCCCGGGATAAAAGATATCCTAGGGCTAGAGGGGTAAGGCTAGAGGTAGGGAGAAGGTTTTTTCTAGAAGGTTCTAAAAGGGTAAGGAAAGACTAATACGTACTAAGGCTAGCGTATAGGTAAGTACATAGCGTAGGTAAATATATAACCTATAAGGTATATTTAATCGGCGTTTTTCCTCTCTCTCTTTCCTTTCTTTTTCCTTCTTCTCTTTCTTTATTACCCTAAGTAGCTATAATTTAAATATATAAAGAGATTCGAATTATAACTATAGGTACCCCCGATAATCCCTATTATCTAGTAGTAATTTAGAGCCCGATTACTAGGGCTAGCCGGCTGCCCGACTTCTTAATTATACGGCGCCCGGCTATATACAACGCCGCGACCGGCCATATACATAACGCCGACATACACAATGCCGGTATACACAACGCCGCGCCCGGCTATATATACAACGCCTAGCCCGACTATATATATAATACTCTACCCGGCTATATATACGCCGCCCTGCCCGGCTATATATACGCTACCCTACCCGGCTATATATAGTAGGCATACTCGAGGACGAGTACCTCTTTTCTTTTATTAGGGGATTTATTATAGGATAGCCTGGGATAAAAAATATCCTAGGGCTAGAGGGGTAAGGCTAAAGGTAGGAAGAAGGTTTTTTCTAGAAGGTTCTAAAAGGGTAAAAAAAGATTAGTATATACTAAAGCTAGTATATAGGTAAGTATATATTATAGATAAGTATATAACCTATAAGGTATATTTAATCGGTATTTTTCCTCTTTTTTTTTCTTTTTTTTTTCTTTTTTTTTATTACCCTAAGTAATTATAATTTAAATATATAAAAAGATTTAAATTATAATTATAAGTACCCTTAATAATCCCTATTTAGTATATACTAGGGCTAGTATATAAGTAAGTATATAATATAGGTAAGTATATAACCTATAAAGTATATTTAGTTAGTATTTTTCCTTTTTTTTTCTTTTCTTTTTCCTTTTTGTTTTTCTTTATTACCCTAAATAATTATAATTTAAATATATAAAAAGATTTAAATTATAATTATAAGTACCCCTAATAATCCTTATTATCTAATAGTAATTTAAAGCCCGATTACTAGGGCTAGCTAGCCGCCCGACTTCTTAATTATATAACGCCTAGCTATATATAATACTAATATATATAACGCTATAACCGGCTATATATATAATACTACGCCCGGGTATATATACAACGCCTAGCCCGACTATATATATAATACTCTACCCGGCTATATATATACTACCTTGCCTAGTTATATATATAATACCCTACCCGGCTATATATAGTAGGCGTACTCGAGGACGAGTACCTCTTTTTTTTTATTAGGGGATTTATTATATAATAGCCCGGGATAAAAAATATCCCGGGGCTAGAGGGGTAGGGCTAAAGGTAGGGAAAAGGTTTTTTTTAGAAGGTTTTAGAAGGGTAGGGAAAGACTAGTACGTACTAGGGCTAGTACGTAGGTAAGTATATAGTATAGGTAAGTATATAACCTATAAGGTATATTTAGTTAGTATTTTTCCTTTCTTTCTTTCCTTTTTTTTTCCTTCTTCTCTTTTTTTATTACCCTAAGTAGTTATAATTTAAATATATAAAGAAATTTAAATTATAACTATAAGTACCCCCGATAATCCCTATTATTATAACTCTATTATAAATATACTCTTAGACCTCGCCTACTATTTAGCCCCTAAGAAAATAGCTTACTCGCTTTTTAGTATACTCTTCTATTATCTTTTAATTATTATCCTCCGTTACTTCCTTATTTAATATCCTTTTTATCCTTTTATAAGTAAAAGCGGATAAAATTCTAAAGCCCTATTATAGTATATATAATTTTAATCTAGATTTTAAAGGAATATTCTACTAGGTTATTCCTAAGGATTTTAAATTTCCTCTTAACCCTATTAAATATCTACTTAATAATTACCCTAATACTAGTATACTATAGGTTATAAAGTATTATATACTAACTACTTAGGTAGTTATAAACCCCGTACGCGGACCTTGGAAAAACCTATCCCGATATTATAGAATAAGATTAGATATTAAAATAACTCCTAGTAAAACCCTACTAAATACTCTAAAGACTCTACCTTATAAAATACTCCGGAGACTCCGCTTATATTATCCTACTAAATACTCCGGGAATACTACCTTATAAAATACTCTAGAAACTCTATTTATATTATCCTACTAAATACTCCTAGGACTCTATATATATTACCCTAGAGATACTCCGAAGATATTCTATATACCGAGTACTAAACCTTAGTACTAAGACTACTAAGACTTTAACCTAAATCCCGACTATAGGATTCCGAGTAATAACCTATTAATAACCTCCTCCGATTAATCCTTATACTAAGTATTATAGTATATCCTATATAAACTCCTTTTAAGAGCTTTATAAGGATACGAATAAACTCTTTACCCTAAATAACCTATAGACTAATAAGGTAAATATACCCTAATAAATCTTACCCTAATAGACTTCTAGGAGCTTTTATACGTATTCTTTAGGTTTATATACAAAACTCTAGGAAGCTTCTAAAAAGGATCTTAGGATAAGACTCTAAATACTCCTAAGGAGTACTAGAGACTCTAATATATAAATAGTTCAAGAACTATCTCTATTAGTTAGGCTTTGTAAATATACGTACGGGAGTAATAGATAATTACTAAAAAAGGGTCCTTTACTACTAGTTTTAATATTTATCTATAATAATCTAAGAAAGGATTCTTCGTAATCTAAATATAAGAATACCCCCTTTTCCCTTCCTTATATATCCCCTTTTCCTAACTCGATATTAAATTAAGCTAAACTCGGAATCTATCCGGTATTAAGTTAAATTTAACCTAAAGTCAATTAAATACTATTCTAACCTCCTATTATTATATTATCCTATTCCTCCCTTTATTTCCTTTATCTTATACTTATACCTACGTCCTATATAATATATCCTCTATTCCTCCTAATACTACCCCTAAATAACTCCTATATTATCCCTATTATAATTTATAGCGAGTATAGCTATAGTCTAGTTATAGCTTAGTTTATAATTATAATAATATTATACTAATACTAGTAGTTCTTTTTTTTATAGATTAATTATAATCTTTATTAGCCGTTTTTCTAATAATATATCCTTAAACCCGAATATTAAGTATATTTATATCTATTAGTTATTCTAGCGACCGGTTTAGAAAATCCTTAGTTATTACGTTTATAAGGTTATTATTATTATATATTTATTATATTTTATCTACCTTTTTATTCTTATATAATTCCCGTATTAATATTATATTAATTATAAGCTATTTTCTTTTATAGTCCTTAATTTTACTAGGTACTTATATAGCGAAAACGAGTTAATATATATAATAGTTCGAATAAAGCCTAGCCCGAGTTTAGCTCGAATTTAATTTAGAGTTAAAGCAAAAGAAATACTAATATAGAAACTTATTAATATACTATATATTTCTAAAGCTAGGATAAAGCGTATTACTTTTTTATATTTTATTAAACTTTAATAAAGGAGGTTCCCTAAGAGTTAGAATATATTTTCTCCTCCTGTTTCTTATTTAAGGATAATAATAAATCCGATTTAGGAAGAAAAATCCGTATTATTAACGAAGGATTTATCTATAAAAATATATAAATTTATATCCTAGTATTAAACTAGGATATATTAAAAACCTTATTATTAATTTTCTTATTATTACCTAAATCGTTTATTTAATTTCTTATAGTCTTTTTATATTAAAGCCTATATTTAGGCTATAATAAATAGGTTATAGGCTATTTTAGGCTAGTATATAAAGGTAATATAAATATCTTAAGCGTATTATTCTAAGTATTATTAATAGAAGTCTAGCTTCCTATAGTTAATAAGCGCGATTTATACCGCCTAGCCTTTTTATTAGAGTCGGATCGAAGTTAGTTTAACCTCGAGTTAAGATTTATTAAAATCTATAATACTATTAGGTCGAAGGATAGCTTTAGGCTTAGTCTAAAATCTAGTAAAAACTATCTCCTTTTCCTCTAAATCGCCGAAGGCCTTAGTTCCGAAGATAAGAGTATTATTAGTCTATAGGCTAAAAAAACTAAATATCTAAGGTCTAGAAGTCAAAAGGAGGAGGTATATATTAAATATAAATATATATATCCAAAGATAATTAAGGTAGTATTCTTAGTATATCCTAAACTAATAGACTCCTATTTTTATAATCCTATATAAGGGCTTAATAACCCGAATAATCGTATCTAGGGGGTATTAGGATCTTATCTCGGTTAGAAAGGAGGCGATAATAGTATATTCGAGAGCTATATAAGCCTAAGGATAAGCCTAGGTAATTAATACGGGACGTTTATTAATACCCCTATAAATCGCTCCGGACTTTACTAGGATTTCCGACTAGGACTTTACTAGGATTTCCGACTAGGACTTTATAATAAATAAATAAAGATTTTACTAGGATTTCTAACCTAGACTTCTTTAGGAAAAGTCCCGTTTACCTTAGAGGAAATTACCGTATTTACTAGGAGGAAATCTCTATAAAATCTCTACTAGTTATATCTTATACTTATACTAGGATATCTTATAATTTTATAGTAAAATTATATCTTTAGTTTTTACTAAAAAATCTTAATAAATATATAAGAATAATAATAACTAAAACTAATACTTAATAGCTAATTACCCCCTAGATAGCTAAATAGTCTTTTTTATCTTATAATTATTATTCTTAAAAAATTCTTATTATACTTATATTCGCTATAGTAATTACTCTATACCTTATAATCGGTAGCTAGCCTACCTTTCCTAAGCCTATTAATCGTTTATACGTATAAGCGTATATTAACTAATAGTAATTCTATATTATATTTACTTATTTACTAATCTTTAGCTATTAGGATAATTAGTTAAACCTAAACGTATTAACTAACGACTTTTTAAGTATAAATATCTTCCTTAAAAGGAAACTATATTATATATATACTAATATACCTAAAGTATAACCTTTATTTTCGGATTAATTTCTTAAGATTCTTAAGTAAGAGTATACTATTCGAGTAGAAAAGACTCTCGTATTTAACTCTTATTATAAAGTAGGAAAGCCTTATCCCTTTAAAGGATTATTCCCTATCTTTAAATACGGAGAGACTAGACTAATTAATTATTACTCTACTTATTAGGATAATCCTTTAAAGCCCGATCTATATAAGGTAATTAATACCTTCCTTATTAACCCTTAAGTAGTTAAAGACTAAGATTAGCTCTTTAATCGAGTTAATTAAATCTAATATATACTAAATAAGATCCCTTACTTCCCTAATATTCCTCTTAACGATTAACCTAGTAAAGTTTAGTATTTCCTCGAAAGGATAAGTAATACCGAAGGAAAAGGGAAATAACTAGTAATTCTAGCTAAAGCTAGCCTATTATAAAGGCTAGAAACTCCTCCTTAACTAATAGAATATAAACCTTTAATTAAATCCCCTATTAAATCTAAGAAATAATCTTCTCGCTTTATAAATAAGGAAGTACTAATTAAATTAATTAAGAATATTCTTAAAATTATATCCCCTAATCCCCCCGGATATAAAAACCCGGATCCTAAAAATAATCCCTACTCTTTCTAAAGATCTACTTCCGAGAAACTAGTATTATAATAAATCCGGCTCTAGGCGGAGGATATTAGCCGATTTAAACTAGCTAATACCTTTAATATAATATTCGATTAAATTAAGGAAACTAATCGAATAATTATTTACTAAAGTATTAATCGTTTTACTAATACTCTTAAACGAGTTACTACTTAAAATAAAGAATATATAAATAAACTTACTCGATTAATCCTTTCTTTTCTCTAAGGATTTATAATAGAATAGTATTTAAGTAATTTAGACTCCTAAGCTTATCTTAAACTTATTCTTCTTAGCCTTAGTATTTAAGGATAAGTATTTATCCTTTAAAAACGATTTACTATCCGCGCTAATATTACTACCTAAGTAATATAAAAAAAGATCTTTACTTCTTAGAATATTCTCGTAAATAAAGACTTCTACTCCTAGGTTTTAAAAATAAAAAGAATAGCCTAAGCTACTCTTTACCCTAAATAATTAGTACTTATAATTATCTTCTCTCGACTAAATATTCTACTCTAAGAAACCTTTCGTTAACTAATTAAAAATAATATATTAAACGAGTAGGCTTATAAGTATAAATATCTAATCCTTAACTTATAGACTAAACTTACTTAAGGAATCTAAGGGCGTTTTTAAAACGATACCGCTTAATATACCTCCTCTAGAAAACCCTTTTAATAACCCGATAAATCCTTAATCGAACCTATACTAAAAGGGAAATCCTAGTAAAATCCTAATTAATAACTAAATAATTTATTATTAAAGCCTTAGGATTTTACCCGGAAACTAACTAATAAAAAAGCCCTATTTATTCTAAAGCTAAATACCTTCGTAAAAAGAGATAATAGCTCTAAGAATAACCTAATTATTATTAATCTCGTTTATAACCTTACTAATTAAAACCCTAATAATAATAGAGCCTTTATTATCTTTACTAAAATAAAAGACTAGATTCTTATAACTTCTAAAGAACTAGCTAATAACCTAGTTAAATCCTCGGAATTATCTAACGATAATAACGAATAATTAGCTAACGACTTATATTTCTTTATTCTAGATTATAAAGAATATAAGGCTAAATCTCTTAACTCTTATAAGGATCTTCTCCCTAAAGGCCTCCTTATAATAACTACCTCCCCTTAGACTTTAAATACTCTCCCTAATTAAGTCTCCCGTTTTACCTATACTAGGATATTAGTATACGGTAAATATAGAATATCTAATACTATAAAAATATATATAAATACTAGAGCTAGTAAATTAACTATTAGGAAAAACCTCCTTAATAGATTTAAAAATATAAAATTTAATCCGAATATTAAATAATACCTTACTAATATTAGTAAAGTATTAGCTAAAATACTCGGCTAAATAACTTTTACTTTTTATATACTTAGAAAAATAAATAGTAAATTCTATATCGGTAAATTTACTATTAGTATATAGGTTATTAAAACGCTATTAGCTAGCGTTCTCCTAGGATAAAACTTCTTTATTCCCTATAGTATTAATATCCTTAATTTACGATAAGAACTCTACTTTAAGTTATATAGCGGATTAAGGGTCGAATACTATTTAATACGAAAAGGTCTAGTAATTCGCCGCCGAGTAATAGCCGTATTAGTTATTATAATAACTCCCTTTTTAGCTAGTATTATCCTAACCTTATTAAATAATCCTCCCGTTAATAAAAACCTTATTTTCTTTCCTAACTCTTTTTTACTTTCTAGTTTTATTATTTATAATTACTTTTTTATTACTATTTTTAACTTAAATAACCGGCTAATTTTATTTAAACGAAAAAAGAAGATTAGTATTTTACTTAATCTTAATAATAACCTTTTTTTCTCGGTTCTAGAATATATCGATTAACTAGTATACGAAACTAATAAATACTCTAAACCTAATATCCTTTTAGATTAAATACTCCTTTTTAATAAAATAGACGATAATAACGCTTTTCTACTAATTAATCTTCCGGATCTAAGTTAACTATACTATCTTAGTATTACTAAAATACTAAATATTCTAAAAATCGAAGGAGAATATAGTATTAAAATCTATACTCTTAACCCTTAGCTAGTAAACGAAGTTAAAAAACTCTTGGATTCCCTCCCTAAGTTATAGGAAAATATAGGACTTATTAACCTTCCTAAGGAATAATATCTTTATATACCTCTCGTTAATAACTAGTATAAAAAAAAGCTTAGTCTTTGCCCTTACCCTTTTAATAAGCCTAATTAGGATTTTCTTAATAAAAAATATAATAATATATATACTTAGGGTAAAATAGAATAGGCTTTTTAGGTATTTCCCTTTATAAGCCCTTATTTTATAGTTTAGTATAAAGGAAAACCGCGTATTATTAATAATTTACGAGTACTTAATAGTATTATTATTCCGAATATATACCTAATACCTCTTTTATAAAATATAATTTATAAGCTTACTAGAAAAAAGTATATATCTATTATTAATACCCGGAGTTTCTTTTACTAATTCCTTATATATTTAGATTACTAAAAACGGTTTACGATTATATCCTACTATAGGCTTAAGAGGGCTATTATAGCTCTTATAGGGTATAAAAATTCCCCTACTTATACTTAACGATTTATTAATTATATACTTCGCCCTTATAAAACTTATATAGCCGGATATATTAATAATATTATTATCTTTTCTAATACTCTAGAAGACTATATTAAGTATTTAATTATTATATTTAACCTCTTCGTTAGTATAAACCTTTTACTATTAATACTAAAGTCTTTTCTCTATTACCCCTTAATAGAAATATTAGGGTATTATATTAATAGATTTACCCTTATAAATACGTAATTAAGAGTAAAAGCTTTATATAATATTAAGTTTCCTAATACTTTATAATATTTCGAATAATAGATTAGACTTATTAGATAAATAAAATACCTTATTCCCTAATTCGCCTAATAGATTAATCCTCTATAAAAATATAAGATTATAATATTTTATAAAGGATAAAAAGTAAATATTCTTATTATTAGACCTAAAAGGAATACCTTTATTTCTTAGTCTAAAATTATCCTTACGAAGGAAGAAAAAGACTATTTTAATAATATTATTAACGCTTTTTATAATAATATAACCCTTAATTATTTTTTTCCGAATCGTTAACTTTTCTTATAAATCGACGTATTATAAGAAAATAGTTTTATAGCCTACTTTTTTTATCTTAATAATAAGGAAATATAGAAATTAACCTTAGTACCCCCTAGATAATCTATTAGACCTATTTTCTACTTTAGTTAGTCTTTTAAACCTATTAAATCTAGGTATTAGCTAACTAAACTAGAGATTACCTATTTAGTCTAGGTATATAGAAAACTTCGGACCTACTTAATTAATACCTAGAAACCTAAGATTATAGTTTTTATAAACTATACTATTATTTTTATTATTATTAAATAAACTTTACTATTTACTATTAGTATAAGAAATAATAATCTCCTTATTATCGTTTTTTAGTACTTAAATTAGTATTTATTAAAGGTTTAATATATTCCTAGAGCCTTTAATATTCTAGTTAATTCCCTCTTTAGACTACCTTTTAAAACTAAGCTAAAAAAAGGATAAAGCGAACTCGAAAATATCTAGGAAAATAATATTAATTAGGACTATATTCTTATCTTAACTAAAGCTATTCTTAATAATAAGTACTACCGCTAGATATCCGAAGGATATAAAAAGAATTAAAAATAGTTAGAAATCCTCGAATAACTTGGTAATAAAAACTCTTAAGAAGAACTCGCCTTTATACGTTCTTATAACTTTCTATTTCTCGAAAATACCGATAGACGATAATAACTCTATATACTAGAAGACTATACTAATAAACTAATTTCCGAATACTACCTTCGTAAATTCTACTTAAGAAGAAGACGAATATAAGCGGAGATATTTTCTAGCTTTATTATTATATAACTTAAAAAGAAGATTAATTAAATTATAAACGATTATAATATATATTAATATAATTAAACTAATTATTAACCCCCTCCTAGAGAAATAGTATTAATCTAGTCTTTAATAATCCCCTTTTATACTATTATTATAGATTTTATTACTAGTCTTCCTATAGTCTTTTTAAAGAATTCCCCTTAGTCTAAACCCGAAGGGAAGTTCTATAATACCTTATTTACTATAACCGATAAATTCTCGAAGATATATATTCTAATCCCTAGTTATAATTATTTTACCGCCGAAGAATAGGCTTAAAGACTATACTTCGATCTCGTAAAATATAATTAGGGTTTTCCAAAGTAGATTATATTCGACTAAGATCCTAAATTTACTTTTAACTTCTAGAAAACCCTTTAATTAGCCTTTAGAACTAAACTCCTAATATTAATAGTATATTATCCCTAAACCGACGGATTATTAAAATATAAGAACTAGATAATCGAGATTATATTATACTTCTTTTTAGCCGACTTCCCTAATAAACGATAGACTAATACCTTACCCGTTTTATAATTCTCTTTTAATAACTCTTTCTCTTTTATTATTTAGATAATACTAAGCGAATTATTAACTAGATTTCGGATAAATAATAGTCTTCGATATTTTAGAGATTAGGTTTTACCTAAATCTAGGGAAATCCTTAAGGATAAAATAGTAATCTTAATCGCGTATACCTAAGTTATTATAAAAAGATAATATAATAAGAAGTATTAAGAACTCGAATTTAAACCTAATAACTAGGTATAATTAAAACTCGGTAAAGGGTATTAGGTTATTAATAAACGTATTATTAAACTCGCTAAATAATAAATAGGTCCTTTTCGTATTATCGAATATATTAAATACCTTACCTATTAATTAAATCTTAATAATTCCCTAAATATATATTCTATTATATTAATTATTTAACTCTATCCTACTAAAACGCCTAGAGAAAAACCTAGGCCTAAACCTAATACTTAAAACTTCGAGGTTAACCGAATCCTTAATATAAAAAAAGTTAAAAAAGGTTAAGGAATAATAAGAATAGAGTATTTTATTAGCTAAAAAGGATACCTAAGTAATAATAATTAATAGGTTACCCTTAAGAATTTCTAGTAAAAGAATCTAATTAAAGAGTTTAAAAAGAAATATAAAAAGTTAAAAACGTATTTATAAATAATACGTAAAAAGAGAGAAAAGACTTTAGAAGAATACTAGCCTAAGGAGCCTAAGGAGAAGATTAATTATATTACCCGGTAATAAACGCGTAAAATTACTAGGTTATAATAGACTAATATACTCCTAAAATCCCCTTTTCCTTTATTCTCCCCTTAATACTTTTTACCTTTTCCTCTTAATACCTTTTACTTTTCTCTCCTACTCTTTACTCTTACTATTTACCTTTTCTTTTTTTTATATTCCCTACCTCCTTTATTTACCCTTTATATATTATTTCTTTTTTATTTTAATATTATTTCGTATTAATCCTCCGTATTCCGATATTTACTATAGCTATAACCGTATTTACTAAAAATATTTTTATAATTAATTAAAAAGGATACTATTAATACTCGCCTTTAAAGGCTTTAAAAGAGCGATTTAACTATTTAGTAACCTTACCGAGTTATAAGGATCTTTTAAATCGTTTACGTTTAAATTCGATAAATAGAAGAAAAGTAATAAAATACTCTTCGTATTATAAAAAAGGGCCTTTAAAAAAGAAGGTTTTGATCTTTCTTTTAGGAAATTAGACGGTATTACCTATTTAATTAATACCTAAGTATAAAACTAAGCTAATAACGAAAGATTTCCTAATAATATTAATTCCGATTTAAAGAATTCGCTATTATTTTTATTTATAATACCTTAATAATCTACTCGATAAACTATAGGTATTATTTAAATACTAACTCTAGTACTTATTCGATTATTAATTTAAGGATATCTTCCTATACTTATATTACTTAAGAATATCGAAGGTAATATATTTTCGGTAGTAGATTAACCTAAATAAAACCTTTAGGGGGTATATACCCTACTTATAATAGTAAAAAACTACCTTAAAGCCTTAGTTTTAGGAAATATAAACTAAGATTCTCTTAAACTAGGTAAAATAAATAAGGTTATTAATATCCTTAGTTATAAGGATTACTTAGGGCGTATAGAAGAAATTACTAAAAAGGTACTTAATAAGGAAATAACCTAAATAAACGCTCCTCTACTCTTCGGTAAGAACTTAGTAAAACGAACTATAATAATAATAATATCCGCCTCGTAGCCTCTACTTTAGACTCCTAAGAGGCGAATTATAGGTTCTTTAACTACCCTAATCCGATTAATATCCTCTATTATATCCCGATTCTAGGAAGTATTAAATAATAAAGAAGAAATAGAGCTTAATAACTCTATAACCTATTAGTCTTAGAATCTTCCCCTTATAATCGTATTATACGGGATTAATACTTAAGTACTCTATACTACGAATAAAGTAATAGTTTTTATAGATTATAATCTAGCGGTTATATAAGTAAATATATTTAAGGATATTCTTAAGAATATTAACTATAACTTAAGCCTTAAATATATAGTAAAAATAATCGGGATTAATAAATTATAGGTAATCTAATTCCCGATATTAATATAGATTCTAGACGATTACCCGGCTTTATAAATAATAGCTATAGATATCGCTAGGGTTCCTAGTTTTACTATAAAGAAATTAGCGCTTAAGAATTCCTAAAAATTATTTAAGTATCTCGCTAGCGTTAATTATAACCTAAGGGTTATAATTAACGAATAAACCTATCTTCCTAATAAGGAAGCTATTAATATAATACTAGCGGTAATAGTTAATTATATCGTATTACCTACCTAGAATAATATTATCGAAAATCTAATATCGCTTAACCTAAGTAGAATACTATTATTCTTCGCTAAAAACCTTCTTTAAACTAATAAGGTAAATATTATAAAGGAGCTTTATAGTCTTAAAAAAGGATAAATAAAGCCTAATAAGGGTTAAAAATCGACTTCTACCCTTTAATAAATTATACTATTAGCCTTAGTCGTCGACTTAGAAATAGACTAAATATAAATAATAAGAGTAGGTTAAAACGTTTTCCCCGCTCTTTCTCTTCTTATACCTCTTTTAATAAAACGATAAAATTCCTCGCTAGCTCTCTTATTATACTATTTCTCTTAATTCTTCTACCCTATTTTCTAGTCCTATCGATAAACCCTTCCGTAACCGTATTCCTATTACGACCCTATCGAAATCTTTTTCTCCGCGGTTAATTCTTTTTAATTCTTTATATATTTTTTATTTCTCTTAAGGTTTTTTCTTCTAAGTTAATATTTACTATAGATTCCTTATATTATAAACCTTAGTTATTTTTCCTTATACTCTTACTTATTAAATATAGTATTAGATTAATTATAGAAAACTATTAATAGAAATAACCTATATAATTATAAATATCTACCTAATAAGGCTATTAGTCTTCTTTTCCGCCCTAGGGAGTTAATACGGGATATCTATTAATACCCCTATAAATCGCTCTGGACTTTATTAGGATTTCCGACTAGGACTTTACTAGGATTTCCGACTAGGACTTTATAATAAATAAATAAAGATTTTACTAGGATTTCCGACCTAGACTTCTTTAGGAAAAGTCCCGTTTACCTCGGAGGAAATTACCGCGTTTATTAGGAGGAAATCTCTATAAAATCTCTACTAGCTATATCTTACGCCTATACTAGGATATTTTACGATTTTATAGTAAAATTATATCTTTAGCTTTTATTAAGAAATCTTAATAAATATATAAGAATAATAATAACTAAAACTAATACTTAATAACTAACTACCCCCTAGATAATTAAATAGTCTCTTTTATCTTATAATTATTATTCTTAAAAGATTCTTATTATACTTATATTCGCTATAATAATTACTCTATACCTTATAATCGGTAGCTAGCCCGCCTTTCCTAAGCCTACTAGTCGTTTATACGTATAAGCGTATATTAGTAATATCCTTTAGAATAAGCTTAGAATTCGACTTAAGTTTAACTAGTATTAGTACTAGAATTAAACGTTAATTAATATATTAAATTATAAGGGATTATATTAGAATTATATCCTTATTAGTATTATTATAATTAATAATAATTAATTAAGACTTTTTATATAAGGTATTCGTTATTTTCCTTTTAACTTCCTAGATTATATATACTTAAAAGACCTATATACTAGTATACTTTACGGGGTCGAATCGTTTAAAAAAAAAGACTACCCTACTAATAAGGTTAATAATCTCCTAATTATTAAACGCCTTAAATAAATATCCTAGTATAATAATCTTATTTTCGTTCTAGAGCCTAATTAAAAGTATTATATTATTTTCCTTTTTCTAGGATATAAAAGCAGTAGCTTTTTATTATTTTTAAGGGACTTAAACCTCGAATTTAACTCGAGGTTATATCGAAGTCGGTTTAGAGTAAAGGGGGGATTAGTCCGAAATTAATAGGGTATTTTTAATATCCGTAAGGAATAGGCGAACGTAGATTAATTAAAATTAGTAAGGCTTATTAGGGAGTACGATTATAATATTATAATTATCGATATAAAGTAGGGTAAAAGGGCCTTATTAACCTAGTTTTTTATACTAAACCCGTACTTTATTTTATAGGGGTAAACGGAGATAATTAATCGTATTTAGTCTATTTTAGGCTACTAGAGCCTTATAAACCTAGTAGGAAGTAGTATATTAGTAGAGGGCTATTATAATTATTTAAATAGCTTATATACGTTTTATTATCGATAGCGTAGGAAGCGACTTAGGGGTAATTCTAGGGTATACCCTAAATATAAATAGGGTTAGTACGAGTCTATTTAGTCTAGCCGTATTATTTACTACTTTAATAGCTATTTATAGGATTAATATTCGATCGAAGTCTCCTTAGAGTTCCTCCGAAATTATATTAAATACTCGTCGAAATAGTATATAGTATTATTCGACTTTTCTAATAGACTAATAGGCTTTTACTAGGACCCAGGTATATAAGATCCTAAAAGAGCTAACTATTATTCGAAATTTAACTAAATTAAAATTAATTCTTATATTATAATAAATAAAATTTAAAAGCCTAAGATAATAGTTAATCTAAATAAGTTATAGAATAGCCTAAGTATTTTTTATCGAAAAAGAAGGGAGGAATCTTACGGCTTAGAATACTATTACCGCGTTAATAGTATAAAGAATAGGCTTACTATCGAGCTAGAGTATATTAATAATAATTTTATAATTAAAGTCCTTATTATCTTTAATCCTAAATTTAAAGTATTATAATACTAAGCTATAGAATTAATAATATTTATAAACCTTTAATACTACCTCTAGGGCCTATATTAAGGTATTATATCTAGCTCGAGTTAGGAGTTAATATAGTCTTACTATAGTAGGATATTTAAATCGCTAATAAATCTAATAGAGTTCGCCTTCTATTAGGTTTAAAATCAAGGTAAAGTCTAGTCGAGATCTAAGAAAAAACTATAGGTATCCCTATTTACGTATAATAGGGATCCGTTAAGAGCTATAAATAAGTTTATTAAAAGTATTATTAAAAAATACGCCTAGTTAATCTATATTAACTAGGTATAGGAGGAAAGGGGTTTATATAGAAAGGATATAAAACGTAATTCTCCTAATAGGGGTTATAATTACTATTAAGCTAAGAGACGAAATTACTTATATTCCCTTATTAAATTTAATAAAGGCTTAGCCTATAGTTAAGGTATTAAAGAAGAGAGTCGGGATTATAAATTAAAAAACTATAAATTAATTAAGCCTAGTAGTAAAGACTACTATAACGCTAGGATTAATTAAAATACCTTAGAAAATTAATTTAGAATATTTATTAGAAAGTATAAATTATAATACTAGAATAGGTTAAATATTAATCTAAGAATCCGGGGTTTTATAAGAAGTTAGCGCTATAAATAACTATATATTAAAAGAGGGTTATAGTAAAGTATTATCTATATTTTATTAATTTTAGGTTAAAGTTAAATCGATATTTATAAGAAAAAGCGTTAAAGTCGTATTAGTATTTACTAGGAGTTCTATTATAATCGGGTTAATACGTATAAAATAATATATATACGCTATATTATATAGATTATCTATTATTTACTATTTATCTAGTAAGTCCGGCTATACCTCGTTATAATAGGAAAGGTCCTTAAGACCCTTAAAATCTATAATATACGTATCGAAGTCTAGGGTTAATCCTATAAATTCGTAGTATATAATAAACAATCTTTTCGCCTATTTATATTCTTTATCTATATATTAGGTCGACTAATAACCCTATTTTCTATAAATAAAGTACTTCTTATCCTAGGATAATAATAGCTTAGGATATAAATAGGGTTATATCGAATTTAGGTTAAACTTAGGTCGAAATTAATTAGGTTTCTAATTAAAGTTCTATTAGTATTTTCTATTAAGATAGAAAGCTTTATACTAATTATCCTAAAGGTATTAGGGATAAGTTATTTTATAAGCTATTATAATATTAAATAAGGAATAGAGATCCGTTATTAAGGATTTAATATCGGTAGCTAGTCGAAATAAGGCGAATTCTAATTTTAGGATTCTATAATAGGTATTAATAAGAATCGTCTAGAGAAAAGGGGTTCTACTATATTCCTTACTAAGGGCTTATTAATAAAGATTAAGTTTATTAAATAATTTCTAAAGGATCTTATATAGTTTATTATCTAGATTTATTATAAATAGTTTAATATATAGTTAAAGTCTAATCTATATAATAATAAGAATAATTTATATTAATATTAAAATATTATTTAATTTAAAGGTAAACGTTTATAAAAGTATAGTTTTAAGGGATATAGTTAATATAGTATCGCTATACCTATCCTAAGAAAATCCGGGAAAATAATATATAGAAATTCGATAAGTAGATTTTAAATAAATAATAAATATTTATTATAACCCTTATTTTATTATCGAGTAGATTATAGGGTTCTCCTAAATATATTTTCGATTTATCCTAGACTTTCGTAAATTTCGTAATTATATTAGTATTTACTAGGGTATTATCGAAGTATATAGGTAAAAGCTAATAGTATACGTTTACTAGTACCTTGGGTTTCCTATTTAATCGAGATTAGCTTTTATATAAAATAGGATTAATATTAATTCGAATTTAGTCTAGAATCCCTTTATCTTCGTTTTATATTTTATTTTATATTACTTAGAGAACCGTATTATAGTATTAATATATATATAATATTAGTCTCCTTAGTACTTAGACGGTAGTTATTTATACTTATTATTAGGGTAAAAGCTTTAGGGTATTTTTATCTTATTCGTTATTTAGGGTAAGATTAGTTTCCGGTTAACTCTAGTTCGAAGTCGTATTAATATTAAATTATATTTTAAAGAGCTTAGGGGGGAGAATAGGGGAAAGTATATAAACCTCTAGCTTAAAGTATATAATATAGTATAACCGAAAAGGCTATATAGGTAGTTCTTTAAACTATAAAGCTATTTTAAAGAGCGGGTTGGGTTTCTTTATTATTAGTCCTAGATAGATTCTTCTCCTACTTAGGATATTTTAGAAGGATTTTTTAAGGATAATTTTTATAAATTCCTATATAAGGGCTATTTATCCTTTAAAATACTCTTAGAATATAATTAATAATTTATATCTAGTATTATATTTATTATTTTCTATATTTATTATAAATTTTATAATATAAAGTTCGATTAGGGCTTTATCCTATATTATTCTTAGGACTTCCTTATCCTATTTTAAGAGGTTAAGGTTATACTAGATTATCTTTAGGATAATCGTATTATTAAAGAGGGCTTTAGCCTAATTATTTCCTAGTTAAGCTATTATCCTTATTTATTCTAAAGGTAGACTATATTTTACTAAATTCGAATTATCTCCTAATCGAAATCGAAGAGGTATCGAGTTTTATTCTTTTTAAAAAACCTAGAAGTAGTTAATTATATAGAATCCGGGTTTTTACTTATTAACTATAATTTCCTTCTTTATACCGAGTAAGAGAATCTATTATTTAAATTAATCTTCCTTCCTTACTAATCTATAATTACCTAAATTAACTATTAATTAGTATTAATTAGGCTTCGTAAATATATATATAGAAGTAATAAATAATTACTAAAAAAGGGTCCTTTATTACTAATTCTAATATTTATTTATAATAATCTAAGAAAGGATTCTTCGTAATCTAAATATAAGAATACCCCTTTTTCCCTTCCTTGTATATCCCCCTTTCTTAACTCGATATTAGATCGAGCTAAACTCGGAATCTATTTAGTATTAAGTTAAATTCGACCTAAAGTCGATTAAATACTATTCTAACCTCCTATCGTTATATTATCCTATTCCTCCCTTTATTTCCTCTATCTTATACTTATACCTATGTTCTATATAATATATCCCCTATTCCTCCTAATACTACCCCTAAATAACTCCTATATTATCCTTATTATAGCTTATAGCGAGTATAGCTATAGTCCGGTTATAGCTTAGTCTATAATTATAACGATATTATACTAATAATCCCCTTAAATAGAAATTAAGTATTTTACCTTATATTACTTATACTTATTAGTTATAGGTAGTATTCCGAGTACTCCCTTATAATAATTCCTATTCTCTTATTCTTTACCCGTTATTTCGTACTATTTACCCTATAGGTGTATTACCTAAGCCCCTATTATATAATCTAGACCTCGTTACCCGTATATAAAAGTAGCGGGATTCCCTTTTCTATTTCCTCTTTTCCTTCTTTTCTTCTTTAGCTTAGAATCTTCGTATAGAGTACCTTTATATATTTACTTATTATTTAGCTATTATACTATTCTAAGCTTATTTTCCTTATTAATAAGTATTCGATAAATATATATTCCCTTTTACGTTTTATAAAGACGGAAAATACCGTATAAGACTAAGAATTAAACCTTATAACTAATAGAGAAGTCTATTTATTAGTATCCTATAGTATCCCTACCCTAAGAAGTTATAGAGTAGATAGTACCAGGCTATCGTACCTCGTACGATTCAGGAACAGGGGTCCGGATATCTTATTATATTATACGACTTAGCCTAAAGGCGTCTCCTTCTAGAAGAGGAGATAGGGGTCGATAGGGATAGGATAGTAAATAAGTATATAGTCCCCCTTCCTCGTACGACGAGGAAGAGGCATCTATCTTCACTTATACATAATTTGGATTACCTTTGCTTTCCCCTCTTATACGTACGTGTTTATATAGACTACTTAATACTATTACTCTACTAGACTTACCTTAAAAACTCCTTAGTAGGAATCCTTAGTAAAAGAATTAGATTAAAACCCCTCGCCTACCTTAAAAGGACTAGAGTAATTAAACCTAGACTTAGCCTAAATCCCCTTACCTTTAATAAAAAACCCCGACTAAGATCCTATGGAAATAGCTTCCTCCTCCTTAGCCTAGCCGGATATTTAGGTATTATTTACGGAGATAATAGCCCTTAAAGTAGAAAAGGCTTAGTAAAACCATATAACTATTAATCCCGACTATTTCTCGAGGGTAGCCTTTACCGCCTTTAGGGGTCCTTCTACCTTAAATTTTATACTTATTAATAAAGTAGTATAAAAAGACTTCGCGATTATTAATAACCTTAACCTAGAATACTCGGAGAAAGCTAAAGCCTACTATAAGGATATTAGGACCTTTATAGGAAAGAAAAGCGAGTTTAATACCTTCCTTATTAAGCTTAAAAATAAAATATAGACTAATCGTTTAATATTTTATAATAAAAGAAATCGGATATTATTCTTATTTTAGAGCCTAAAGGGTAAAGTATAGAAAATATTAAAAACCCGCTATAAGTCTAAGGATTATCCTTATTCCTACCTTATAAAAATAATATAGAGTTTAGAGTCCGCCTTTAGAAACCTAAATAAATTTTAAGAATTAATCGATTATTTCTAAAGGCTTTACTATTCTCTTATAAGTAAATAAGATATTTTTTAATTTATTATAGAATTCAATAATATTATAATAAAAGCTTATACTCTAATAAACTAGTTAAAGTATATCCTCCTAAAGTATTTATTAATTAATCTTAACCCTAGGCTTTTATAGCTATTTAAGAATACTTGGATTTCCTATAAGGAGTACTATAAAGCTATTAAAAATATAGTTTTCTATTACTAATAGTACTCCCGACCCTTAACCTATATTCCCTATAGTAATTCCTCAGCTATTAATAAAAAAGAAAAGCGTTTTATTAACTCGAAGAAAAAGGGCTAGGCCTTTTCTAAAGCTAAAAAGAAAGTTTATTAGGATAATAGTACTTATTTTATATATAATAAGAAGGGTTATTAGGCTAAGGATTACCCGGATTAACTAAAAATTATAAGCCTTTAGCGATTAAGTATACTACTTATAAATAAGAAAGAGGACTCTAATAATAAGGAGTTAGGAAAAAACTAAGGTTATTAAAAGTTTTTATAATAGTTTTAAAAGTATTATCTAAGAAAGAAAGTCTAAGGAAGTCCTTTACTATTAATAATATAATTTAGATTAATAGTATTAGTCTTTAAGCTTTTACTCTTTATAATACTAGAGTAAATACCCGCCTCCTCGTATCCTACCGATTTACTAAGAAGGCTATAAAAAGCCTTAGTACTAAACTCGTTTTTACCCGCCTAATCCCTCTTATTAACTTCTAAGGCTATAATACTAGTATTATATATTAATACCTTATAATAACCCTTATAATTAATAGCTACTCGTTTCCTCGGGAGACGTTCTAGGTAACCGACTATAAATAGGATATTTTTATCGGACTTTACTAAATAGCCGAGAAATACCTCCTCCTCGATTATTTTACCTATAAACTTATATAGCCGGATAACCTACTAATCCTTACTAAATACTCCCTATTTATTATTTTATAGGGTTTACCCTTAGGAAGCTAATAGGTCGACCCGGCTATATAAACTAACGTAGAATACTAGAATAAGCTTTTAAAAGAGGATAAGCGCTAATATAAAATCCTATAATATTCCTAGACTAATCTTAATATTACCTTCTTAACTAGTCCCCTAAAGAAAAAGACTATAATACCCCGACTTAATAACCTAATTAATCCTAATACTATTATACTAAACGACTTATTATTCTAGGCGAAGTTAATTATAACCCTCTAAGCTAACCCTTATAGGAAATATTAAGAGGAATTAGAATTACTAATACTAATTACCCTAATCCTTCTCGAGGATAATAGTAATAGCCCTAACCCTATTATTATAGGAATCGTTTATTTAAGCCCGGAGAATATTACCTATAGGGGCTAAAAAATCCTTTTCCTAGTAGGAGAAAATCTAGAGTATATTACCTTAGTATATAGTATAATTCTTTTAGCCCTCTTATACCTTAAGGGTTTTTTTAGTAAAAAAGAAGCATATACCCTAGTAGACTATTATTTAGATTATAATATTAAACTCGAGCTTAATAAGCCTTTTAACCCGGCTAGCCCTCCTACTATAAGTGTTTTTATTATATTTATTAAATATAATACTAGAATAAATAAATACCGGGGTTAAATATTAAATAACTACTATATATAATATATATATACTATCTATAATAAATAAGGAATTATTATATAATTATTCTACGTAATTATAGATAGGGTTATTCTCGACCTAGAAGAAGAATATAATCAAGAATACAATTGTATATATAAAGACAAGAGGAAGGAAAACTCTTCTCTTCTCCTCTCTTCTCCTTTCTTCCTAGGTAATAAATCGAGGAATAAATAACCGACGAATCCGATAGCGATTCGATCTAAAGTACCGATTTCCCGATTAGGAAATACCTATCTTATCCGGCCGAATACTCGGATCCTATTCTACGCTCGGATCCTATTTTACGCTCGGTTATAAAGAATCTAAACTATCCCCTAAAACGTATAATACTTAAAGAGCTATTATAAATTAACTAAGGTACTTATTAAAGTATAAAAATAGTCTCCGAAAACGTCTATGTACGGGCTTTACGGAGTACCTCTAATAATATCGATAAGTATTACGGTTCCCGAGATATTAAGTATAAAGAGAAGAGGTTTTCCTTGTATATTAATAAATACTTAATTTAATTACCTTTCCTCTTCTTTATTAAATTACTACTATTATTATTATCCGATATAATTAATTATTATACTATATAAACCTATTTTCTCCGCGCTTTCCTACCGATAATCCCTTTATTCTATTATCCAACTTCCTACGAAGTAATTAATAATCTATTGTCGAAAACGATCGAGAGTATAGTCCAACCTTTTGCACTTATATAGTAGCAATTCTTCTTTTGCTTCTAGAATACCTAATTCGTAACTAAATACCTTAAAAATAATACTAGAAGAAAGCCCTTCTTCTTTATAATACTATAATACTATTCTTTGTCTAAATAATGTCTTCTAAGACTCGTTACGACTTTTCGAAGCTTTAAGGCTCGAAGAATTACTCTGCTTAGGCTCTCCGAATGGAATTAGCCCTTATATAGGAGAAGCTTTTGGCTACTATATAACAAGAAGGCTATAATAAGGCCGAAGATACCATAGCCCTTCTAAGGCTTTATATAGAAGATAGGCCTTTAACCTAAATAAAGTATATTAAAGATACAAAATTAGCTTAGGATAAGCTTAAAGATCTATATAATCCCTCGTCTTTTACCTCTAACTTTCTTCTTATAGGAGAATTATTTACTTCCTCCTATAAAGAAGGATAAATAGAGGTTTACCTTAATATAATAAAGTCCTATTACGAGGAACTCCTTTCTAGGGATATTATAATCCCTGAAGTTATTATTATCTCGCTAACCCTTTCTAGTTTAAAAGACGATTATACGGGTTTTATTACGAATATTACCTAGGCTTTACGAAATAATAAAAAAGCCTATAACCTCGATTCTTTGTTTTCCTCTCTTATCGACGAGGAGAAAAGGAATAAGTCGAATAATACGGATAAGGTTTTTATAACCTATAAAGGGAAGAAGCCTTATAAGGCTAAGAAAGAATTTATTTTCTGCCCGAATTATAAGAATAAGGGCTATAAGGAAGATGGCTATTAGTACCTTTACCTATAGAAAGCACCTTCCTAGTAGGAGGATAAGACCCCTTCCTAATAAAGGCCTTCCTAAAAGGGAAAATAAAGATTCTCTCCTTATTTAAGGAAAAAAGAGATAAAGGATTCTACGAATTCCTTTATAAATAAGAAGGAGAAAAACAAGGTAACTATCCTTATAAATACCCCCGTTAGTCCTATATTATAGACTATTAAGAAATAACCTCTCTCTTCTTCTTCT
Source organism: Ophiocordyceps camponoti-leonardi (nom. inval.) (assembly GCA_003339455.1). Taxonomy (NCBI): domain Eukaryota; kingdom Fungi; phylum Ascomycota; class Sordariomycetes; order Hypocreales; family Ophiocordycipitaceae; genus Ophiocordyceps; species Ophiocordyceps camponoti-leonardi. Next base: position 454,725 of record PDHP01000007.1, read on the forward strand.
TTCTGCCCGATAAATCAGGCACCTAGAATTCTTCCCGTAAAGGAAAGAGAAATAGAAGAAGTCGAAGAAAACTCTCCTTTAGGATTAGAATACGAAATAGACGAAGAAGACGAAGACCTCGAATTCGAAAATATTAATATAGATATTACGGAGGTAAATTATAACCCCCTTCTTCCTTCTATAAATATAATAACTAATAATAAAAATATAGGACCTTTAGAAGGAATTCAGGACTTGTATAGTAATTATAATAGAATTCAAGAAATAAGATAAAGAATTCAGGATCTAAAGATCTTCTCTATCTCCTATTATAAAAATACCCCCTTCCTTTATAATACGGGAGTAATAAAGCATATTATATATAATAAAGACCTTCTTCGTAATTATCGTACTATAGATATAGAAGTATAATAGGGAAAGGCAAGTATAATCCTTATAAGAGGAGCTAGAGATATTATTTTTCAGTTTAAAAATAATAAATAATACTATAAAATAAGTAATGTTTTTTATATACCTAAATTAAGTATAAATATTATAAGTTAATCCTGCTTTTCTAAAATATACGCAGTTATAAATAATAAAAATATATAGCTATTTAATAAAGGAAAAGAAATAGCTAAAGGAAATATATATAATAAGTTATATTATATTCCTCTTTTAATTACTAAAGGGAATAAAAATATACGGAATACTATTCTAAATACTAAGTTAAATAAAGATATTGACTTATATCTTTAGTATAAAAGACTTGGCTATATTAATTATAGGACGTTAATAAAGCTATTAAAAAGCAAGGATAAAAATATTACTTTTAACTACTCAACTATTAAATAAATAAAACAATGTAAAGAATATATAGAAGCTAAATTAACTAATAAAATAAATAAGAAGGCCTCTAAAAAGAGATATATATACTTGGAAAAAATAAGTATAAATATCTAGGGGCCGATTAAAATACTAACTTATAATAAATATAGCTATTTTATTACCTTCCTAGATACCTATTCTAGATATCTAGAAGTAGCTTTAATTAAAAATAAAGACGCTGCTTTATAAGAATTTATTAACTATAAAATAAGAGTAGAAAATAATAATAATAATATTAAAATAAAAGAAGTATTTATAGATAATACTAAAGAATTTATTTATAATATTAAAAACTATTGTATAAAATAAGGCATTATTTTTAATACTAGCCCTCTAAATACTAAAGAGCCTAATAGTAAAATAGAACGAATAAATCGTACTTTATTAAATAAAGTCAGGGCTATTATTTATATAGTAAATTTACCTTACTACCTCTAGGGAGAAGCTGTATTAATAGCTACCTATTTATACAATAGGTCTCTATATGCCTATTTAGGTTATAAATGTCCTTTAGAAATTAAAAATAATATAGAACTTACTCTAGAAGACTTAGATAAAATTAAAATCTTTAGTAGTATTATATACTATAAGAATAAAAATCCAGATATAAAACTAGATCCTAGAGTAAATAAAGGAGTTATAATAGGCTACCTTGATAATGCTTATAAGATATAGGATTTTAGTAAAAAGAATATAATAGTATCTAGAGATATAGTAATTCTAGAAAATAAATTCATAGAAAATAATAAAGAAAATAATAAAGAAAATATATAATTAGATTTTAATATATTACCTTCTATAATATAGTCTATAACGTCTGGTTATAATAATAAATAAGATAAAATAATTCAAGAATAAGTAAATAAACAAATATAAGAAGAAATTCAAGAAAATAATATAAATAATAATACAGATAATAATAATAATAATACAGAAGTAATACAAGGAAAGGATCTGCCTTCTATAGAAATAAGAATACCTAAAAAGCCTATAGAAGATAAAGAAGACTATAAAGAATTCCCTAAAATAAATTATATATTAAATAATAGTAAAAGAGAAGCTATTTTAAATATATTAGTAAATCCAGATCTATTAGAACTAACTACGTTAAAATAGGCTATAAAAAGCCCTAATTATAACGAGTAGAATAAAGCTATGAAAATAGAAATAGACGAATTAATAAATTAAGAAACTTAGGATATTATAAAGGTACTTGAAGATAGGAAGCCTTTAGGAGGCCGTTGGGTCTTTAGGCTAAAGAAAGATAATAATAATAATATAAAGAAATACAAAGCCCGCTTTATAGTACAAGGTTTTAACTAGGTTTATGGCTTAGATTACTTAGAAACGTTCTTAACTATAGCTAGGCCTAAAAGTATTAGAATACTATTATTAATAGCTTTATATAATAATATAATTATTAAATAATACGATATAAAGAATGCCTTTGTATACGCTAAAGTAGATATAGATATATATGTAAAATTCCTAGCCGAATTCGAAGAATATATAATAGAGGATTATTATAATAAAAATAAAGGAAAATTCCCTTCGAATTGGAAGACTCTATATAAGCAAGATAAGCTTATAATTAAATTAAGAAAAGCGTTATACGGCCTTAAACAAAGCCCGAAGCTATAGTATAATTATTTATCCTCTGCTTTTAAAAAATAGGGATTTTACCCCTTTATTTTAGATAAGGGAGTATTTATAAATAAAGAGCTAAAAATAGCCTTAGCTATATACGTCGACGATATTTTAGTAGCCGCTAAAAATAATAATATTATTACTCTAGTACTATAGAGATTAAATACAGATCTAAAAATACAAGATCTTAGCTATCTAGAAGACTTTTTAGGAATGTATATACAATTTAATAGGGCTAATAATATATTAAATATAACCCAAGAAAAATATACTAGAAATAAGCTTAAAGAATTAAATAAAGAAAGTATTGGTTACTTAGATATACCTAGTAAACCTAGAATAAAACTAAGAAAAGCAACTATAACGCCTAATAAAGACATTATATTATAATACTAAAAAGAAATAGGTTCTTTATTATACCTAGCTTTATAAACAAGACCTAATATCTTATATTTAGTTATATCTTGTGCTAGATTTGCTTCTAAACCTGATAATACATATATTTCAGCTTTAAATACTATATGGAAATACTTAAATAAATTCCCTAGTAAATCCATTACTTATAAAGGAAATATACCTAAAAATACATACGGTATAAAGGGATTTTCAGATACTAGTTGGGCTTCTGATTTAATAGAAAGAAAGAGTATTTCTAGCTATTGTTTTTATATACATAATAATATTATTAGCTGGGCTTCTAGTAAGCAAAAATTAATAGCACTTTCTAGTACAGAGGCTGAATTTATAGGACTCAGGGAGGCTAATAAAGAAGCCTTATACCTGAATAGATTATTTACTATAATAAATTAAGGCTTAGATATTAAAATAATAAGAAATATACCTATTCTATTAATAGATAATATAGGAGCTTTAAAATTAGCTAAAAATCCTGAATTTTATAAAAGGTCTAAATATATCAACCTAGCCTACTTTTATTTAAGGGCTAATTTAAGGCAAAAGAAAATAATAATATACTATATTAAAAGCAAAGATAATATAGTAGATATTTTTACTAAAGAATTAACTAATAAAGCTTTTTATGATTTTATACCTTTATTATCTCTTACTTAAGCTTATAAATAAAGAGGTTTTTTATCCTATTTAAGCTTTTTAGGATTTTCCTCTTATATAAATTTTTTTTTACTACTTAAAGAATTTTTTTTTCTCTTTACTTAATAAGAGTTTTTATATTTTTATTTTAAATATAATACTATTATATTTAAATAAATAAAACCGTGTAAATAAATACCCTTAGGCTATATTATTTAAGGGAGGCTATAAGTGTTTTTATTATATTTATTAAATATAATACTAGAATAAATAAATACCGGGGTTAAATATTAAATAACTACTATATATAATATATATATACTATCTATAATAAATAAGGAATTATTATATAATTATATTACGTAATTATAAATAGGGTTATTCTCGACCTAGAAGAAGAATATAATTAAGAATATAATTATATATATAAAGATAATAGGAAGGAAAACTCTTCTCTTCTCCTCTTTTCTCCTTTCTTCCTAGGTAATAAATCGAGGAATAAACAACCGACGAATCCGATAGCGATTCGATCTAAAGTACCGATTTCCCGATTAGGAAATACCTATCTTATCCGGCCGAACGCTCGGATCCTATTCTACGCTCGGATCCTATTTTACGCTCGGTTATAAAGAATCTAAACTATCCCCTAAAACGTATAATACTTAAAGAGCTATTATAAGTTAACTAAGGTACTTGTTAAAGTATAAAAATAGTCTCCGAAAACGTCTATATACGGGCTTTACGGAGCACCTCTAATAACGTCGATAAGTATTACGGTTCCCGAGATATTGAGTATAAAGAGAAGAGGTTTTCCCTATATATTAATAGATACTTAATTCAATTACCTTTCCTCTTCTTTATTAAATTACTACTACTATTGTTATCCGATATAATCAATTGTTATACTATACGAACCTATTTTCTCCGCGCTTTCCTACCGATAATCCCTTTATTCTATTATCCAACTTCCTACGAAGTAATTAATAATCCATTATCGAAAACGATCGAGAGTATAGTCTAACCTTTTGCACTTACACCTACGTATAGAATACTAGTTAAATACTTATTATTAAAGAAAAAAACTATTAATTACCTAAAAAAGATCGGATTTATTAAGCCTAATACTAGCCTTTATACTACTCCTATCCTTTTTATACTAAAGCCCTATTTAATAGCCTACTATTTTTATATCGATTATTATTAGATAAATAACTACCTTAAAGGCCGAGTCTTACTTATACTTTTTTTAAAAGGTACTACCTTTAATTACTATTCTACCTAATACTTTTCTAAGATTAATATTATTTAGGCTTTTTACCGACTCCGTATTAACCCTAATTCCGAGTATTTAATAGCCTTTTATATAAGATTTAGTATATACTATTAGAAAATCCTCCTTTTTAGTTTAAAGGTTAAGCCTACTTAGTTCTAGAATTTTATTAATATATAGTTTTATAACCTACTAAACTACTATACTAATACTTATATAGATAATATACTAATCTATTTAGATAATAATAAAAAAGAGGTTTATTAGTAAAAGACCTATAAGGTTATTTAGCGTTTATACTAAGCGAATCTTTAGGGAGATATTAAGAAATCCCGGTTTAATATTACGAAGGTAGACTATCTTAGTATTATACTAGAAGTAGGCCTTAGGCTAAGTATTAACCCCTATAAAATATAAGTAATCTCCGATTAGAAATTTAAGGACCTCCGCGATTATAAAGCTATATACTCCTTTCTTAGTTTTTATAACTTTATTCGGGTCTTTTACTATTATATTAATAATACTATTAAACCCCTAAACTATTTACTAAAAAAAGATTCGGAGTTTTCTCTCGGACTTAATTAATATAAAGCCTTTACTTAGCTAAAAAGGCTTACTATAAAGGCTCTTATCTTTATATTCTTCTAACCTAAACTTCTAACCTGCTTTAAGACTAATACCTCCTATAATACTATTACCGGAGTTTTCTAATAGTAATAGCCCGATAATAAGACTTAGAAACCTACTAGCTTTTTCTCTAAGACTATAACCCCTACTAAATAAGCCTATTTAATTTAGGACTATGAATTCCTTATAATCGTATAAAGCCTTAAATACTTTTATCCTAAACTCTTAGGGTAGAAATTTAATATTATTACCGATTATAAGGCTTTTATCTACTTTATAATTAAAAGGCTTTTATTTATTTAATAAGTATACTAGTCTAACTTTTTAGCTTAATTTAATATATACTTCCTTTATTACCCTAGCTATTTAAATATAATCGTTAATACTTTATTATAAAAGACTATAAAGCTTTTAATAATTAAGGCTAAAGAGAAAAAGAAGTATACGTTTAGTATAATCTTACTAGATAAGCTCGGATTCGACTTACTTACGACCTCTAGCTTAACCCTTATAATTATTAACTCTATTATAATCGGTATAAAGACTATACTTATAAGCGCGGATTTAGCCGACTTAATCCGATAAGAGAATATAATATAAGGACTCGGCTAACGAGGGAGCTAATTAATTATACTAGAGAAGTTAACTAATAGTATTTTTCTACGGATTACCCTTATTTATACCGCCTACGAGCTTATAATCTTCGTATACGGCGGTTAGAATAAAACGCTTAAGCTTTTATAGTAGGATTATTATTAGCTAAATATAAAGTAAGACGTTTATTATTATATTTATAACTATTATAACTATTAAAGGAATAAAATCCCCTATAATAAGACCCCTAGACTCCTTTACCTATTATTAATCCTAACCTCCGTTTAGAAGTATATAGCTTATAATAGAAAGATAATACTATAAGATTACTATAGGTACGATTATATTTAGACCTTCGTCTATAAGCTTAGTAGGATTATCGCTATATTACCTAGTAAGAAGAATAATACTATAGAAATCCTAGTAGTATAGTACTTCTACTTACTATACTACTTTTTTAGAATACTTTTTATTTAGATTATAAATAACGCTAGCCCTTTTATATTAGCGTTTTTTACTAAGATTAATCGTTTAACCGGAATAAAGTATTAGTATAATAGTACTCTTTACCCTTAAATATAAAGAAGTATTAAAGTTACGAATTAGTACCTAGATTAGCGTTTATAATTTTATATTAGGAAGTATTAAGATAACTAAAGCGATTTCCTACTAGCCCTCGACTTTATATATAATTCCTCCTAGTATGCCTTAATCGATATAGCCTTATTAATTATAATACTAGGTAAAAGCCTATAAAACCCGCTCTTAATTAATATCGCTATAGAGTTATAGGACCGCTTAACGCCTATAACTATTATAAGGGATCTAGTATAACGAGTATAGGCGGTATAATAGTAGGCTTTATAGGCTTCGATAAACGTATAATAATAATAAAAACAATAGGCTAATAAGAAGTATTAACCTATAGATTTTACGATTAGCGATAAGGTCTTCCTTAGTAGAAAAGGGTTTAATACTATTACCCCGATTACTCAACTAAATACGTAATAATCGGGCCCCTTTATTATTACCGCCGAGAAAGGGTATAGCTATATACTAGATCTATTAAATAGTTATAAAATAATAAATCTTTTCTATACTAATCAACTAAGGAAAGCTATTATTAACCTACTACCTAACTAAATATAATTACCGCCTAAGCCTAATAAAGTTAATAGTATACCCGAATAAGAAGTCGATTATATCTTATAAAGTAGAATTACTAGCTAATATAAAAGACTCGAATATTAAGTAGTATAGAAAGGCTATAATCCTAATAATATATAGTATCCCGTAAGAAACTTCCGGTATATACTAATAGCGCTTAAGTAATATTATAATTAATAGCTAACTATTCTAGGGCCTCCTATTAATTTATAATATTAGATTAAGGCTATAATAGTAGATAAAGACTATATAAATAATAATTAGGACGATATTATAGCCTTTATAGGAAAGGTAGCGTATATACGTAGGTACTAACTTTAATACGTATATTAAGGCCTTAATTAGGGGGTAATATTATACGCTAACTACCTAGGCAACTATAAACCCTATATATAAACTTCGGAAAAACCTGTCCCGAGCCCCTATTATATAATCTAGACCTCGCTACCCGCGTATAAAGGTAGCGGGATTCCCTCTTCTATTTCCTCTTTTCCTTCTTCTCTTCTTTAGCTTAGAATCTTCGTATAGAGTACCTTAATATATTCACTTATTATCTAGCCGTTATATAAAGCTTCTTTTTATCCTATAGCGTATTAGGAGTATTTTTCTAATCCTAAAGATAATAACGAATAGCTAAATATAGCGGAAGGATACTAATTATAAGAGGGAATCCTAGATTACTAAAATAATACTAATTCTTAGATATATTAAATCTCTTCGTAAAAGTAACCTAGTAAAGAGATATATTATTTATACGGCTCTTTACGCTTATTAATACGTATAAAAAGGTATTATTTAGGCGAATAGCTATAAAGATATTCTATATAATATTTCCTTTCTAATTATAAAAATATTATTATTCGGCCTTAGGGATAAATATAACTATATAAGTACTATTAATAATACTAATATAACCTATAAATACTCTTAGCTTTAGCCTAGTCTTAATTTCTATTAAAACGTTATTAGGTTATAACTACTATATAAAATAAGTATAGAGTTTCCTTATCGGATTAATAAGTTAATAAAAGATAATACTAATAAAACTATACGCTAATTTAAAGATTAAGCCTATTTCCCTTTAAGTAGTATTATACTCGTAAATATATAGAAAAACTATTACTTAAAGCTTTATAGAGTAGTATTATAATACTATAATTATAATATTTTAGTATAACTAATTATAAAGCCGGGTAAATATATCCTTTTCTAAATAAAAGGTATTTTTAAAAACCTTATTTAATCCTCCTAGGAAATACTAAATAGGATTATTATTACTATTAAGGCTATTAAGGCTAATAAAACGCTATAATTATTATTATTAATATTAATAAAGTTATTATTATTATCCCTTTACCCTACGTATTACCTTATACCTTATTTTACGTTTTATTATCTACCGAATAACTATAATAATTATCTTTATAATAAGTAAAACGGTATTAAAATCGACTATAATAATAATAGTATTATTATTATTATTTACTTTTAATTATAATTATTTTCTATAAAGAAAGGAGTTATAAATACGCCCTTTTTATAAATAACCCTAAAGCTTTATACTATTTTCTACCATATAAGGGAAAATACTAAATATAAAGATTATAACCTATTTTTCAGCCTTAAATAAGTATAAGTACTAAGGAATTAAGGCTAAAAAAGGGGATATATTTTAATACCTACGAAACCCTTTTAACTACTCTACTTAGATAGTAAAGTATAGATTTAATAGCTAAAAATAGCTTAGCGGGTAAGATAAATTTATTTTTAGGCTCTATATACCCTACCCTCTTTAAGTTATAGGCATTTTATAATTCTTAAAACCAGGGCCTTAACGAGAGTAAATCATAGCCCGGATTGTGTCAGATATCAAGTGAGCACAACTTGATGCCTCTCGAATATCCGTATTATGGATGGGTATTAATAATGTTACGGATATGCCCGCATGACCTTGGCTCGTTAGGCGAGACACGAATCTAGGATCTAAGGTGTACAACTTCCCCTGTCCGCCTACTACTTACCGGGCTCGCCACGTGATTCGGATGTCTCCCCGGAAGCGGCCCGGGCGTGCGCCGCCGTGCGAGGCCCGGATGCCGGAGTCCACCACGTGGTAGTGTACTAGGTTGTAAAAGACATCTTGTAAGGCATCTGTTTTTCTGCCTCGCGGCTAACACCGAGGCGATGCGGATCCGGGGCCCGGACTCCGGACTCCGGCCAAGGAACGCTCGAGTAAGGATGAGTTGACATCTTGAAGGGCCCGTTGCAAAACGAAGACCAGTTGCGGCTAGCGCGGGGCGTTTTGTCTCGAGCGACTCAGTGTGTAGTCTGCCCTGTGTTCTGTAAGGAGTCAGAAGAGGTGATCGTTCTTTGGACGCTATCAGTCTCGTGTTGGAGTTCCCAAGGCTTGTCCCTTTCCTCACATGTCAGTTGATCCTCTCAGGAATCCAGTCATATGATATGACTCTCATATTGTACGACTAGGGAAAGGCCTGTCAGCCTTTTCAGCCTTGAAGGCTTAACGACCCCCCCTCAACTGTCTTCCTAGCGCAGGCATTCTTCAAGGCGAAACAAAGAAAAAGGGTCATGTCAGGCCGACAAGGTGAAAGATGCCGTCTTATACATAGATGGCGGAGGGAAAGAGGACGACTGGCGGCGTAATGTCAGCTCCAAGGGCAAGGAGTCTTTATCTCGTTCTTTTATTCATTCGTTTAGATAGATGAGACCAGCTCCGGCTTTCTCCTTTCAGGCAGTAAGATGTGGGCGTCATCGGGAGTCGTCCCCCTTTTCGGCCTCCTACTACTGCTCCAATGGGCCGTCGTCAGCGTCGTTTGCGATGAAGTCAACAGTCAGTTTCCCGAGGTGGTGTACTTTGCCAGCAAGGAGAAGCCCGACAGATTCGAAGTCGACGGTGAAGTCGCCGCGGCCGGCACCCACGACCAGGGAGGGAAAGTCTTCAGCGTCTACGAACACCTAATGAAGCCTAATGAAGTTCGAAATCATACCGTCTACCTGTCGACGTCGACGGACCAGAAAGTGGCGGCGTCGTGGCTGCTAGGCGATGGAGGATACGTCTACAAATTACACGTATCGCCCAACATGTTCCCGGCTCGGTTTACGCTGGGAAACAACTGCATCTTCCTCCATTACAAGACGGTCGTGGCGGCTGGACACATATATTGGGAACAAGTCCTGGCCTATGCCCCCCTGGCAGCCGACAAGAAGACCAAAATCTCGCCCGAGAAGGCCGGCGCTCCGTGGTATCGACCGACGTTTCGGTGGCAAAAGAATTACGGCTACAACGACCATGCTTACGACAAAGCGAAGATGAGCCCGGGACAGCCGCAGTTGGCCGGCTACCCCGACGGTCATCCGTCTAACGAGGAGTCGACCGCCATAGGCAAGGAGTCGCTGCCGGCCAACTTGAGAGAAGCAGGAGAACTGTTCCTGGGCGAGTGTGATTCGTTTACGAAGCAGACGTGCCATGCAACCGGAAAGCCCCTACCTCCCTGTAAGGGAAGGAATCGACACTGCATGCCCAAGATGCAGTTCATACCAGAGGAGCTGAGGAGTGAGTTGATGAGATTTATTTTGCTACTTTTGCTGACGAACGGAGGAATTCTTAGTTTCTGATAATGAGACGGTCGATATCAAGAAGTATATCTCATCGGCGGAATCATCAGACAAGTTGAACAAAATGGTACGTTCCAAGTCGAAGTGTCTGTACGACGAATGAACTGACGTTTTTACTTGACGACACACAGTTGGGGGCCTCGGCCAGAGCCTTCTCTCGGGCGGAGCACAGGAGACTGACGGACTTGCTTGATATTGATCGGAGCGCAAGCAATCTCCAACCGTTCGATGAGATTCGCAAGAATCTGAAAGAATGGATCGTAAAGCACGGGAAGTCCATCGGCATCGATCGTCTTTCCATTCTCAAGGGAGCAAGGAAGATGACCGGCCTCGGGGGCAACATGCCCAAGTCGTTGGGGAAATTCGGAAAAGTCATGATGCCCGGCGTCATGGACGTCATCGCAGCCGCTTACGAAACCCACGTGGCCTTTGCGGAGGACAAGTCGATATTGGATCGCGCGGCGGCCCTGACGTCGTGGTTGCCCTTAGTCAGATGCGCCACAGAATTCGCGGCCGACGTGGAAAAGGGCTGGGACAAGACGCGGCCGTTTGATGCCCTGGCATGTGTCGTCGGCGACATCCTCCTCTTCACGGCCTATGCACCGGTGGGGATGGCCATCGATCTTGGCAGAGAACTCTTCAAGACTGCTCCGGCCATAAGGGAGGCGGCCGAAGCTCGGGAGAGGCTCATTGATCTTGATGAGATGAACAACGCAGTCAGGGGCGAGTGGGACAGCTACTGCAAGAACATCTCGGACTATCTAACGTCGCTCAACTTCACGACCCTTCATCATGATCAGTTCTTAAACGAGGTCTCGGCGGTGCAATACGCTGCCGCTGACGAGCTCGCCGTCCTCAAAACCGGCTACGGCCTCCTCTTGTCCGGCAGCTGGAACGACGAGGAGCGCGAGACGATACAGCTCTCTCACTCACACGGCGCCATCAGACTCTACATGAGCATGTGCGACGAGATCGACGCCAGGAGGCAAAGTCTGATGGACGATACCCACAAGACGCTGATGGACTTCATGTTCGATAGGTTAGCCGAGTTTAAGGACAACTTCTTTCGAGAATGGAACGAGACGGCCCTTAAATCGATCGACCAAATGACCGTCTTGACCGCACGGGGGCATGTGCCTGAACTCATGGCGCGCAGAGAAAACTATCGGACGATACTTCAACATAACCTGAACAGCGCCATGACCTATTTCGCCGCCGCCCTGCCTTCGTGGAACAAGACGGACGTCTCGATCCCGAAGAGGACTGTGGACTTGTGCATGGGTTACAGGAAGCTCAACAAGACGCTGCTGGACGATCAACAGCAGCAGCCGCCGGCGGAAGAGGTGGACTGCCACCTGAAAGACTTCTGGGACGACGACAAGCTGGCCCGGCTCCGCAGCGGCGACATGCGGTGCAAGCTCGACGACCGATCCTACGGCCTGAACCAGATCTTCTTCACCTCCTGCCAGGCCCGAGCGCCCAGGAGGTCTCTGGAGTGCGAGGAGAAGCCGACGAGCGCGTTGGAGGCCGAGGATTTCCAACTGATTCAGGATGCCGGCATCGACAAGAGCCTCGTCGACGGCGGAGAGGCCGGGGCCGAAGGCTGGACGCCGCCACAGGAGTGGACGGAAGGGTCCAACCGCGGCGCCGTCGACTGCAAGTCCAGGAACATGTCGTGGGACTTCTTCAGCAAGGACGTCGTGGAACTGTCGCAGGGCCGCCTCGGCTGCCTGCGTTCCAACGGACATCCCTGGCAGACGATGACCTGGATCGACGGCGGAAAGGTCGAGATTTGCAGATCCTTACGTTCTTGCCAGCTTTTCCAATCCGACGAATACGCCTTTCTCCATGACGATCCGGACGAATACGGCTTCCCGTCGACGCCACCTCCGCCGCCGTGGAAGTCTCGCTTGCTGGACTGCAGGGCTCTGGATATCAACTGGAGCAAGTTCACCAAGGGACCCAACTGGCTGAACGACACCTCCCGCAGGGTGGCCCAGGGACTCGACCGGTGCGGCAGCAAAGACAAGGGCCTGAACTATTGGCTACAGTGGCACCCCAAGGGGAGCGAGGTCCAACTAGAACAGGGCCGGAAGTACTCGAGCATGGTCGAGTACGTCGACGGGAAGCCCCGTCGTCGGGCCGACTTCTACGGCTCTTACCCTGACAAGGAATTCGTCAAGGACGCGTGGAAGCTGGGCATGCCGGCACATCGAGAGCCGCCGGTGGACGAGGAGATCGGGGGAAAGCCTTGGAAGGGTACCGTGCCGGAGACGAGCATCATCTGCGACGACCCTCACTGGGAGATACACAGGGTCCACGAGGAGGCCAAAGACTACCACGCCGAAGTCTTGCGGAAGAACCTCCTCGCCAACGGCTACGTCAGCTGCGGCCGTCACGGCTGGGATCAGACCTGGCACTGGGCAGACAAAGGCACGAATCTGGTGTGGTGCAAGGGCAAGTCGAACAGAAAGGATCGTGAAGTCGAGTGCGTCCATTGGCCGGATGCGATTGTGCAGTACCTGCCTCTCGACGCCGTCAATCGCGCCAGGGGCTTCAAGATCCCCGACTCTCCCCCGCCGTCCTCTCTCTTGCCGCCCAAGGAGAAGCCGGGACTGAAGGAGCAGACGGACAGCAACCTGCTGGAGATTGTATCTCACGAATCCGTCGACGGCTGCGCCAGGATCTCCGACCTCAGCTACAGTTTCCACGTCGGCGATCGCGACGGCGACGGGACTTACAAGGATCTCTTACTCAACTTTGGCCAATCCGAATGGGTCCCGCTCGCTTCCCAGCCCAGGGCAGGCCTCAGCAGGACCAAGACCTTTACCAAACTCGGCGAGGTCTTCCGCGAAGGCGGCGATCTCGACAGGAACGGCAACCTATACCTTGATAGGATCTTTAACCTGGAAATCTGGCAGGAAGGCAAATCTACATTATTCGAAGGCGGCTGGGCCTTGGCAGGTTTCGTCTACCCCATTCCCCTTTCCCCCCCTTCTACATACTATGTCCTGATTCCCCAGACTGACAGCTGATTGTTCTACCATCCACTTAGGCTTGAGCTTATGGGCTACCTGTGCAGGCCCTCATCCGAGAACGATGGTCATGTCAAGGTACACTTATATGTATAAGTCTATAAAAGACAATGGCAACAAGGCAGCGTCGTCCGCTTGGCAAGGGCCCGTTTTGATGACGGACTGGACGACGATGACGGAGAGAGTTCGAAATCTACGAGATTATTTGTTTGAATAATGAAATAGTACCCTTTTTTCCCCCCCCTTTCTTTCATCTTCTTCGGAACGTCTAGATATTCAACGTTCTTACTCCTATATTATATATCTAGTACTCATGGGGGTTAGAGAAATATGTACGAGTCTGCTCATTCTTCTAGTAAATTTACCTAGTAGGTAGGCAGAATCGTACTGCGTCATGCCATTTTGACATAACATGTAAGCAGTATACTTGACTGTAATGATGGTCATTATCCCTATCGACTACGAATTTTGTAATGTAAATCTTATGTCGTAACTAGCTGCGTCTAGAGTGTCGATACCTACTCGCCATGTGAGATAAGACTTACATGTCCTACGAATAGACTTTGTTTGTCTTCGCTATCCCAGGATAAAGGGAAGAGTCGGCTAGATTTATCATAATCTTCAAGCAGCTAGCAAACTCCCATTGTGGAGAGAGAATTTCCATCTCCCTGCTGGTAAGTTAAGTTATACCCGTAGGTCCTGCTGAGACTACGATTTATCCCTATCCCCTTTGCCGCATAACTTCCTCGTCTCATTGCTCCCAGGATCGATGAATCGAGCGGGAGAAGCCGCGGGCGCATCGTCGATCGGCGCGTCATCGCCACCAACAGATCTATGACATCAGGGCTGGATGATGCCCCTGGTCTCTCTCACACGCATAAACAGGCCTATGTATCCGTATGCATCCGCAACGTCGCTCGTTGATTATTAGTTCAAACCATCACTGAACATGACAGATTCAAGCTCAACAGCCGCCGCCACGGGCGAAAAGCATCAAACCAACCATCAAGACCCAGACGCCAAACGGCACAAACCCGAACCACAAGCAGACGAAAAGGACACCGATACAAATGACAATAATGCCAATATAAAAGAAGAGCCGTCAAACGTGCTGGAAAAAGGCATCTTCTACCTCTTCGTCCGCGGCAGAGTCGACACGGAAGAGCTGGAAAAGGTAGACGACATCGCCAGGACCTTCATCCTCCTCCGCCCCATCGGCAAGGACGCCAAGCTCGGTGAGGGCCCGCTCGAGAACTCTGGCACGACGAGGCTGCTAGCCCTTCCCAAGAAGATCCTCCCCGTGAGCGGCAGGGACCGGTTCATGGCGTTTGTGGAAAAGTCGGGTCCTTCGTATGACGAGCTCAAGACCGGGTTTCTCGACTCGGAAGAGTACGAGACTCGGACTGCGGGGAAGAGACATACGCCTGCTGCGACGCCCGTTGGCGAGGGCGTCTACGCTATTACCACGACGGGGCGCGAGAGTCATTTGGCCTATATACGCACCTTGCCAGAGGATCCGGATTCGGTCCAGTCAGAGCTCGGCTTCAAGGACCAAGGGAGTTTTGTCCTCAGCACGAAGAATCCGAAACAGGACGGTCCGGCGAGGGCACAGTTGCCGGAGAAGCCCGACTTTCCGGATGAGTGAGTTACCCTGGGCTGTTATCCCGAATAATCTATAGAGGATAAAAAACTGATAGTCTTTCAGCATATTGGACGAGTTTCGAACCCTTCGCTGGCTGCCCACGAAGCCGGAGCATCTCAACTATGTAAACGCCCAGGTCCTCCTCATAGGCGAATCCTCAGGTATCGACAAGGCGGTCGAGCCGGAGAAGAAGGAGCAGGAGAAGGGCAAGGCCGAGCCTATCGAGGTGTTGACCAGTCTGGAAGAGGAGGATCTGGGGAGGATGAGGCAGCTTCCGGGAGGTGAATCGGATTCTATATTCGCTGATTTACGAGCTCGTGCCAAGGACTATCCAAAGTTGCAGACGACGTTTTGATGGTCTTGGATCATGATTCATGTACGGATAGACGTCTCTTTACTCTATAGCGATGTCTACCTATTCTGAGGTGTATGGTCAATGTCGAGTGATCATAAGTGTGTATGGTGAAAGAGGGAAGTAGATAAAGTGAAGGAAAACTACTAATATTCAATAATGACGATGCTGCAATAGTGAGTTGCTTATCCGTAGCTATCATCATCATCGCCGTCTTCAACAATGAGGCATAATCAAAGGAAACTCTGCTACAGTCGTCTTTGTAGAACTTCACCCCTTCCCATCGCTCACGATAAAAGCGTCACCATGAGTCAATCCTCAGTAACAAGTGTTTATAAGGTCAACTTCAAATATGTCCATTATTATCGTCAATCTCTTCTTATAAACACACGTAACTTTTCAACATCCTATGTAAAAAAAAATCACCATATAAAACGCAAAAATCAAACCTGAAAATATTCACATCCATCCTCGTCCCACGTCACTCATCACCCCTTTTTCATCCACCAAACTAAACTAAACTCACTCTTCTCCCTCAATCCCTCTCAAGAGAAGCCAAGTCACTCAGAACAGGGCTCTGAAACACATCCCTCACTGAAAACGCAAACCCCCTGTACCTCGCCAGCCCGACCAGCCTCATGGCACCGATGGAGTCACCTCCTATCCGGAAGAAGCTGTCGTCCGCACCGATGCTCTCCGCCTCGACGTGGAGGACCTCCGCCCAGAGGGATTGCATGGTTCGCTCGGCGTCCGTCTGGGGTGTTCGTCGTTGCTCGCCCGCTCGACTCATGGCAGCCACGTCCTTGGCCGTCAGGGAGGAACCCATCTCCTGAAGACGACGACGATCGATCTTACCCGTCGCCGACATGGGGAGAGACTTGATGGGGATATACAGCGTAGGCACCATGTACACGGGAAGCGTCTTCGCCAGCTTCTCCGTTGCCGCCGCCGCCGCTTGTCGGATGTCGTCGTCGTTGGCTTCTGCCGTTGCCGTCCCCTCGGCTGCCACGTAGGCAACCAGCATCTTGCCCGCCACGCCTCGAGGCTGGATCGTCTCGGCCGCGACGTGAACCTTTCCCAGCGTCCCGCTCTCCTCTAGCGTCTGCTGGACGTGATGCTCAATCTCCCCGAGCTCGACTCTCTGTCCGCGGATCTTGACCTGCGTATCTTTGCGTCCGATGAAGAGGAACGAGCCGTCTTCCAACTGCTGAACCAAATCACCCGTTCGGTAGACACGACCACGTCGACCTTGTCTCTTCCCATCCGGAGATCCCTTCGTCAACCAGGCTGGGTCGCTGACGAACGACGTCGCCGTCTTCTGCGGCTCGTTGAGATAACCCAAGCCAACGAGCGGCCCTTCAAGCCAGAGCTCACCCGTTGCGCCAACGGGAGCCAACGCATCGGCATTCTCAAGATCAACAACCCAGAGACACATACCGATTCCGTGACCGATGCCGTGGCTCCGAGTCTTGCTGAGGTTCATGATGGAACACGTCGGCGTGCACTCCGCAGGTCCGTACGCCACCATGATCTGCGTCTTGTCGCCGACCAGATCCGCATCGGCGGCGGAGACGGCCTCTCCGCCTAGGATGAGAGTGTCGAGGCTCGAGAGCGCTTCCCGCGGCTCGATGACGCGCGCTACCGCCGGTGTGAGGTCGACGACGGTGATGCCGTACTTGGTGAGGCAGCCACCGAGGTCGTCTTGCCTCTCCGCTGCTGAGGCGATGCAGAGACAGGCTCCCGCCGTCAGGGCTTTCAGCATGCTGAGCCAAGCCACGTCGAAGGCATAGGATGAAAAGTCCAGCACGCGCGACTCCCTCTTCACGCCGAGTAAAGTCCTTTGATAGTGCGTTGCCGTGTAGAAGTTCTGATGGTTGATGACCACGCCCTTGGGCTTTCCTGTGCTTCCGGAGGTGAAGACGACGTATAAGACGTCAGACGGGGAGACGAGCGGTAGTTCAGTGGCTTCTCTCTCTGCTTCGACCTCGTCCAACCCATCGCGACAGACAACGATGGCCTCGTCAGCTCCAAGCTGGCTCACCATATCCTCGTTGGCAGCAGACGACAAGATCACCTTGGGCCTCTCCAATGCCGCAAAGACGGTAGAGGTCATCGTCCGTATCCTCTCCTGCGGCTGCGTCGTATCAACCGCCACCGACGCACCACCAGCTCTCATGACCGCCAGCGCCGCCACCGGCATCCACATCGACTTCTCAAAGCAAAGCGGGACGATGCTTCCCCGACCGACGCCCCTCTTCATCAGCTTGACGGCCAACTTGCGCGACACCTCTTCGAGCTCTTTATAGGTAAGACTGCCGTCCCAGCCGTGAACGGCCTGCGCCTGGGGATGGGTCTCGGCGTTGTGTACGATGTCGTCGTGGATGCAGCCTGATACCGGCTCCGGCACGTCCGCGTTCCACGTCCAGACATCTTGGAGGTCTCGCTTGCTGGCGACGGTGACCTCTCGAAGCTTGCTTTGCCGCATGGTGGTGTCGAGCATCTGCTGCAGGATGTGAGCGAGCTGGTGAACGATCCGGGATACTCGCGCTTCGTTGATGACCCGAGAGTCAAACTTGGCTGAGACGCGAGTCGCCGTCTTCCCTCTGCGGACCGTCATTTCCAGCGAGTGCGTGATATGCTCTGCGTCATCGATTCTCTGGACCTCTTCCGCCTCATCAACAGTCAAGAGCGTCTGGAAACCGCTGGCCAGCGCTGCATCCCCGTTGACGCGGCGAACTCGCTCCAGACCCATCCGTCCATACGGCTTCATCGCCGTCGATTGTCCCTGAATCTGGTGGAGGAGACTATCGACGCTGGTATCCCAGTCAACCACCACTCGTATCGGCATGGGATCGACAGCGGCGTCGTTGCCGGAGACTCTTGCTCCGAAGATGCTCTCGTCTGAACACATGACCCGAGCAGCAAGAACGGACCAAGCGCTCCGAACCATGGTCTCAATCGTAAACTCGTCAGTTTGCCAGTCCAGCGTTCCGATATCAAGATCCACGGAACCGTCGAGTACTGTCTGTTGAATGCTTGGCTTGGGCTGAGGGAAATGAGTTCCCTGCGTGTGTGAAAACTGAGTCTCCCAAAAGGACATGGCATCTGAGTCGTTGACACCCATGGTGTGTTTGAAGAAGCCATCGTGGAGCGTCATGGCGTCCAGATCAGCATCAGTGTCAGCCTTGGCCTCTGCTAGACCTTCAATGTCTAGGTCCGGATAGGTGTTGGCAAGGAGATAGCCGATGGCGCTCTCGAGGGTGTTTCTCGCTTCCAAAGCCACGCGCCGACTGACGTACGGCTCCCGGAACTCGACGGAGAGATCTATATCGGCTCCTCCGATCGAGGCGTTGCATTTGACGTCGAACTAGGCGAAAAGGTTAGCCCTGAAATCGTAGTCTCTCCAATGTAAATCTAACCTCATGTGCGTCGCCACCAGCTTGAATATCAAACGACAAGCCCGTCGCTGCCGTGCCGCTCTTCTCCTTGTCATTGGCGCGAATAGACAGCGAAGTGTTGAACATCCTTCGCCCTGAAAGACCGAGATGATGTTGAATCTCAGCCAAGGAGACATGCTGTATAGACATGTGCTGCTTCAACCCTTCAGACGTCGTCTCCAAAACCTGTCTCGCCGACGCTCCCAAGTTGACTCGGCTGATCAACAGGTTAGCTAGAGGGCCGACGAGATTCTCCACGCCGTCCACGGGTGCGTCTCGTCCTGATACCAGATAGCCGAAGCAGACATCGCGCATGCCGGTCATGTGAGAAAGGACCATGGCCCAGGCAACCTGGATAAGGGCGGACGGCATCACTTCTGTCCTCTTGCAAAACTCGTTGATGCTAACGTGAAGACTGGCATTGCACGATAGCTCGGTGAACGTCTCTTGGACGCTGGAATCAGGGGCTACAGGTGATAGGGGGAACTCGCAGGGCTTGACGTTGTCGAGAAGAGAAGTCCAGGTGGAAACAATCTGTGACCGAGACGTGCTGTTGATGTAACGGACAATGTCGGCAAACGCCGGAGCCACCGTCAACTCCCCGTTACCGAGGTAGGCCGTGGCCAGCTCGGTCAGCAGCAGGGAGCTAGAATGGGCATCCGTCAGGGCGTGGCTCATGTCCAGCCGGCAAGCTACCTCGCCAACGTCCGACTGACAGATGACGAGCGCGTGCTCGGGCTCGTTGTCTGCAAAGGTCGACTCGGGCAAACGAGATAGTGTCTCTGTAGGGCTCTCGGAGCCGCATCTCAAGTGCGTCACCCGCACAGGCGGCTTATCCAGCACGATCTGCAGGAAACCGTTGCCCTCGGGGTGCAGAGCGAAGACGGTGGAGAGGATGGTGTGTCGACCGACGACCTTTTTCCAAGCTTCTTCCAGCTTGACGGCTGAGACGGCGCCGTCGGTCGAGAGGCAGCGCCAGACGGTGTAGGTGATGTACGAGGCTGCCCCCTTGACGGAACTCAGCAGCATGCCCTCCTGAAGAGGGGAGCAGGGGTAGATGTTCTGTATGCTCTGTGGCTTCACGCCCATGCGAGGAAGCTGTTCCATCATCAAAGAGTCGAGACCGCGGTACGAAAGCTGGAGAAGCGGTAGGTCGCTCAGGGTGAAGCCGACGGGGGCGCGGGCGAGGAGATGGACGGCGGACTCGAGGACATGAACAAACGTCTGGGACCATTCACGGAGACGATCTTGATGCTTCATGCCTTTGTGGTAGTTAAAAGAGACGGCCAGGGCATTATCAGCCACGACGGCGCCGATCTCGAGCATGAGGAAGCGTCGCGCCGACTTTGAAATCTCCGTGATCTTCACGTCGCTCTCGTCCGTCGTCTGCGAAGACTTGAACAAGCCCTCTTCCCTCTCCAATTGCTGGAACCGACCGGTGAAGTTGAAGACGATTTCATACACGTCGTGACCTCGGAACGCCTGTCGACCCGACTCGCTGTAGTGCTGGCAGGCGTAGAAGGGCAGGCCCATGCGAGGCACTTTTCTCCTCGTGTCCTTGACGAGCCTCACCGCATGCGTCACCGTCTGATCGGCAGTGATTGGCACGGCGAGAGGGTACATGGTCGTGAACCAGCCGATGGTCCCGGAGACGTCCGTCGGGAGGTTATCCTCCAGCTGCTCCCTACCATGGCCCTCGATCCAGATAGCCGGTACGGAACGCTCAGGAAAGGTCTGATGAAAAGAGTAGGAAAGAGATCCGAGGATAAGATCGAGGGCCTCCGTTCGCAGACTTTCATTGCTCTTCCCGAAGAGGAGCTTGCTCACGTCGGGGTCAAGACTGACATCGAGCGTATCACAGTCTCCAAACGTGTTCTCCTCCAACGGCAAGCCCCAGAAGTCAAGCTCCGGCTCGGGGATAGGATAAGGCAGTACGGAAAGGGGGGATAGACTGCTTCCGACCTTGGACTGCACCGCGCACCAGGAGCGGAAGGAAAGCGTCTTTTGTAGCTGTAGCTCTCCTAGCTTGACGTACTCTTCGACGTCGTTCCAGAGGATTCGCCAGGATACGAGGTCGATGACGAGGTGATGGGCTGAGAGGAGGACGACTTGGCCTCCCTCGTCTGGTACGTGGAAGAGGTCGCAGGCGAAGACTGGACCGTCGCAGATGTCGAGATCGCCCTGTCGCTTCTGTCCTATACGGCCGACCTCATCACGATTCTTCACCGTGTGCTCTGCAAAGGCGAAAGAATCGGGGCCTTCTTCCTCGATCCTCTGCCGCCAGACACCGCTATCAGGGTCTCGGAGGAAGCGAGCTCGAAGCATGGCGTGACGACTGACGAGCGCCTTGAGGGCGTTCTTCAACTGCTTCGTCGTCACATCTTGGCCAAGGTCAAGGAGAAAAGACTGGTTAAAGTGATTCAGACCATCTGGATAGTCGCGGAAGAAAGACTGCTGCATCGGCGAGAGATCAAACTCCGCAGCCGGGTCTTCTTCCTCCTCCCGCTCCAACGCCGTCAACAACTCGCTACCGGTGGTGGAAGCAGCAGGCTTATACAGAGAGGCAAGCCTTCGAATCGTGTTGGACTGAAGAATGTCGCTGACGGTGAACATGACGTTGTGAAGCCGGCATCGGGACACGAGCTGCATAGCCGAGATGGAATCGCCGCCTAGACTGGCAAAGCCGGCTTCGACGGAGGCCTCCTCGGCGGAGAGGTTGAGAACCGACATCCAGACTTTTTGAAGGATGCTCTCTATCTCGTTGGCAGGTTGCGTCGATGGTCCCTTCTTCTCCATCGCGGTGCGGTATTGCGTCCACATCGATGCCCCGATGGCCCGGAGCCGGCGCCGGTCTGTCTTGCCGGCCGTCGTCACCGGCATCTCTCGCACGGGGATGTAAGCAGCCGGTACCATGTAAGATGGAACTACCTGGCGTAAGCGGTCAGACAGCCCTTCCGTAGCCTTTCGAACGGCCTCGTCAAGGTCGTCATCCGCAGGGAGAGCGACAAAGGCGACGAGGATGGGGTTTCCGGTGCCGGCTGGCTGGATGGTTTCGGCCACGATCTGGGCGTCGGCAGCGTCCATGAGCTGACGGACACAGCTTTCTACCTCGCTCAGCTCGACACGCTGACCACGGATCTTGACCTGCGTATCCTTGCGGCCTATAAAGACGAGAGCTCCGTCTTCCCTGTACCGCACGAGATCACCGGTCCTGTAAACGAGACCTCGTCGGCCGATGGCACGCTGAAGCCAGGACGGATCTTGAACAAAGGCCGCCGCCGTCCTCTCCGGATCGTTGAGATACCCCTGACCAACGAGCGGTCCTTCAATCCAAAGCTCGCCAACGTCTCCCACGGGGGTCAGAGATTCAGCGGCCTCGTCGACGATCCAAGTACAAACGCCGAGACCGCGACCGATGCTGACGTCGGTTGCATCCAGCGTAGAGAGCGTCGCAGTAGGCGTGCACTCAGCAGGGCCGTAGGCATTGATGATATGCGTCTTCCCACTCGAGAGCAAGGCATCGCTCGGCAACGGCGCCTCACCACCAAGGATCATCGTCGTTAGCCTCGAGAGCACATCCGGACCGAGGGCCCTGGCGACAGACGGCGTGAGATCGGCGAAGCTGATGTCGTACTTTGATAGACACCCGGCAAGGTCATTCTCCCGCTCCTCCGGCGAAGGGATGCATAGACAAGCGCCGGAAGTAAGCGTGTTGAAGAGGTTGGACCAAGCAACGTCAAAGGCGCAGGAGGCAAAGTCCAAGACGCGGGCGTTTTGGTTATAGTCTAGGAACTGCTGCTGGTAGGCGATGGCGCTGCAGAAGTTGCTGTGAGAGATCATCACACCCTTTGGTGTCCCCGTGCTGCCCGAGGTGAATACAACGTAGAGCAAGCTGGAAGGGTTAACGGTAGGGAGGATATCCAAGGCGTGCTGTGGCTCCGGTTCGACAGATTCACTTCGGGCGTCGCCGATGACTTCGACCTCCTTGTCGTCTGCAATCAAGCGACGAGCCAGAGCAGCGTTCCGGACTGACGAGAGAAGCACCGGCGAAGTCACCTGCGAGGCGATAGTTCTCAACCTATCTTCCGGCTCCTTCATCTCCATCGCCACGAGAGCACCGCCGGCTTTCATAACAGCCAGCACGGCAACGGGCATCCAGGCCGATTTTTCAAACAGCACCGGCACCAACATCCCAGTAGAAACACCTCGGGCCACGAGCCGCAGCGCAAGCGTCGTCGACCGTCTGTCTAGCTCCTGGTAGCTGAGCTTACCGTCCCACGCGTGGAGAGCAGGGGCCAACGGACGCTCGTGGACTCTGCTGGCGAAGATGTGATGAACGCATTGCTCTACCGGCGCGGGGACGGTGGCGTTCCAAGCGAGAGCGTCTTGGACACGACGGTCAGATTGCGAAGCAACGAGTGATCCAAGCTTCTCCTGCGCGTGGCTGCGATCCGCCAGCTTCCGGAGAACCTGCTCGAAGCTTTCGGTGATGGCCTCCATCTCACGACGGGAGATGGCATCCGGGTTGAACTCGACACGCAGACGGGCTTCGTCTGTGCCCAGGTGGCACTCGACTTCGATGGGATAAGTCACAGGGGCAGCCTCCCGGGCCGTCTGGTCGTCGTCGTCACCACCAACGCTGCTACCAGGCTTGCTCAAGAAAGGCCGGGTAGACGAATCTCCCTCGCCGTTACCTTCATCATCACCACCAGCTGCTGCAGGCTGCACGACCATAAGCGAGCCGAAAGAACAGGCCAAGGCCGCCTCCTCGCTCATGCGGCGGATCCGTTGCAGGCCCGTTTGCTCGAAAGGTATCATGTCCGTTGACTGCCGTTGTACTGCTTCCAGCAGCTTGTAAACGCTATCACCCCAATCCAGCCTCACCCGCATCGGCACCGTAGCGATAGCCGGGCCGGCCATGTGCTCGATACCGTCGACGGGTGCCTGACGGCCAGTGACGGTGACGCCGTAGAGCGCCTCGTCCGAGCCAGCGCCGCGGGCCATGACCACGGCCCAGGCAGCGCGCGCCATGGTAGCCGGCGTGAAGTCGCTACGACCCCAGCCGAGGTTCGGCACCGCCAGGGACATCACGGCCGCTGAACGGGATCCCGCCGCTGCCGGCCGTGGTCGTGGGAAGTGAACCTCTTGAACGCCGGTAAACTGGTCTCGCCAGAAGGTCTTGGCCGCCATCTCGTCGCGGTCTTGTATGTACTTGATGAAGCCCGTCATGGGCTCTAGATCTTGACCCATCTCTCCGTAGTAGGCCTTTTCCGCCTCTGTCATGAGCAGCGGCAAGGACCATCCATCGTACAGCGCATGATGTATTTCCCAAAGGAAGCACGGACGTGAACCAGCCCCATTATCGATCATGGCGAACCTCGATAGAGGCGTCCCCAATCCCATCTGCTGCTCCGTCCCGCTCTGCTGACGTTGATAGTCCTCCATAGTAGTGGCCGACAGCCACGGAGCCCCTTGGTCGAGGACAACTTGCACGAGGCCGTGGCTGGGAAGGCTGACGACTCGGGTGCGAAGGATCGGATTCATAGCCACGACCTGGTCCCAGGCGCGGCGCAGACGTGAAGCGCTGACGCCTTCGTCCACCTCGTACACGTGCTGCGCCACATAGCTACCGGGAAGCCTCTGCGTGAGAGCCAGCAGACCCTCCTGCAGAGGCGAACAAGGAAGCAGGTCGACAACCTGAGAGGTCTGAGCACCACAGAGCTGTGCGACCTGGGCGCGCGTCTCGTCAACGTTGAGTGAGGTGGTGTCCAGCAGGGAAAAGGGGGGAACGGCCGAAGCAGCCAAGGTCTGGCTCGTCCGAGCCGAGAGCTGACCAAGGCTGGGACCGCGGAAGAAGTCCCGGACAGAAAAGTGGAAGCCGTGCTGTCGGGCCAAGGCGTGAAGACGCATGCTCTTCGCCACATCGCCGCCGAGGTCGAAGAAGTCATCATCGCTGGAGATTTTATCCGGCTTGATCTGTAGGATCTGAGACCAGAGCGGTAGCAAGAGCTGCTCCATCTCAGAAGAGTCGACCTGCTCTGCCTCGGGCGTATCGAGCGTCTCCTCGCTCTCGGAGGTGAACTGCATGTTCTCGATGCTGTCCTCGGACGGCTCGCTGTCTCCGCGTGCCTGACTCTTGGTCTCGCCTTCAAGAGGCGTGACGCGAACGACGACGCCGCCGTCTGCGCATTGTACAACATCGCCGGTCGAGCAGGTCCAGCCACAGCCTCCGGACCAGACAGACTGGAGGAATTCGGCCGAGTCCGGCGCCGATCGGAAAAGTGGGCCCTCGGGCCGGAGCCGGCTCACGGCGCGGCCCAGAGAGTGTGAAAGTGGTGAATCGTCGAGAAGTGCACGGACGCCATCACCGAGGCGGCAGAGGTTCGTCTGTGCCGTGGGAGAATCCTGATCTGACCCGGGTGTAGCAGACGGCTCTCCTACCAATGTGAGATGCAACCGACCCGCCGGCCCGGACTTGTGGGGCAGGCCGCGTGCCAGCTCCGGAGTCACGTGCGCCGTATTGGCCCGGAGCACCGCAGCGGAGCTCCAGACATCATCCGCATCGGAGGGGATGCAAAGGCATCCACCGCTGGCCAATGTATGCAGCATGTTGCACCAAGCTGTGTAAGAGCCCGGCGGAGCAGCGTCGAGGGTACGGCAGTCGGCAGCATAGCCGAGCTTGCGTTGTTGGTAGACAACGGCGCTGCTCATGTCTCGGTGAGAGATGGTAGCGCCGTGTAAGTCGTCGGAGAGGAAAACCAGGCAAAGTGTATCGGAAGGGCTAACGGGCGGCAGGCCGGTAGTAGTCGTCTC
The DNA here is from genome assembly GCA_003339455.1 of Ophiocordyceps camponoti-leonardi (nom. inval.). Lineage (NCBI taxonomy): Eukaryota > Fungi > Ascomycota > Sordariomycetes > Hypocreales > Ophiocordycipitaceae > Ophiocordyceps > Ophiocordyceps camponoti-leonardi. The sequence goes on from PDHP01000007.1 coordinate 480,856, forward strand.
CGATACCGGAGCAGAGAACGTGTCGGCATCGAGAACAACTACCGGCCCTGGAGCGAGCTGGCGGGCCAAGGAGGCATTGGCAGAGGAAGAGAGAAAGACGGGGTCGGACAGATGACCGACAATGGCTCGGAGTTGGTCCAACGGCTTATCAAGGTCCAGAGCAACGGCGACGGCACCGGACTTGAAGACGGCCAAAGCTACCACGGGAGCAACGAGGGACTTTTCGAAGCAGAGAACGACAGTTGAAGCCGGGACAAGAGCCAATCGACGAGCCAGACGGCTGGAGAGGACGTCGAGCTGTCCATATCCGAGCTCCCCATCTCGAGAGCAGAGGGCGGGAGCGGAAGGGCGTTCGACGACGTGACGCTTGATGAGGCTGTGAACGCAGGCCTCTATCGGCTCTGCCAGGACGCCATCGAGGTCTTGCTGGGACAGGGCGGGCAAGCCTTCAGTCAATTTTGTTGGAGACGAACCCATCCTAGCTTGCCCTTGCTATGGCTCGTGAATTGGGGGGGGGCGGATGAAGAAGAGGGGGGGAGAGGAGGGGTGAAGGAGGGGAAGAATAGCTCCGTACGGAGTAGAGGAAAAATAAGAACGAGAGGGAATACTGGTCAACCTAGACCGCGATGAAGGTTTGGGGCTAGGGAATAGGGGGAGGTTGGCTTTCTTTGCCCGTCATGTCAAGCAAAACGAATGAAGAGAGAGAGAGAGAGAGAGGGAAAAAAGGACGCAAGGGGGGGGGAAGAGGAGAAAGGAGAAGAAAGGCCAGGGGAGGAGGAATATAGGATAGAGCCGTAGATCTCTTTATGCTGGAACGATACGGAGTATATTGCTGCCAATTGTTGTTTTTTATTCTTTTACAAGGAGTGGAAGAAGTCATACCTATCCGTACTCCGTTCATCGTACATTTTTTCTTATAAGGAAATGTCTCTCATACTCTTTGGTTTTCTCCAACCTCTTCATTCACGGTGACGCATGGGTGAAAGACATTGTCGCAATCATGCAACAACACACACATACACAGACAGGCCTGTAGGGTGTAAGTACGTTAATGTATGTCCGTATGTATGTATGTAATTGTACGAATACACCTACATCAGCATTATACATACGTTTTAGAACATGGTATCACCTCTTCCCCCCTCTCTCTACCTACCCCCTGTTGCTTTTCTTTTTTTCCTTCTCTTCCCAAAAGGAGTTGCTCACCGGAAGCTGACGTCGAGGCTAAGGCGAGACCTTTTTAACTGGCCAGCCGCCGCCACTTCACTCTCGCCAACCCGGGTACGGATATTTTAGCGCCAATCATCATGGGCCGATGTCGTTGGAGAAGGAAGTATCCGTACACCCATGTAAGTGTGCTGCACACCAGAAGCACCTACAGCACAGGCTACGGAATACAGGCCGCAGCCTGCTATAGGCTACGGGGGATTCGCAGACTAATAAGAGTAAAGGAGTAGGTAGGTAGGTATGTTACAGGCTCCCTTTAAGGTAGGTAGGTAGGCAAGTCATCTCCATTTGAGGCTGTTCTCTACCCTATCCCCTTCTCCTTAGTCTATAGCACATATGCCGTATGTCCTCACTCAATCTCGCATGCAATGCAACAACATGCGAGAAGCACAGGAAGAAGAAGAAGGGGAGGGGGGGGAAGAAGAGCACAGTGCCGGACAGCCGCGCTATAGCGGCATAGTCTATAAGACAAGAATGCAATTGTGCGTTTTCGACCGGCAAATAGTGAACTGCTGCACTAAAGGCGGGCTTTGACGATCCGAAACTCATGCAGTTGATTTTTTTCTTTCCGGTACTGTCCTGAACTTGCAACTCGCTTCGTACATACATACATATGTATGGCGTATGTATGTACGGATACATATGTATGTATGCCGATGTCTTTTTTGTCTTGGAGAAGAGGAGGTGAGGCGGAGGCGAAGATGAAAGACCTCGTATTCTCCTCATACATATGTAGACATGCTTTTCCCTCCTCCTTCTCCTCATCCTCCTTCCTTTCCCACCCCTTTCTGCTTTTGTTGCCTCCCCCCCCCCCCCCCCCCCCGGGGGGGGGGGGGGGGGGGTTTACAAACGGGGTTGGTGGGTTTGTGGGGGGGAAGAGAAACGGGAGGGGAGCAGGAGGGGGGGAAAAAGGGAGGGGAAGA
>PDHP01000080.1:0-97500 GCA_003339455.1 Ophiocordyceps camponoti-leonardi (nom. inval.)
GAAGAGAGACGAAAGAGAGAGGGGGGGGGGCAAAAGGAAGATGGAGGGAGGGAGGGGGGTGAGATGGAAGAGAAGGGGGGGGTTGAAGGAGGAAGATGATGATGAAGAAGAAGAAGAAGAAGAGGAAGAGGGAGGAGTAGATGGAAAGAAAGAAAGAAGATGGAGTGAAGAAAAAAGATAGTAAGAGAGAGTACCTACCTACTACCTAGTAGTAGTAGATGAAGATTTCCCTTGGTGCCCATTGATGCCGCTGTTTGTGGCTCTCTACTTACTTACTATTCTTCCATTCTTCATCAATAGGCACCTCCCCAGCTGTCTCCCCCCCCCCCCCCCCCCCCCCCCCCCTCTCTCTTTCGTCTCTCTTCTCTTCTCTTCTGTTCTTCTTCTTCTCTTCCTTTTTTCTTCCCCTTTTCCCAACCCTTGCTTGTTTGTCCGGCTATTCGTTCGGCGGTTCTTTGCTACTACTCTTCTTCTTCTTTCCCACACCTCTTCACACCTTTTCCTTCGCGCGCCGTTTGCCGTTGTGGGTATTTTTTTTTCCCTTCTTCTTCTTCTTCTCCATCAACTTCGTCGGGAGATCGTCGTCTTCCGTCCCACACACACGCATACACACACACACACCCCTCCCCACCCCCTCCTCCCTCTTCCAAAGATCGTCGTTGTCTGTACCGAGGCTTCGTCCTTCTTCTCTTTCTTCCATCCACACACACCCCCCCCTTTCGAGGAGGACAAACGACGAGAAAGGGGACGAAAGAGAAAAAAATAAACACAACGGTCATAGAAGCATCTGACAAGCTCTTGGAAGAAGGCAAGAAAGGGGAAAGAATCAAGGAACAACGACAAGGAACCATGATCGTGAGCTTCGGCTCAGACTCACAAAGATGACGCAGGTTCTTGGCATGGCAAACGCTGCCCGGCAGATGGAGGCTGCGCTTCATCATCACGTCGATCATCTCCCGCCCTCGCCACCTGATGCCGCCCAGTTTAGGAAACGGGCCACGACGCTGGGAAGTGCCATGGATGTTCTTCAGAAGCAGGACGGCCCGCGGGAGCTCATCTGTTTGTGCACGCCAGCGCCAAAGATTCCTCGGCCTCGAAACGGTCCGTCCTTTCTGCTCAGCACTCTTCTCTCTCTGTGCCATGGCTGCTGACGGCTTCTTTTCTGATAACCATGTAGCCTTTATACTCTATCGACAGCATCATCAGGCCCAGGTTACGGCTGATAACCCGAAGCTGTCCAACCCGGACATATCGAAAATCATCGGCGACAAGTGGAAGAAGGAGAGCGATGGCGTCAAGCAGAACTGGAAGCGCCTCGCCGAGGAGGAGAAGCAGCGCCATCAGAACCAGTATCCAAACTACCGCTATCAGCCTCGACGCGGAAACAAGCCGACGACGACGTCGCCTACCGAGGACCAAGGCCGCTGCCCCAGGTGTCACGGCCGGCCCATGATGGCCTCGACGCCTCAGACGCCGTCGACGCCCTACGTCTCCTCGCCCGCTACCGCCGTCACGCCTCAGAGGCTGGACACGACGCCCCTTTCGCGCCGCTCGAGCATGGATCACTCGCCCACCAGCCTGCTGCCTTTCTCGTCTAAGCTGCCGCCCGTCCGCGACTCCGAGCCCGTTTCGCCCGGAACCAAGAGGCGTCGCGCCGACGGCGCCGGCGGCTATCACCCCGTCTCGCGCTACTCCGACCTTCCCCTCGCAGACGGACTGCCGCCTAATCCCGTCCTCTCCTTCGCCCGCACGCCCAGCAACACCCTGCCGGAGCTGGGCAACCTGGCCAGGTCTCAGAGCGGGCCCATGCCGCCCCCACCGCCGACGGCGGCGTCGCTGCGCCCGCACTCGGCGTCTGCGCCCTGGCTCGCCGAAAAGGACCGCCGTCAGAGCTACTTCGACGAGTCGCTCCGTCTTCCGCCGCTTCAGACGCCGTCCCCCGCTCGCTCCCAGGCCATGGACGCCCGCCCGCCCGTCAGCTGCCTGGCGCTGTCGTCGCCCCGAGACCAGGCGCTGGCGTCGCCCCGAGACCAGGCGCCTCCTGGTCGGCAGACGCTCGAGGACATGGTCATGGCCATCTCCTTCCAACGCAAGGTCTCCCTGCTGGCCAGCATCTGCCCGCCCGCCCCGCCGCTGCGCATGGGCGAGGCCACCCGCGGCGCCTTCATCGCCGTCGAGGGTCCCGACATGACGCTGCGCAGGGGCGCCGGAAACGCCATCGAAAAGGGTCTCATGGCCTGCGGCGAGGTCCAGCTCAAGGTCTGGCATGATCAGGGCCGTGACGACATGCCCAACGCGACCGGCTCGACGACGACGCCCACCACGGCCACCATCACGCCCTCGACGCCGACAGAAGGGGGCCTCGACACGTCCTCCACCACCCGTTTCGGCGACGTCTTCGAGCCCTACTTCAACATCATGGCCTCGTGGCAGAAGCGCGCCAAGCAGATCGGCCGGCACATCACGGGAACCAAGCCGCCCGCCGACGAAGGCGTCGAGGAGCAGCGAGCCGACGGTCAGCGTGTGACTCCGAATGCGGCGGCAGCGGACGAGGCCAACAACATCCCGTCATCATCGACGGAGCCCACCATACCCGTCGCCCTGGCCAAGGAAGGCTTCAGCCTGACCATCGCCGACCGATACGCGTGCGCGATGCCGATCCCGGACCGCTACGGAGCCGCGGAGCACTGGCAGTGGATGGCGACTCTCTGGCGCGGGACGCTGTGTCCGGACCTGATCGTCTACGTCATGGCCGGCGGCGATGGCTACGAGCGTAGGACGGTCGAGCTATCGCGCCGCATGGGCCTCATCGTCGTCAAGGTGCCGGCTGGCCAGGGATTGGACGAGGCGACGGAGAGGAGGCTCGCCTTTGAGGTTATGGAGTGGATGCGTGAAGGATCGTTTCGCGAGCCGTTGCCGCGGGATTGGCGCTGGCATATGCCTTAGGGGGGGTGATTTTTTTATTTCTCCCCTCTTCCATTTGTTCACCCCCTTTTTTCTTCTTCTGCTCTTCTCCATTTCTTTCTTGATGCTTTCTCTCTTGCCCATCTTCCTTTCTACCCCTAGTTTTTGTTCGCCTTTATGGCCCCCCTTTTGATTTTCCCCCCTCTCCTCTTGCCAGGGGTTTAACGGCTTTTTTCGCCTATTGTTGTGTTCCCCATTCACCCATATTCTTCAATGCCCTCATTGATGCCCTTTCCCCCTCCCTCTCCCGCCCTTTGATTTCCCTACAATCGTTTCCTACCTGCCCCCCACGTCTTGCTACGCAAAAATGTTCTGGACGACATGACGACGAGAACGTTCTACGACAGGGTATGTTGTGGCAGGATCTTTATTTTCCGTCTCCGATACCATGGTCGGGCTGGCTGGACAGGCCCGCCACTCTCCCCCCCCTTTTTCCCACCTCCCCTTTTATTTTACATGACGCGAAGCAGGGTGGAATTCTTTTTATTAGAGAACCGAAAAAAGGGGTAGAGGCACTTTTTTTTCTTCCCACATGGAACAGACGTTTTTTTCTTTTCATTCGATGTATTTGTGCCGTCGGGAGCTGGGTGATGATAGAGCGCGGTCTTTGGCGGCGGGAGACAATATAAGACAAGACGAAACCCTTGAAATAGTCGTGGCCACGCTTATCCACCCCCGCTAGATAATGCAGATGAAGAGACAATACTTGCCGTTCAGCGCCTGTCTTGAGTGAAAAGGATCTGGAAGCGCCGATCCGTTCCAGTAGCTGGTAAGAGGATGGTTGAGGGAAGGGGGAAAAAAGGTGAGACGGGCGCGTTGCAGCGGCCATTCCGATGGGAGGGTTTTAAAAAAAACGGTGGCGGCGAGACAGGGGGTGATTTGATGGGACAGCCACGTGGGTATGATTTGGTAGAAACAGATACGATGACATACATACATACATAGGTATATATAGAGGAGGTAGAGAAAAGGCCATCCTGTATGGAGTACGAATACTCGAACGGTGATTTTACGATGAAGCTATCCACGACCGTTCTGGGGATACTATTCGGTTGCGCCGCTGTGGTGGGGAGAGTTTTAGTCGAGAGCTTCACGAGCGAGGAGACTACGCCGACGAGGACGTGGGTTCGGTATCGTGAGGAGAGATACTTGGATGCCGATGGAGATGATGATGATGAGGGAAGAGCGGAGGAGACGCTGCCGGATTTGTTCCTGGATACGAATGGGATGGAAGACGGCGAGGATGAAGGGGGTGAGGATGATGAGGATGATGATGTGAATGATGATGGGTATACGCGAAGGGAGGTTGTTTTCGGTCGTCGTATGATTTTTGAGCATAGGAGGAAAATGAGAAGTTGAGAAAGGATATTGAGGAGTGGGAAGGAAAGATAAAAGGCGTTGATGTCGTGAATATAAAATAAATCAGGTTGATGATGAGATCAATATCCTCCCCCTTCCACTGCACCCTGATAGACTGATAGGCGATAGCAGATAGTACAGGCTGCAACTAGTCAGCAAACGTGCAAATAGCAATCGATGACATGTGCAGATCGTGCCGACCCGAGCCGTCACGCCGATATTTTGCCGAAGCCTCACCCACCTCCACTCTGATTGGCCGCGCCTATTTGCACGACCACCGGGGGTGAAGGTGGGGAGGGGGGCAATTGAACCTTGCTGCCACTTTATTATTTCACCAACGCGTCCCTGGGGACCCCCGGGGGGAGGGAAAAAAAATACAATAGAAGAAAAGAGGCCATGCCCGACTTTAAGCCCGGCCAGACGGTCCAGCTAAACGACGGCCGTCGGGCCACGGTCAGGTTCGTCGGCCAGACGAGCTTCCAGGTGGGCGAATGGGTCGGCGTCGAGCTCGAGGAGAAGACGGGGAAGAATGACGGTAGCGTTCAGGGGGAGCGATACTTTGATTGTCCGATGGGGTATGGCATGTTCGTCAAGCCCATGATGGCTACCATCGTCGCTCAGCCTGTCCCTTCGGCTGCTGCTCTCGCTTCTAAGCCCCTGGCTCCCGGCAAGAAGCTCTCTCGTCCGAGCAGCTTTCAACCGCCGCCTCAGAATCGCTCTGGAGACGTCGCACTAACGAAGCGTCGGAGCTTGAACCCGCCCAGTCCCGGTCCGGGGCAGCGGGCGCCTCGTCTCTCGGGCTTGTCTAGGGTCGGTAGTGGTCTTTTCCATTTCTTTCCCTAAAAAAAAAGAACAAGTATCTGTCTCCTTGAAGTTGTTGCTAATTGCTGCTACCTATCAAGTCTCCGACCAAATCTCCTACCAAGCTACTCAGCGGCCCGCCCAGCGCTGCCGGTTCCCGTACCGGCACCCCGTTGTCGTCGTCGAATGCTCGTCCCTCGTCCGTCGGCACAAAGGTCAGAACTTCTACCGCCGGCGCCGGCCAGAGAACGTCGATGGGCCCTCCGCCTCCGCCGGCACCCCGTTCGACGAAGCAGCCTGCCGCCATCTCGACGGTGGCCAAGGCTGCACCGCCCGCGAGGACGGCGAGCGCGCGGGCTTCCACCGGTGGGCCGCGCATGTCGTCACGCCCGGCGCCCGACCGACGTCCTTCGACCGACTCCCAGCCGAAGCGAGACAGCGGTTCTACCGACGATGCCGCCTCCAAGAGCGACCTGGCTATCTTGTCGCCTCAGCCCACGAGCCCCGTCACCGCTCGGACTAGGACGCTGGAGAAACTCGTCGCGCCCCCAAGCCCACCGCCCCCGCCGGATCGCAAGGCGGCCCCGGCGCCCAAAGCACCGGCCAACGTCCCGGCCCTCCTCCGTGAGCTGGAAGATCTCAGGGCCAAGGTCAAGGTTTTGGAGCGCAAGCGTCTCGAAGACCGGGACAGGTTAAAGCAGCTCGACAAGGTGCAAGGGGAGCGTGACAAGTACGAGAGCGCCGTGCAGAAGCTGCAGCAAAAGTATCAGCCGCAACAGCAGGAAAATGTCGAACTCAAGAGGCAGCTCAAGGAGGCCGAGGCACGCTTCGAGTCCATCGAGACCATGCAGGCCGACCACGACTCGGCGCTCGAGCTCGCCGCCCTGGACCGGGAGATGGCCGAGGAGACGGCCGAGGTCCTCAAGATGGAGCTCGACGCGCTCAAGCAGAAAGCAGAGGAGCTGGAACTCGAGGTCGAGGTACTGCGGGAGGAAAACGCAGAGTACGGCAAGGGCATGACGCCCGAGGAGCGGGCCAGCACCGGCTGGCTACAGATGGAGCGGGCCAACCAGCGGCTGCGGGAGGCGCTGCTGAGGCTGCGCGACATGTCGCAGGCGCAGGAGGAGGAGCTTCGCGCTCAGATCGCCGGGCTCGAGGACGACCTCGATGGCTTCAACGCCGCCAAGGAGGAGCACGCGGCCGTCAAGGAGAAGCTGGCCCAGTCGGAGGCGGCCGTCGACGATCTCCGTCAGCAGCTCGACAACGCCCTGGGCGCCGAGGACATGCTGGAGGACCTCACGGAGCGCAACATGGCCATGTCGGAGCAGGTAGACGAGCTCAAGGCCGTCATCGACGATCTGGAGAACCTACGGGACATCAACGACGAGCTCGAGGCCAACCACGTGCAGAACGAGCGCGAGATGCAGGAGGAGCTCGACTTCAAGGATAGCGTCATCGCCGAGCAGGCCCGCCGCGCGGCCCAGCAAGAGGACGCGGTCGAGGACATGGAGTACACGCTGTCGCGCTTCCGCGAGCTCGTCACCAGCCTGCAGGGCGACCTCGAGGACATGCGCGCCTCGCAGGCGGTGACCGAGGGCGAGTCGGACAAGCTGACGGACCGGTCGCGGGCCATGCAGGATCTTAACATGAAACTGCACCTGTCGGCCGCCAAGGCGCAAGTCAAGACCATCGACCTCGAGCTCCGCCGGCTCGAGGCCCAGGAGGCCGAGCAGCATCTCGAGGTGGTCCGGCTGTTCCTGCCGGACAGCTATCAGGACGACCGGGACTCGGTACTATCGCTGCTACGCTTCCGCCGGCTGGCCTACAAGGCGAACCTGGTCGCGGGCTTCATCCGCGAGCGCGTCAACGGGCAGCCGCACGCGGGCCAGGAGGACGACGCGCTGGCCGGGTGCGACGCCGCGGACCAGCTGATGTGGGTGACGGCCATGTGCGAGCGCTTCGCCAGCGACATGAGCCGCTGCTCGCTCGAGCGCTTCGCCCACTACCGAAACGCGCTGCACGAGCTGGAGCCGGTCGAGCGGGCACTCAACGCGTGCATAGACGGCCTGCGCCGCGACGACCTCAAGGAGAAGAAGTGCGCCGAGGAGCTGCGGCGGACCGTGGCCCTGCTGTCGCACCTGGCCGAGGTGCACCTCTCGGACGGCCCGGCCAACTTGGCAGACGAGCTGCACATGAGCTCGGTCGTGACGCAGAGCCATCTCGAGTCGGCGGCCGTGGCGCTGGGCACGACGAGGGCCATGGTGCAGCGAAGCAGCGCCGCGGCGCAGGTGGAGGGGGTCAGCAGTACAGGAGAAGTAGGAGGAGAAACAGGGGAAGGAGAGAAAGGCAATGGCGTGAGCGGCGGCGGCGAGGAAGATGAGCTGGCGCAGCACCTGGCGAAGACGCTGGACCTGGCGGTGACGCAGACGAGGAGCGCCAAGGTGGTGGCCGGCAAGGCGGCGCGGGCCCTGCAAGACCTCCGGACGCGGTCGCTGGCGCTACCGGCAGACGCCAGGGACGCGCTGGAGCAGTGCGAGGTCGGCAGCCGGCAGCTGGCGGAGCTGGCGCGGAAGCTGGGCCTCGGCGTCCACGGGCTGCTGACGGACGACGAGGGCCGGACGGAACCCTTTACGGCGGACGAGGTGGGCGACGCCATGAGCCGAGCGGCGGCGGCGGCGGCGACGACGACGACGACGACTGGCGCCAGCGGCCCGGACCCGCTGTCAGCGTACGCGGCGAAGCTCCGAACGGTGCACGGGCAGTTGGCGGACGTGGCGGCGCTGGCGACGGACCTGGACCAGACGGTCGAGTTCGAGGTGGGCAGTCCGCCGTGGCGGGTGCGGAGCCAGGAGCTCAAGGCGCTCAAGACGGTGCCGGTCGACGCCGAGGAGGAGCTGCGACGAGTCAAGGACGAGCATAACGAGGCGCGGCGGACGCTGGCGCAGAGAGACGAGCACCTCAGCACGGCGGTGCTCAAGATCGAGACGCTCGAGTCGCGGATGCGCGACGCGCAAGCCAACGTGGAACGCATCGGGGCGCTGCAGACGCAGGCGGAGGCGGCGGCGGCGCGGGAGGCGAGCCTCAAGGAAGACGTCGAGAAGCAGGACCGCGAGCTCAGGAGCCTCGAGGCGGAGCGCGACCGGTGGAAGAAGATGGCGAGCGACAGCCGGGCGTACGCCGACGGGGCGGACGCGGCGGGGATGAGGGCCGGCCAGGAGAGGGCGGTGGCGACGGCGCGGGAGATGGACGTGCTCCGGCGCGACGTGGAGAGCCTCGAGTCGGCGGTCCGATACCTGGCCGAGGACGCGCGTCGGGCGCGGGTCAGCGAGCAGGCGCGTCACGACTGGCTGGCGGAGCCGCTGAAGAAGGCTCCGACGGCGGCGGATCGTCGAAGGGGGATGGTGGCGGCCGAGGCGAGGGACGCGCTGACGGAGCTGGTGCGGGTGGCGTCGGAGGCGACGGTCTACAAGCTGGCCGACGTGCCGGCGGGCCACGGCTGGCGGCCGGCTCGTACCACGGCGCGGCATCAGGCGGCACGACAGAGAGAGGACCACGCTGCGTGGATAGGATGGCAGGATTCGGTGATGAGGAAAGCCGCCTTGGTTTCGCGGAGTCGAGGCACGGCCGAGGCGGGAACAGAACGACGACGGACGAAGACGGCGGCGGCGGCAAGGCTGCGGCTGACGTTGGCGGGACCGGAGGGCAAGGCATTGCCTGGGATGGAAGGGGGAGAGGGCGTGATGGTGGTTGGATCGGGGGAGTGGGAGGCGCTTCAGCCGGAGAGGGTTGTAGCGGTATGATGTGTGTGTATTTACGTATGTATATAGATAGATGTGTGTGTGAGTGTGTGTGTATACCTTCTCTTTCTCTTCTTCCCTTTTGCATGAAGCAAGGGGAAAGCTGGGTCTTATATATAGAGATATCATTTCTGCTGCTCCTAATAAGCGAGGATAGAGGTGAAGAAGGGATGAAAAGGGACGAGAGAGAGAAAGACAGGGGAGAAGAGAAGAGAAGATACGGCAGAATAACAATCATCATGAGATCCTCGCCTTTCCCCTTCTCCTCTTGCCCGACTCTGAATCATCGCCACCTTGCTGCTGCTGCTGCTGCTGCATCTCCCTCATCATATCACCAAACAAATTATCCGACACGCCACCACCAGTGAGCGCAGGGCTAATCCAAGGCAAAAGCTCACCCATCTTGACGCCCCTCGGCACAGCAGGACGAGGATATCCACCACCTCCAACATCATCGGGGACGACACTGCCGCCGTGATGGAAGCGCATCAAGCCAGGAGAAGACTCGGTCGTAGGGTTAGAAGCAAGGTAGGAAGCGACGAGGACGTAAAGCTGATGCTTATTCCTCACCGTCTTCGAAGCCCTCAGCTCGACTTTTACCCTTCCCGGGTTCGACCAGTCTTTCGGATGCGTCTTGTCCATCTCCAGCACCGTCCTGAGCCCAAGTCTAGAACACGCGTCTGCCATCGTCCTCGCGAGTGGGTTCCGCACAGCCTTCTCCCTCGATACCCGCCTCCCCCCCTGTCGAGAGCGGCTCGCGTCGAAGTAAACGGGGTACAGACTCTGAAAATGCCGGTACGAAGGCTCCGTCTGCGACGCTATCGGAGGAGGAGCCATTCTCGACGTCGTGGAAGGTCCGGACATGACGGGCGGCGGACGGGCAGATCTTCGTTGGAGGATGAGATCTTCTTCTCCCATCACGTCTTGGATGTCATCTTCCTCCGGGTCGGGGACGTCAGGGTCGCTGTCGGAGACGTCTTCAACCTGTGGCGCAGGCATGTTTTTCCTTCCTTCCTCCCTTTCTTTCTTTCTTTCACAGACGAAAAGGGAAGTCGGTATTTTCAAAAGAAACAAGGGTGATTCCTTGAGCGGTTGCGGTTGCGATGATGATGTTTTGTGATCCAATGAGATTGATAGACAAAGAGATGCAGATGCTTGGTATTGTAAAGTTTGCAAAGACCGTGTGAGATCAGAGACGAGCTATTAGAAAACACAGTATGACGATGACGGCTTACTAAGGCTCACCAAGCCATGCCATCAGGGGTCGAGAGGATAGAAGATAGACCACGGAGGATAGACAGACAGAGAGACGGCTCGGCAGATGAGAAAACGAAAAGAGCATTCGTTTGAAAAAGAAGACTGTCTGCATTCTTGTGTGCTTGCTATGACAGGTTTTGTAAAACATAAAAAGCAAATGAAAATAAATAGAACAAAAAAAGAGAAGAAAAAAAGCCATAAATAAGACGAGATATACCCTCCAGCCGTTGCGCCAAACCATGCAACTAACCATACTACTATGTACAGGCGTACAGATACACCAACAAGACGAGAGAAAAGTAGGAATCAACCAGCCTTGACCTTGGCCGCCTGACTTCTCCTCTTGACATCGACCTCGGCCAGCGACTTGCTCGCCTTGACGAGCTGGACGACATTGATAAACTGCTTCATGGCCATGACGGGGAAGCTGAGGCCGGCCAGGATCCACGGCCCGTTGGAGTCCATCTTGTTGGCCCGGGCCAGCTCGAGCGCGCCGGCGCTGAAGGGGTCGGAGAACATGTGCTTGAGGAGCGACGCGTTGTCCTCGGCACTGGCCTGGGCGTCGACGCCCTTGATCAGGTGTGGTGAGAGGAGGGGGGAGGAAAAGGACAGCAGGTAGAGGGCGATGAAGAAGACCTCGTTGAGCGAGCAGAAGACGAAGAGGACAATCTTGGGGGGTTGTCAGCCTTGATGCGCCGTCACGCTGAGGGGCGAAGGAAAAAAAAAAAAAAAAAAAAGACGCACCTTGTTAGAGTAGTAGAGATTCAGCAGTCGGCTCTGACTCTTGTCGATGTTTTTGTGGCTCGAGTCTGCGCCGCCGACGACGAGAGTGGCGTACATGTGCATGTAATGACTGGAAAAGTCGAGGGCGATGAGGCACTGAAAGAGGATGGCCCATCGGGGAAAAGCAGACGACAGGAAGACGAGCAGGCAGGATGTGGTGCAGCGATCCGTCACCATGTCGAGGACGGCGCCGAAGCGGGTCGACTGGTTGAAGATGCGAGCGGCGTATCCGTCGAGAGCGTCGAGCAGGCACGAGATGCTGTAAAGGACAGAGCAGGTTCGGGGGTGTAGCGGCATGTAGTATAGAGAGGCGATGGCGAGGACGATTCGGAAGTAACCTATGGGCGGTAAGAGATGGAACACAAGATGAAGTCGGAGGTAGGGGATTGGTTTTGAGGAGCGTACCGATGACGTTGGGCCAAAAGAGAAAGATGTTTTCTTCTTCTTGTTGTTGCTGTCGTTGTCGTTGGGCGACGGCGGTCTGATGGGCGAAGCCGTTGCCATTTACGTCGGATGCCTTATCGGCGAGGATGGGGTCTGAGCTGGCAGACATTGCCCCGTAGATGGCACTTGATCTTTTATTGTATTGTATGAGATCGACCGAGGGATCCGACAGAGGTGGGGGAAGGGGTTTGCCGAGGATGGTAGTCGAGACGAAAGTAGGTTTGTGATCTTATCTGTGTGACGATCTGGGTTCGGCGCATCAAGAAGAAGGGGTTACTATCGGTAGGGATGGAGAAGATGAAGCACGATCGAAGGCGACGATGGACGGAACAGTTGGCGATGAGACGAGGAAAAGTGAGGCTGGCCTTTGGGAGGGGGAGAGTCAGAGAGAGGGAAGATACCACTGAGAGAGAGAGAGAGAGAGAGAGTCTACGGATAGAGAGGACCGGATAGTTTGGCTCTTCTGATTGGTCGCCCCACACAAGCTAGCTACTGCAGTCACGTGCTGTCAGTTGGAAGTTGACAGTAGGGCATCTCCTCTCGTTTTCCTTCCCCCCTCCGCCCGCTCTCTCTCCTCTCTCCCCTCTTCTTCCTTTTTTCTTCTCCCTGTTTTCACTCTTCTTCGTTTCATCCTCTTCCCTGTTTCGACGCCATTTTTTTTTTGCTTTTGTTTTCCCGCTTCGCAGCTTCGAACGTCAAACATAGCTGTTTCATCCAATACCTACCTACCTACCTAAGCTGGACTGCGTGATAGCATACCTATCCCGTTGAACATCAAACGGACAAATCATCAGAATCATCGTCATCCATCGTCAACTTAAGTCATGGCTCACATCATCATCCGACCCCCCCAGGAAGAACCCGTCATCCCCGGCACCAAGTTCCGCTTCGTCATCGGCGGTAACACCGAACGTGAAGACAACACCTTGGTTCTCGAAATCAAGGTCACGGGCTTGACTCCTCAAGGCGACCCGGTGCCTGCTCGAATCCTCCAGCAGAGCGTTAGCTTGGTGGAGGAAACCGAAGAACACGTTGCCAATCTCGAATATCTGTTCGAAGAGAATGAGGAACTGCGCCGCGAGCTGGGCGTCTGCAGGTTTAAAATCGCCGACATGGCCACTGATCATCAGGAGCTCACGCAGGTCAAAGGCCTGCTACGGGCCCACGAGATGGGTCTCATTAAGGGCCAGGTAAGTTTCGCCTCGTCTGTCGTTTCTGTCCTCTGCTTGCTGACTTGATTCAAGTATCGAAGCCACTACGTTGCGCTTCTTATCGACGGAGAGGAGTTTATTGCATGACATGACCATAACCAGTCCCAAGGAAAAGAATGAAAAGTAACCGACCTTGCTAACAACCGGCCCCCTTCTTCTCAGTTCCATGACAAGTTGCTTCGGCAGGGTGCCATGGGCGGCAGATCCGTTGCCAAGGCCCTCCAGGCTACCGTGGCCGACCATTTCGGCAACAGACTGGGCCGATTCGAAGTCATCGTCCGCATCATGGTTGATTTCGACCGTCTGGCCAAGGCTTTGGGCGGCGGCGATATCGAGACGCGTCTCCGCGACTTCGCACGCGGCATCACCGAGACGCCTGCCATGTTTAAGTTTGTTAGTCTCCAGCAAAGGATCGATTTGGCAAGCAACAGACTGCACGGTTTGTCTCTCTCTCTCTCTCTCTCTCTTTCTCTCTTTCTCTCTTTCTCTCCATCCTTCGTTCTCTTTTTCACCCTCTTCAACACTAATTGCCGACGCCGTCCAGAAATGGCCGACTGGCATCTGCGCAACGACAACTGCAGACATGTCATGCTAGGTCTCAAGGGCACCGACGCCAACATCGGCTACCTCCATAAACTGATCATGACCGGCCACAAGGCGGAGAATGTGTCGATTTTTCCGACGGAGAAACTACTCGAGACTGCGACTGGCGTGTTCGGCATCATCGGTTGGACGGGAGAATACTTTCGGGGCCATGAGTCGGGGACGGATGGTGGTGATGGCAACTGATTTGTGTCCTTAGGGGCTTTGAGGGGAGGCGAGGACTATTTCGGTTCTTGAATGGTTTCTTCTTGATGGTCTCTAGATACGATACGCCTGGTAGTGTAAAGCCAGGGTGCGATATTGATAGGGGGTAGACGGATGATAAGGCCTTGCTTGTTAGTAGGGAGAGATGATGAAGCTTTTCGGAAATTTACTAGAGAGACTCTCTCTCTCAACATTATTCCTTTCCTTTCCAAGTAGATGAGAACGAATCCATCGACGAAACAAGAAATACAAGGGGAATCAATCCATGCAGTTACCTAGCCGTCTCTCTACGATCTGTCTCCATCTTGCTCTCTTTCCCTCCCTCGTTTTCCTCTCTTCATTTTTCCCTCTATTTGAACATTTTCTCTCCTTTTTTCTTTCTTTCTATATTTCAGGTAAAAGAAAATACAATGGCTAAGCGGCGGGTGGCGCCCGGGCGTTGCTGGCAGCGAAGCCGTACCAGGCGACGACGGCGACACCGACTAGGCCGGCGACGCAGCTGAGGACGAGGGCGGCGACGCCACGGGGAGTGAAGCTAAAGACGAAGAAGAAAGTCAGTCAAAATACACTGATATAAATTGAACAACAAAAAAAGAGATGAAAAATAATTTACCCTTCGGGAAGTCTGGCCGGAGGCTCGTTCTGACCCGTCAGGTCGAGGAGCTGGTCCATGTTGGCGGCTGCGTTCCCGGCGGTGGCGATGCCGCCTTGTCGACATGCTGAGAGGTGATCTTGTGGGATGGATAGGCCTTGGAGGGCTTTGGGGTCTTCGACGAAGGTTGCTACTAGGCCTGAGACGACGTGCCATTCGATGTGGCAGTGGAAGAGCCAGACGCCTTTTTTCTCAAGGTTAGTATGAAAACTGTAAGAGAAGAGGAGAAGGAGAAGGAGAAGAAGAAAAAACATACCGGGGTTGTCGGCGCGGAAACGTAGGACAATGTGGCTGTTGGGCCAGACGACGAGGGTATCTCTCCGCATAGGAACTTCAGCGACTTTCCCGCCGCCGCTCTCCTTCACAAACGTCCCGTTCTCTTCCGGAGCGCGGTACAGAGCCTGGAAGTTGTGCCCGTGGAGATGGAAAGGGTGACGACCGGGATCGAGGTTGTTGACGACGACCTGGACGACTTCGCCCTTTTTCAAGACAAAGGGCTGGGTGTACTGGCCGTAGACGGTAGGGTCCGACGCCAGCTCTCCCGTCGTCAGCGCGGTGTAGAGGGAGGGGACCTTGGGAGCGGTGTAGGTGACGTCGTTGAAGAAGGCGTAGTTTGCGCCGTCGATGAGGTTGTCCATCTTGACGTCGAGCTGGATCTCTCTCGTCGGCTCGGGGAGGAGCTTCATCCCGTCCCAGGGAACGAGGTCCATGTCGTCGAAGGCGTCGAACTCATCGACCGTCTTGGCCTCTGGCTTGGGCTTCGCCTCGTCGTAGACGAACCATCCGGTAGAGTTGAAGTTGAGATCTTCGGGGAGGACGTCGAAGAGTTCGGTGTCCATGCTGGCTACGATGGGGAAGTTCTCCGAGCTTTCGCCCCTCGTCTCGACGATGACGCTGACGCGCTGCGCGGCGGAGAGGTAAATCATCTCCGCCTCCGCCGGCTTGGTGTAGACGCCGTCGACCTCGACGATGGACATCTTATGACCCTCTATCCAAAAGTATTGCGCTGCGAAGGCTCCCATGTTGACGATGCGGAGGAGGTACCTTGTTCTCGGCTTGACCCTCACCTCCAGGTTCTGCGTCTCGTTGATGAGCGCCGCTTTGGGGACGGGTTCTGCGCCTGTCGGGTTGTTCTTGCTTAGGAAGCGAGGGATGAGCGTCTGCATCTCGTCGTGGTACCAGTCTGAGAGGGTGAGGACGAGCTCTTCGTCTACGTCGTTGCGATGGGGGGATTGGGGGTCGTGGATGATGAGGGGACCGCGGAGGCCGTCTGGGTACTGGGCGTGGGTGTGAGAATGATACCAGTACGTTCCTGGTTGATCGATCTGATGATGATTTTTCCACTCGTCAGCCAAAGGGGAGCCAGGAGGAGAGGCGATATAGAGAGATATGAAGGACCAACGGTAAAGTTGTAGGTGAACTCGGCCCCCGGCGGAATCGGACACTGCGTCACGGCATCGGGCCCGTCCATATGCGGCGTCCCGCGCATGAAGAGGCCGTGGAAGTGAAGAGAGGTAGTCTGGTTCCCGAGCTGGTTCCTCACGCGGACGACGACGTTGTCTCCGACGTTGGCCTCGATGCGAGGGATGGGCCACTGGTTGTTGATGCCGATTACGGCCCTCTCGTGGGCGCCGTCTGGGTTGGCGCGGACCCAGGTGATGTTGAAGTCGTAGTTGACGGTGGCGGCGGAGGCGGTGACGGCCAGCAATGTCGTTGCTGCCGCCGCTGCCGCCGCCAACCTGGTGAAGACGGTCATTTGGGGGGGGGGGAATTAAAAGGAAAGGAAAGTAAAGAAATAGAAAAGGAACAAAAAAAGAGTGTGAGTGAGGAAGTTAAGCAGAGATAGAGAGACGGAGAGAGAGAGAGAGAGAAGAGGAGGAAGAAGGGGAGAGAGGGAGAGAGAGGGAGGGGGGGATGGGGTTTGGGTGTTTGTTTGTTGGCTACCTCGTAGTAGGTATGTATGTATGTATGTATGTATGTAGCTATCAAGGGCTCTCTCTCTGTGTGGGAAGAAAAAAGAGAGAGAGAGAGAGGAGAGAGGAGAGAGAAGGGATAGGATGGGATAGGATGGATAAAGATGGGGGGGGGGGAGGAATAAGCCGGATAGGGATAAAAAAAAAACTATATTGTGAAAAAAAAAAAAACACAAGCTGGGTATCGATGTTGTATAGGTAGGTAGAGATGATGTTTATTTCCTCTTATTTTCTTATTAACTATCGGCTATCGTCTTTCTGATGATGATGATGATGATGATGATGGGAGATGGAGATGGATGATGCTGATGATAAGATGAAGATGGAGATGAAGAAAGATGCCGGTATTATCCGTATTGCGGTGACTATGTATGTACATACATATGTACATACATACATACAACCCCTGCATCATAGATTGATAAGACAAACAAGTTGACTGACCAAAAGTCGAGAGAGATGAAAGAAAGATGCCGGTCCCGGGACGCGAGTCGTGTTGCCTCTACCTCGCCGTGTCTGCCTCTGCCGAAGAAAGGACTTCTTGTTCTTGTTCTTGTTCTCCTTCTTCCTCTTATTGTTGATATATTGCATGTAATAACTCGTTATGAGAATCCTCTTATACATACGTAGTACATACATTCATATCACTCTTTCTTCTTCTTCTTCTTCTTCTTCTTCTTCTTCTTCTTCTTCTTCTTCTTCTTCTTCTCTTCTCTTCTCTTCTCTCCCCTTCCTCTTCATACCAGACCATACCATCCTCTATCCCAAAATCCCATCGCAAACGGAACCGACGTTTTCCATCCACCTACCTATAATAATACGAACCTATACTTTACATACTCTTGGGCACGCCCAAGAGCACAGTGAAAGAGGCTAAGAGGAATAATAAATCGATAAGTGAATACAACTACCTAGGAGCCTAGAGACCTGGGGAGACAGGAGGCTATATACTATAGAAGTACAGGTACCTAGCAGGATGGCTATCCCCTAGATAATCTTAGTGCATAACGGCTATAGAGATATATCGAGACTACGCCCCGATATATAAAGGGGGGGGCCGTGCCGGGATTATAAGAGCCCCCTGGTCTAACCCTCCCTATACCTCTATACATTATACCTAAGTCGTATCCCTAATGCCTATACCCTATAATATACCCCCTCCGGGTATAGGTAAAAGGTCTATATCCGGAATTATTAGTTAGGCATTAAAAAAGGCAGAAAAGAGCGTCCTAAACGACTAAACGAAGCGTACCTAAATTAATAGTCTATTAGAGAAAGAAGGGCGTAGAAGCAAGCGTAGGGTAGGGAGCGATAAAAGAGCCGATAATAATAGCGTTAATAAGGAAAAAATACTAAATAATACTATATAAGATTAAATCGCGAATAAGAAGGTAATCCGATAAGATAGATACGTAGGGCGGATCCCTATAGTATAGTAGTTTAGCTACCCGCTACGTTATAGCTACTAACTAATTACTAGTAGGTTAGAAATACTCCTATACGCTAGTCCGTAGAGGGTTATTATTAAGGTTCGGGCTAGGGGAAAGGGAAATATCGTAGTAATACCCGGTAACTAGGTTCCGTTAAATCTAGCTAGGCCGCGAAATAGCGTACTATACGCCGAGTACCTCTTTTATTACTTAGTATCCTATCGTATTACTTTTTAGGCGTATACTAGTAACTTCGGGCTACCGCGAGGTTAAAATCGTAGGCGTTATATTAGCAGGTACTAGGTAGCGATCGAATAGAAAGGAGAAAAAGCTACGTAGAAAGGAATAAACGCTACCTAATCCGGAGAAATAGTAGGGTAGAAAAATAGCGTTCGAACCGTATAATCGTATTCTTTTTTCAATTTTTATAAGAGAGAAGGGCCAGCCTAAAATTAAAGCGCTAGGGAGGCCGGTATAGGGGTAACCCTAAGGTAGCGGCGAAAGACGTAAAAGGCCTCCGAAGGCAAGGCTTTAGTAAAGCCATTAGTAGGGTTATCGGCTAATATAACCTAATAAAGATAAAGGCGCCCGGCTTATACTTCTTAACGTAGCTAGTACCGATAAACGTTAACGTATCGGAGGTTTATAATAAGCTTTACTAGCGGGTCGGTTATAAGAGTAATAGTACGGGCGTTATTATAAAATAGAGTATCGAGGCCTATAAAAGAGAAGCCTAACTCCTTAATTAGGCGTTAAAGAGAGTATTATTCCCGGGTAGCGTTAGAAAGGGCATATAACTCTACCTCCGTAGATAAAGTCGTTATAAAGGTCTATTTATTAGCCCGCTAATTAAAAATACCGCCCTAATTAAGAAAGAAGTAGTAGCCCTATAAAGATTTACGAGAGTCCTAATAGTCGGTAAAGGAGGAGTTAGAAGTATAATAGATCGATAAAGAACCTAGACTATAGGAGAGAATAAGGTCCTTAGTAGCCATAAGATAGGCCAAGTAGCGTCGGAGAAGCTAAAAATACAAAGGGCCCGGATTAGTACTATACCGAGTAAGCTTACTTACTATAAAGGCAATATCCGGGTATATATAAATAGTAGGATAAAGAGCATAACCGATTATAGATAGGTAAAGAAGATAGTTATCGCGGGAGGTCGTACTATCGAATTTAGTAATAGGGGTAACTAGGAGGGGGGTTTCGAGAGAGATATTACGCTATTATAAGGTCTTAATTCTAAATTTTAACTAGATTTAGGACTCGATATAGTACTTTTAAGAGAGCTAAAGCTTCTTATTAGTACGATCCCGAAGGATCTTAATACCGAGGAACTATTAAATATCGCTAAAATAGGAGACCCGAAACCTCTATAGGAAGGTATTATAAATTTCCTTCTACTATAACTCGTAACGGTATAAAAAGACTATTAAAATATTATTAATAAAGAAAACAATCTACATATCCCTATACCGGAGGATATAGGGGTCCTTATACAACTTAGTATAGCCCCGAGATTCAAAGAATATAGTAAGTAAATCATACTAAAGCTTCGGAGAAATACGAAGCCCATAGACGCTATAATATAGCTAAAGATATTTACCGGGCTATATATAGCCCGAAGGCATTATATAGAAAACCGGCTCGGGTAGCGTTATATTAAGAAATATAGTCTTAACGTCGTACTATCGAATCTCCAGATCGTCCCGATAGCTAATAGCCGCGAGAAGCCAAAAAGTCCGGGCCTATAGGGTTACTACGTAGGTATCGGAGTCGTCCAGCGTTTACTAATTACTATAGACGACGATACGCGCCTTAAAGCGCTATATAAGCCCCTAAGCGTCGGTTTTATACGTATAAACCTATTTTATCTAAATTAGCCGGCCCTATACTTTAGTATACGGAATAACGGACTATATACCCTAAATATCCTAAGCCTTTATCTTATTATCTATAGCTTCTTTCTATTACGGCTAGTAAGGCGAAGACCGGGCTTATAATACTATAGAGGGAGGAGGAGGTAAGTCTTTTTTAAATAAAGAGATAGAGGAGGCGTTATAAAGGACGGTAGCTACGAAGTTAACTCCCGGGGTCCTAGACCGGCGGGTTTAGGGACCTTCGATAATATTAGCCGGATCCACCCCCTTAAAGGTATCCCTCTACTAACGAGGGGGGTTATAGCCTATAATCTAATCAACTAGATTAGAGTAGTCTAGGGGCTTAGTAGGGGTAACTTAAATCTCGGGTCCGATAAAGGTATTATTAGGGGTATCCTATAATAGTTCCGAATCTAGGGAGGGTATATAAGCACTACTATTAGAAACCTCGTTACTAGCACTTTACGGAGGAGAGTTACCCGGCGTTAGAGAGTCGGGTCCTACTAATTTATTCGTCTCTAGGGGGGTATAAAAACCCTCTACCGCCCCCGTATCATCTTCTAGAGGGTAAGTATTACTAAAGGAAGAAGTAAGACGCGATTACGCGTAAGGGGTATTAGTAGTAGCGGCTATTATACTTTACGAGGGCTCTATACTTTATATATCTACCGAAGAAAAGACTAAACGCGTATTCTTAGGAACTAAAGAAGGTACCGACTAGTAGGCTATACGCGCGTCCCATAAGGGAGGAAGAGAAGAGGAAGAAGAAGAAGAAGAGGCTAGGAGAGGTCCCTTATATACCCTATCTAAAATACCCCCTAATTTAAACTCGGGGTATAGAAAGAGGTAGAAAGGAAAGCCGGTATTCTCCGGGACTTCGGAGTTATCGTCTAGTATATATACTTATTCAAGAAAATCATAGGCGTAGACTTAGTAATCTAAAGCATTAGTTTCTCGGGTCTCCGAGTAAAAGACCCGCTTATCGAATCTAATATTAGCTAAGGTTAAAAGCTTCGTCTACCGTATAAACGGGATCCAGATAACGAATTAGTTAGTCGATCAATAGCCGACGAGATATCCGATATAGGCTCGTACTAAGAGGGGGTTCTATAATTTCCCGTATTTAATATATTCGAGGGCTATAATCGTTATTAGATAGGCTATATAACCGTATACCCGAAGGTAACTAAAAGAGGGTCATAGGTCCTTAATATAGGCGTATAAAGGATTATTATTCTTTAGGTAAGTCTACTAACGCGTATAGGGACTATTTATATTACCTAGTCTAATCGTAGGTATTATATTTAAAAGGTAAACCGCCGTTCGATAAATCTCGGGCTAAAAGGAGTCCGGAAGGGATAATTAAAAAGAGAGTAAGCGTACTCGTTCTTTAATAATAGCCCCTGATCTTTTAGTATAGCTATTCTATATAGGCGTAGAGGGGGTAGAAACAACGAGTCGAATACCTTATTTTTTAAATATCTATACCTAGTCTTTCGTAAGAAGGGCTTTTTCCCTATCGGTTACTAAAGTCGTAATCGGTAGGTTAAACTATCTTTTAAGTTACTTTAAAATCTTATTTATAGCTTCTCGAATATCCGTCTTTCTATATAACGGGTAGAAAAAACGCATTCCCGTAGTTATATAGGTAAATAAAGTAAAATAACGGTAGCTATTAAAGGCTTCGACTAGGCCGGGATATAAATCAAAGCTTAGCTATATTCCCAGGCGTTATAGTCGATATTCTGGCTTAGTACGGGAGACTTGTCGTTTAGCCTTCCCTTAGAGGCAGATTTTATAAGTAGTCGTAACGTATAAGAGGTCTTTTATCGTAGGGGTTCTTAGAAGGGCTTTTATAGCCTTCTCCCCTAGATAGCCGAGGCGCTAATACTATTAGGCTAGATTATTATTATAAGGGACTTCTTTAATAACCGCGTTTATAAGCGGAAAGTCCTTTCGAGAGATAATATACTAGTCGTTAACTCGAGTTATCTAGAGCAGGGTTTTTCGGGACTTCTTATAGTATAGCGTATTATCCTCTTAGTTCTAAAAAATACCTATTTTAATCCCCTAATATACTATAAAAATACTAGTCGGTATTTATAGTATATACTAATAATCCGTAAGCTATAAAATATCTCCCGAGGTAAGATAAAGAGTAATTTATCCTATACTAAGGGCCCGGAGTTACTACGTACCGACTCGAACGGTATAGGTAGATCCTTTAGTATAGGATCCTTTATTAAACCAACCGGTATTATTAATAACTATAATATTCGCTCTAGAATTATAAATAAGAGCGTTAATTAATTAATTCGTCTGGGTGGTTATGTTAACGGATGCCCCTAAGTCGTGAAATACGACGTTAATCGTAGCTAATAGTACTAGGGCGTTATTTAGGATCTAAAAAACTATTAGGCTTGATTCCTTATCGGATAGGGGCTACCACTTTAGGGCCTTTGATTTTTCTTAAGGGTATACCTTAAAGTAATTCTCGAGCTTCTTCTTTGCGTCGTCCCTAACCTTCTACCCTTTATAAGGAGATTTATTATATACGGATCTAAAGGTCTAATAAATAGTCTACTAGTCCTACTTTATTATACGGTGGGTCCTATACGGGTATTATAAACGGGAATTCTACTATAATTCGGGGGTACTATTCATCTAATAGATAGATCCTTTAGGGGTCTCTATTAAACGTAACTAAATATACGATTAAAAGAGGGAAATAGCGTTAATAACCTTAATCTTACTACCGGGGTTTAGGTTATTATAAAAACGGACGAGGCTTTAAAAGTTATTAAGCTAGTTAACGTTAGCGAGCTTAAGGGAGGTTAAGAAATCCTCTAGTATTCATAAGGAATCGATAGGAATATTAAGGTCCTCGTAATCCTAAATTACCCGATTAAAAGAGATAAACCAGGCTATCTAATCCCGAGATCCACGCTTAGTAACGAGGGCTAGATACTTCTTTTCGGTAATACGTTTTTCGCCGTCTTTATTAGGGATAATATACGCCCGAAGCTCCTAAATACGGCCCCTAGGGGTATCGTAGCTAGAGATAGCCTTACGGTAGTCGTCGCTAATAGACTAGTAAATCAGGGTATTAAAGCGCTATATAAAGTCCTCTAGTTTATCGATTCTATTCCGCTTACGAATATCCCTTTAAAGGGCAACGTTAATAGTATTATTAGGGAGATCGGCTAGGTAGCCGGGAATAATATTAGTACTATCGGGGTTATAGTAGGACTAAACCTTCTAGGCCTTAGCCTATACCTTAATATCGTTAATCTATAAAGTCTAATCTAACTTACCCTTTAGGCGGTAAACGTAGATTTAAGAGGTTAATTTGGATTCTATATTAAACGGTAAGATTAGGGGTTAGGGGTAGGAGGAGATATTTAAATTTAAAGGATAGGAAGGGGATTAATATAATTAAGTAGTCTTTACGGGTAGGAATCCTAAAAAAGAGGAAGAAGAAAAGTAGTTAGAAAATAAAGAGAGAGATTAAAAAGGCTTTATATTAAGTTAATTCTAAAAACACTAACGAAAAACGTCCTTATATAGAGAAGGGTATCGCGAATAGCTTTAAAGGGTAAGGTTCCGATTAGCTAGTCGTTCCGAAGATTAACCGATAACCGGGCTTATAACTCTTAGGCACGCCTAAGAGTATAGTAAAAAAGGCTAAGAGGAATAATAAATCGATAAGTAAATATAACTACCTAGGAGCCTAAAGACCTAGGGAGTAGTGTACTTAGGGCTGGATTAAGATAATATAAGAGTAATAATTCTCCTCCGTACTCTATATACGGAGAGCGTGCCCTAATAGGCGGCTATAAGCCCTATAACTAAGGGCGACTATATTATATAATCCTTCCCTTCCCGATGCCTCTATACGCTTATACGCACCTTCTCCTACGGCCTCCGCATATTCTAACGAATATATATTATAGTACCGCGCCTCGAAGATTACTACCCATAGTAATCCTATATATATTATCCTATTAATCTATTCCCAATATATAAGGAAAACGAACGAGAAGGAAAAGCAAGAAAAAGGAAGAACGCGAGGGAAAGGGCCGATTATCTTGCTCGCTAATTACGGCGGGATCGGCGTACGGTAGGGGCCTACCGTGCCTTAAAGGCGTCGATCGCTCCTTATAAAACGGCGGTAGTATTAACCCACTAATCGTCGTTAGCTCCCTAACCTTTCTAGCGGACTAGATACTATTAGCGAGGCTTACCCCGTCCGAAGCGTTAGTCTCTAACGCGTATAATATAGTTAATCTCGTAATATATATCTCTCTCGCTAGCGGCCTCCGGTAGATCCTATACGGCCTCTACGGCCCCGGGCTCCTCGTCTTTAAAGTAGCCCTCGTAAGCGGGTCGAAGGTACTCGATAGATATTACCGGGTAGATACGGGCGTATATAGGTAGATCGAGCTCCGTAGCTAAGGGGTTAACTATCCGCTTAATAATATACGGACCCTTACGCTACTACGATTATTTCTTAGAGGGTCGTCCGGGTATATAATATCCTTTATAAAGCCTAAGGTAGACCTTCTACCTAGGCTCTAGAAGAATTAGCCGGTGTTTTACGTCGTACTACTGTTTAGCCCTTATTATAGCTAGGTCTATTACGAAGTTCGCTTAGCGGCGAATAGCCTCCCGTAGGTACGGGATATCGTTTACCGAGGTATTATTAGCGGACTCCGTAGGCGCGCGTAGCGGATACCCGAATAAATAGGCGTAAGCTATTATTTTAGTCCCTAAATTATACGCGGAATTTAGGTTCTATTATAAGGCGGGTACTAGTAACTTCTAATCGATTATCGGCTTTTTAACGTACGATAAGCGGAGGGTAGTCTTAATAGTCTAATTATGGCGCTCGGATAGGCCGTTAGCCTACGGATAATACGCCGTAGTTATAGCGATCTTAGTTCCGAATACCGACTAGAGCTCGCGCTATACGTCCGAATTAAATTTACGGTTACGATCGCTAATAATAACTAATAGTATACCCTAGTCGTAAAGAAGAAGCTACCTACCTAGCGTTTATCCCTAATCTACGGCGCTATACGTTAAATAACCGGGAATTAGTAATATTCTCTTACTAGAGAGGTATATAACCGTTAAAAGGAAGTTAAACGTATCGAAGCCTTTTATAGCCTAGGGAGAATCTACGGAATCCGTCGGAGGAAGGTCGGTAATAAAGTCTATCGCGATACTTTTTATAGGGACTCTAGGGGCTTTAATTAGCGTATAGATCCTAGCGGTAGGCTATTAGTCTATTTGCCTAAGGTAGTAGGCTTTATAGGCGGCGATATATTTCTTTACGCGCTTTATTATATCCCGGATCGTATACGCCTTAAGGTCTTAGAGCGTACGGACCTCTCCGAAGTAATTCCGCTAGTCGTACGCTACTACGATAATCTTATCGGCCTCGTAGTATAGTATATATAGACGCTTATATCCTATCGAAGTCCGATAATATAATAGACTATCCCGTAAGAAAAAGGGGATACCCTGCCTCTTAGCCTTCGCGATTTAGGGGGCCTAAGAAGAAATAGCAGTATCCTTATAGCTTTTAAGTATATCGATAATCTTAGAGAAATATATATCCGAACGATAGCCTACGGAGAATACTTCTTTAACGGCGGGATCTATAATCGCCTTAGAAACGACGAAGGCGTAGTCGAGTATTTAGAAGTCGGGGTCTCTATATTCGAGAAGACTATCGGTCTTAGGCGTAGTTAGTCGACTTAGGGCGTTAGGGACGAAGTTCTTTTCCCCGGGTAGGTAGTAGATTTATAGATCGTACTATAAGAGATAGATACTAGTAATAACGAGACGGCGGTTAGCGCGGTCGGTACTAGCGGTACTAAGGGTACGCTTCTTATAGATTTACTTCGTAGCGGAATAATCTATTAGGACGACTAAAGGGAGCGTATTCGATTATACTATAACCCGTATCTTTTTAACTACCTAAACGAGGTAGCTAACCTTAAGTTCGGAGGGTCCGTAGGACCGTTCGGTAGAGGTTAATTTACGGGAAAGAAAGTAAATAGGCTTTATAGATTTAACCGGAACGGGATTACCTAGCTACTATTTATTATCGCGAAAATAGTAGAACGTAGCCGTAAAGCCTCGCTATAGAGAGCCGTCGAGTTAATAGAATAAACGACGATCTGGGTCTATATAGCGAAGTATACGGTAGGAGGCGATATCCGCTTAAATAGCGCGGAAGGCGTCGAGTTCCTACGGAGTCGGCTTAAACGAGGCGGAATGCGCGAAGGCTTTCCGTTTCTATGGCTCTCCCGTAATTACCCTGCCGATATTACGTCCGTAGCGTAGAAGAGCGACTTTCCGGGCCTATAGGGGCGCGATAATCTAACTATAGTATAGAATTATAGATCTTAAAAAGCTAATTACGCTAATATAGCTTTTAAGATCTTATAGAATTACGGGGAACTAAAGCAAGGTAAACGCCGTAATTCTCTCGGCTAAAGAGCTTATACTAAGTCCGTCGACGCGATAACCGAGTAACTATACGGAAGGGTAGCCGATCTACGACTTCTTCGGATTTATTATAATATTAAGACTATCGAAGAGGCCGAAGGCGGTAGCTAAGTACTTCCGATAATCTTCTACGGTCCGCGAGAATATTATAACGTTATCGATAAAGGCACGATAAAACGAGCGGTAATAGCGTAACTTATAGTCTATATATCTCTAAGCGAACGCCGGGCTATTATAGAAGCCTATAGGCGCTATAGTAAACTTTTCGAGGCTACGATAACTCGTAATCGTAAAGCGTTCCTAATATTCTTTATAGACCCTAAACTAATAAAAGAATTACGAGGCGTCGATAACGGTAATAAAACGATTACCTTAGATAGCGTATATAATATCCTCTTATAATAGTAGCGGATAAGAGTCGGGAATCGTAACCTTATTAATACTACGTAGGTCTACGATAATACGGCCTTTTGGCTACCCGTCGACCGTTCTCTAGACGATAAAGACCGGGGAAGTAAAGGGGGTTAGCCCTTTAACCTACTCTAGTCGGCCCTAATAGTATAAACGATCGTATATCTTATCGATTAGGTTACGATCTTTAATACCCTATAGGTAGGGCTATTATATAACCTTCTGCCTATACTAATCCGGAGCGAGTAGTACTAAGAGCTCTTCTCCGGGTTCGAGGTACGCGTTACCTATATCCTCCTAAAGATAATAATAGCGTTCGATAATACGTAGAAAACCCTACGTAACTAAGGGGTCTCTATTATATATATAACTCCCGAGATTACTAAGAACCTCCGGTAGGTCTATAGGCCTTTATACGAGCGGGAGGCTATACGCGAGCTCTCTAGTCGGGACCTCCTCGATTAGCGCGAATTCCGTAGGGGCGATTATAGGCTCCTAACCCTACGTATAGGCGAAGATAGCGTTAGAGAGTAGCGTTAGCGAGGGGTTAGAGGACGGCGTTAGAGGAGTCTTAACGATAAAGGATTCGGTAGGCCTACTACTAGCGATACCTTCGTTCTAGACGCTAAGAAGCGTTAGGTCGACGTCGACTCTTAACGCGATACTATTCTCCGTCGAGAGCGCGGGGCCCGATTATATATCGCGGAGAAGGGTAAGTCCTACCGGAATAGACTCGACGGTAAGGAAGCCCGAATCCCTCTACTCCTCTAGGTATTCTAGCTTAACCTTCTGATCGAGAACGAGCGGCTTATCCGACTAATTATAAGTAGTAACTACCTATAGAGTCTTCGAATCGACGATAGCGTATAGAATACTAGGTAGAATACTATAGAAAGAGAAAGACCTTCTAGACGGAACTTCTTTTTATTTAGTAGGGATTATAACCGTACTACCTACCGGGATTATTACCTTCCCTCGATATTAGACTTTCCTTACGATATTAACCCGAGGCTTATTTATAGAGAATAGAATCTTAAAGTCGGCTAGGGTACCGAGACGAATCGTTATAGTCCCGTAGTCGATATTTCTTTAATAAGGCTAGAGGAAGGTATTACCTAGTAAAGCTCCGGCGCTTAGGTTATCGATAACCTATCCTAAAGCGGTAAACCTAGAGAATCCTACGGGCGATCCGTCCGATTTAAACCCGCGGGATAGGAAGGAGAAGGTAGCTTAAGTCGTATAGATAAGAGGCTCTCCTAAGATCCCTCTAATCGGTATAGGCTTCCTTTCCTCGACCTTATACTTAAAGTTCTAAATAAATTTACGGTCGATAAGCGGATTCCTATAGCCTATATCGGGATAAACTTCGAAGCTAGGTTTATTAGGCGTAGCCTATGCTTTAATACGGAGGTACGAGTAGGAATTAATTCCTTACGTATTAGTCCTAGCCTCTATTAGCTTAGGGATATAAATTACCTTAGAGTCGGCGGTCTCCGGAGCTTTTGCCTTACCCTACCTTCGATAAATAAGCTAGCTTACCTTAGTCGAGTTCTATAAGTACTTATATAGGCCGTTTCCCGAAGGAAACTCGTAATAATAGTAGGAGTACTCGTAGGCTTTAGGGCCTTACTTAGTCTCCTAGCGGATTCTTTTCGGGCTAACGTAATCCTTTACGGTAATATACTTATCTAGGGCGGTAGTAATAGGAAATCGTCGGCTATATTTACCGTATTAGTAGGCTCCTTAAGGGTTATTTTCTCGGGCCTTAACGAGGAAGGCGTATCCCGCGTTTTCTTCGGGGGTATCCTCCTTAGATAAAGCGGACGAAGCGGATAATAGCTCGTCTTCCCCTTTACTAGTACTAGGTTCGTCGACTTAGTATTTATCCTCGAAATATACCTTCTTCTCTTTCTTCTCTTCGATACGGTTAATACGGCTATAGCGATAGGAATTATCGCTATAGCGCCGGGAATTATCGCGGTTATATACGTCTTAGTTCCTATAGTTATAACGCCCTTCTCGATCGCTATTATAATAATATCCTTAGTTATTATCGCGGCGATATCCTCGGTCGTAATTACGTCTTTTTTCGCGCTTCTCCCCCTCCGAAAAGGGTTATCGGTCCCCGCAATTACCGCCGGATTTACGGTCTTCCTATAGGGATTTAGCGGTAAGTATCTTATCGAACTTAAGATACTACTCGAGGTACTTATTAATATACTTTTTATAGGACTCGATATCTCGGATCTAGTAAATTAGGACTATACGACTCTTCGGAGGCTCGAGTTCCTTCGCGATCTCGATAACGATAAGAGGGAAAATAATCTCGAGAATCGCCTTATTAGTCGTAATATAAAGCTACCGGGTAAGAGAAACCTTATACTATAGCTAGTAAATTAAAGATATCGTCTTATTAACCTATATATCGATAGTATATTTAGCGCCGTAAAGTTCTCATTAAACTTATATAATTAGGCGGCGGAATCGCTTCTAAAAACGCTTCGTAAAGTAGTTAAGGGTACTAGAAGTAAGCTTTTAGCGCTATTCGAAGTTTAACTCGGCTATATACTACGTAAGTACGGCGCCTATAAGAAATAAAAGGTAAAACGGGTAAAGAGCGTAGGCGTTATTAGATTTATAAACGCAAAGGCGTTTATAGAAGAGATTAACGTTAGTAAAGGCGACCTTTCCATCCTTACCGGTAATAATACCTATTCCGTTAGGGTCTAGGTAGTCTAGATAGAAGGTGCTAATATTATCTCTTTTTAGCCTCTTACTAATAGCTTCTTCGGAGGCCTTATCGACGGTTAAATCTACCGAAAAATCTCGTCGATAACGTCCGTACTCCGTAAAATCTAACTTAGATTCGGAGTCGGAGCTATCGAAAGGTATAGACTACTATCGGCGTTTACCCTATAGTATCCATCGGGAGATAGTAGCTTCCATAGTAAAACGAGCGGGTCCCTTATCGACGGTAATATATTTTTCGATAGAGGGCCGGACCGAAGCTTATCGCGAGAGTGTCTATAAGGGCTCGTAATTAGTAGAACGTAATTCCTCCGACTCTCCTTCGTCGATAGGTATAAAGAGGTCGTATAAGAAGACCTTAGGCTCGAGGATATTATCCGTATAATACCTCTTAAGACGGGCTCGAATAGTCCCTACTATATTAAGGTACTCGTCCTTCGTACTTTTATACTAGAGTATTTTATAATATATTCCGGGATAAGCGCGCTCGAGACGATAAATAGCCATATAATAGGTATTTATACGATCTAGATTATAGTTCGTAAATAAGTCTAGAGTAATTATAGTAGGTCGTTTAGTAAGAAACTTATAGAAGCGTAAGGCCTATATAATTATAAGTCGGAACTTACTATCCGTCTAAATACCCTAATATAACTCCTCCGTATACTCGACCGGGTTATCCGAGTTAACGAATATAGACTTTCGACGCCCCTTATTTCCTACGGGCTCCGGGAACGTCTCCCTAATAGTAGCGCCCTCGTCTTCCGGGTCGGAGTCTACCTTATCTATAGTACGAGAGCTAGGCTCCCCTATACTAGTACTAGGCTTACCTATACGAGAGCTTATCCGAGAGCTAGGCTCCCCCTCTTTCCGTACGGGTCCCTTCCCCTTTCCTACGGGGGCGGAGGCGTCCTTAGCTATAACGTATCTTATCTTAGCGAGGCTTATTATCTTACCGAGTCTCCTTAATTAGTCTATTATACCTATAGAACCTAAGATATTATCTAGGTTCTCCGTAAATTAGATAGGCGGGGAACGCAATAAGTAGTCCATAGTATCGTAAAAGTACTACGGGTCTTAAGAGGATACGACGCTACCGCTATAGAGGGTCGTATAATTTATAATTTATAAGGACTAGCTTATAGGCCTATCCGATTATAAGGACTAGCGTAAGGCCTATCCAATTATAAGGACTAGCGAGAAGCCTATCTAATTATCCGATTAAAATAATCGTAAAGTTATCGCTATAAGCGAAGCAGAATTACTACTATATAGTATACTTAGGGCTGGATTAAGATAATATAAGAGTAATAATTCTCCTCCGTACTCTGTATACGGAGAGCGTGCCCTAATAGGCGGCTATGAGCCCTATAACTAAGGGCGACTATATTACATAATCCTTCCCTTCCTAATGCCTCTGTGCGCTTATGCGTACCTTCTCCTACGGCCTCCGCATATTCTAACGAATGTGTATTAGGGAGATAGGAGGCTATATACTATAGAAGTATAGGTACCTAGTAGGATAGCTATCCCCTAGATAATCTTAGTGTATAACGGCTATAGAGATGTATCGAGACTACGCCCCGATGTATAAAGGGGGGGGCCGTGCTAGGACTATAAGAGCCCCCTGGTCTAACCCTCCCTATACCTCTATGCGTTATGCCTAAGTCGTATCCCTGATGCCTACACCCTACAACACATACATACACTATCCTACGTGAATATTTATCGCCCCTCCCGGCGGATATAATTCCTAAGGCTGATTTTAACCAATTATAGCCGGGTTAGTAGAGGAGAGGGTGGATAAGGGTGGATAAGAGGGTAGAGGAGGGTAGGTATTAGGGCTATAGGGAGGAACCTATAGCTACCCGCTTTTTCCTAGGGAAAGGAAGTTACTAGAAGTAGTCGTTATTACCCCCTTTTCCTATAAATCGGCTAATAGTAGCCGAGTTAGTAAAAATAAGGGTAGTATTCGGGCTATAGGAAGGAACCTACGACTTACGCTCTAATCCCTAGAGAAAGGAAATTACTAAAAGTAGTTATTATTACCCCTTTTACCTATAGATAGGAGGCTATATAAGGCTAGTCGCGGAAGGCGGCGTAAAGCCGGCTATAAGAGGCGTTATAAAGTCGGCTATAACTCCGAATAAGGCTATAGGATAATAATAGGGTAGTATTACGATTATAAGCTCTTATTCCTCTACGAATAGAAGATTAATCTAGATAAAAAGTAGACTATTAAATAGAGTAAAGAAAGACGAATCGAATAATACTATTCTTACCTATCCTAGGCTTCTAGAATACGAGATATCGACGTTTAAAGTTCTAATTACTATCTCTCCGCTATTTCCCCCCTATTACCCCTATTAGTTAAGAAAATAAAACTATTACGAGTTTTCTTAGTAGAAATACGATTTTTAATCGCTAATTTTTTAATAACGAAAAGATATCTAGAGAAGTAGATAGAATTATTAGAAAGTCTATTTATTAAGAAATTTAATAGCTATAATAATAAACTAGAACGTATAGTTAACGATTATAAATTCGAGTAAAAAAGTCGAATATACGTTTAGGATACTTATTATAGGTATAATAGTTAGGATAATTATACGATCTTAGTATTATATTTTATAATAATATATCTCTCCTATTCTAATAAGCTATTCGCTATTAAATTTACTAGTAAAGGACTTTTTCTAATCTATTAAATACCTCTAGGGATCCCTTAAGGTAGTAGGAGAGCTCTTTCTTTTAGTAATATATATATATATACTATATATATATATACGCTTCTTCTTCTTTTTCTTCTTTCTTCCCTTATTATATTAATTATAGGTTATATTCTTAGGGAGGTTTATTTTAACCTCCTTTATATCCTTTTTTACCTCTTTTATCTTTAAAAAGCTATTATTAGCTTCCTAGAGAGGGTTTAGGCGAATTAGGATTAGGAGAAAGAGGATAATAATAGCCTCCCTTAGGATCTAATGCCTCCCCCTTCGCCCTATTAAACGCCTTTTATCCCCCTTCTTCCTCTTTATAACCTTATACTACTACCCCCTTTTTATCTTCGGCCTTTACTTTAAATCGGCTTTCCCCCTTCTACTCCTTCCCCTCCTCCTCCTCCTTATTATTCCCCCCCCCCCCCCCCCCCCCCCCTCTTTTCCCCCCCCCCCCCCCCCCTTAGCCGTATTAGCCTATAATACCTTTACCTTTAAGCCGACCCCCCCTTATACCCCCCTCCCCCTTTTTATATTTAACTAAGGAGACGATATCCTTAGAGGACCTAGATAAAATATTAGCCCGGTTCCTTATCCTACCCCCCCCCCCTTTCTTCCTACTATCGGTAGCTAAGGTAAAGGTATCGTTAACTTAGGTATAGCCGGTACGGCGGTAGGGGGGGAGGGGGAAGGGGAAAAGGGGGGAAATAATAACTCTAACGATTCTAACGACTCTACCGAGGCTAATAGCGAGGCTAATAACGCGAACGGTTATATAAAGTAGTAGAAGCTAATAACGAGGGATAACCGGCTATAGATCTAGTACCTAAAGGAGGTAGTTAAGATATTAAATTATAATATTATTATTACCCTAGGTATTACTAAGCGGTAGGTAAGTCTATAATATTATTCCTACCTTAGTATAGCTTCTCTAATATACTTTTTAATCCTAGGTTACCTATACCCTATTTTATAATATTAAACCTAGTTATCGTTAGTATAGGAGGAAGCTTATTATACTTCTTAAGCTTTAAAATAGGCTAAGGGCGATTATTTATACGCTAAGGAAAATAAAGCGCTTCCTCTCGCTATAAAGACTACGAGAAAAAGTCCTAAAGCTTTAGCCCTTTAGCCTAAGGGTAATAATAAGGGTACTAAAATTAATAGGGGGGTAAAAACGCTAATAGTATAAGAAATTCGAGCTCTCTAATAAGGTATAGGCAAGAAGGCTTACCTTTGCCTATAAATACCGATATCTTACGCCGGAAGACTAGGAATATTAGATTTAGTTAAATAAGACGTAGATAATAGGGGTACTAAAAAAAGGTTATATAACTCTTTTCGAGGGTATATAAAGTTATAATACTTCCCTCCTTTATTTAGCTTTTCTATATAAAGCTAATTAAATTTAAGACGATAACCCGAACGATTTTACCTATATTATAATCCGGGCGTATAGGTAGATATTCTAGGGGTATTTCTATAGCCGGGAGAAAATAGGCTTTATTTAGGAGAAGGATTAGGGTATAATAACCTTAGAATCCTATTATAAGAAGATATTACCTCGTTTTATAGAGTTTTAGCGCTAATAGCCTACCTTAGAATCTATTATTTAGTAGGATAATACCCTAGTATACTTATCTAAAGCTATAAAGGTAAGGATACCCGAATTCTTCCCCGGGGCTACGTTTATCGACTAGCCGGCCTAGAGCCTAGATATCTCCCCGATCGAGAATATATAAGGGTAGATAAGTAATTAGATTAATACTAAATTCCCGGGAAAAAGGCCTATAGGTAAGGCCCTTAAAAGGGCTATTACTAAAGCTTAGGAGGCTATACTAGGGGATTTCCTTCTTAAGCTTATATATAGGATACCCGGGAGGCTTAAGGCTATAATCGAGGCTTAAGGAGGTTATATTCGGTACTAGATAAATAAAAATAACTTTTAAAGACTTCCTTTTCCTTAGAAAAGTAGGGTAAAAGGGGGTTCCTTTTTATAGCCTTTATACCCTCCCTTACCTACCCTCCTCTACCCTCTTATCTACCCTTATCCACCCTCTCCTCTACTAACCCGGCTATAATTAGTCAAAATCAGCCTTAGGAATTATATCCGCCGGGAGGGGCGATAAACATTCACGTAGGATAGTATATACTATCCTACGTAAATGTTTATCGCCCCTCCCGGCGGATATAATTCCTAAGGCTGATTTTAACTAATTATAGCCGGGTTAGTAGAGGAGAGGGTGGATAAGGGTAGAGGAGAGGGTAGATAAGGGTAGAGGAGAGGGTAGAGGAGGGTAGGTAAGGGAGGGTATAAAGGCTATAAAAAAGAACCCCCTTTTACCCTACTTTTCTAAGGAAAAGAAAGTCTTTAAAGGTTAATTCTATCTATTCTAGTACCTAATATATCCCCCCTAAGCCTTAATTACCTACTCTAGCCTCCTGGGTATCCCGTATATAAGCTTTAAAAGAAAGTCCTCCGGTATAGCCTCCTAAGCCTCGACTATAGCCCTCTTAAGAGCCTTCCCCGTAGGCCTTTTTCCCGGGAACTTAGCGTCGATCTAGTCCTATATCTACCCCTATACGTTCTCGATCGGGGAGATATCCGGGCTCCGGGCTAGCTAGTCGATAAACGTAGCCCCGGGGAAGAATTCGGGTATCCTCGCCTTTATAGCTTTGGATAAGTATACTAGGGTATTATCCTACTAAATAACGGATTCTAAGGCAGGCTATTAGCGCTAAAACTCCGTAAAACGAGGTAACGTCTTCTTATAATAGGATTCTAAGGTTATCATACCCTAGTCCTTCTCCTAGATAAAGCCTATCTTCTCCCGGCTATGGAAATACCCCTAGAATATCTACCCGTAAGCCTAGATTATAATATAGGTAAAGTCGTTCGGGTTATCGTCTTAAATTTAGTTAGCTTTATATAAAAAAGCTAGATAAGGGAGGGAAGTATTATAATTTTATATACCCTCGAAGAGAGTTATATAACCTTTTTTTAGTACCCCTATTATTTACGTTTTATCTAACTAAATCTACTACTCCTAGTCCTATAGCGTTAAGTACTAGTACTTAAGGGCGAAGGTAAGCCTCCTTACCCGTGCCTTCTCGGAGAGCTCGAACTTCTTGCGTTACTAGCGTCTCTACCCCCCTATTGATTTTAGTACCCTTATTATTACCCCTAGGCTAAAGGGCTAAAGCTCTAGTACTTCTTCTCGTAGCCGCCGCGGTAAGAGGAAGCGCTTCGTCTTCCTTAGCGTATAAATAATCGCTCTTAGCCTATTTCGAAGCTCGGGAGGTATAATAAGCTTCCTCCCGTACCGGCGATAACTAGGTTTAATATCGTAAGATAGGGTATAAATAACCTATATATAAGGATTAAAAGGTATATTAGAGAAGTTATACTAAGGTAGGAACGATATTATAGACTTACCTACCGCTTAGTAATACCTAGGGTAATAGTAATATCGTAATTCGATATCTTTACTACCTCCTTTAGGCACCGGATCTATATCCGGTCGTCCCTTATTATAGGCTTCCGCCGCTTCGGGGAGTTAGCCTCGTTATTAGCCTCGTCATCCTCCCCCTCCTCCTCCTCCTTATCTACCGCTATACCGGCTACCCCTAATTCGAGGAGGCCTTAATCTTGGCCGCCGGTAGTAGGGAGGGGGAGGGTAGGGGGGAGGGGAAACGGGCTAATATCTCCTCTATCTCCTCCGAGGATATTATCTCCTCGGTTAGGCAAATAGAGGGGGGCGGAGGCGTCGGCGGCGGCGGCGTTAGGGGCGGCTAGCCTAAAGGTAACGGGATCGCGGGCTTATACGGCGTTAGGGGCGGCGGAGGGGGGGGCGGCGGACGAGTAGGAGGGGGGGGGGGGAAGAAGGAGTAGGAGGAGGAGGAGGACGGGGGGTAGGAGTAGGAGGGGGAGGGCCGATTAAAAGGAGTAGCTAAAGATAGAGAGGCGGCGGCGGCGTTATACGGTTATAGAGAGGCAGAATAGGGGAAGAAGGGGGCGTCGGCTCGGGTAAAAAGATAGGGGTCGGATCCTAAGGGAGGCTATCGTTTTCCTCCTCCCCCTAGTTCTCCTAAACCCTCCTAAGGAAGGAGATAACCTCCTTCTAAAGGAGTATTAGGGAGAGTATAATAATAAGGAGGTTCTAACCAACCTCCCTTAGGAAACGACGTATAAGAGGTATAATAAGAGAAAGAAGAAGAAGAAGAAGAAGAAGCGTATATATATATATAGTATATATATATATATTATTAAGAGAAAAAGCTCTTCTACTACCTTAAGGGATCCCTAGAGGTATTAAATAGATTAGAAGAAATCCTTTACTAGTAAATTTAGTAGTAAATAGCTTACTAGAATAGGAGAGATATATTATTATAAGACATAGCGCTAAGATTATATAATTATCCTAACCGCTATACCTATAATAAGTATCCTAAACGTATATTCGACTTCTTTACTCGAATTTATAGTCGTTAATTACGTATTCTAGTTTATTATTATAGCCGTTGAATTCCTTAATAGATAGACTTTCTAATAATTCTATCCGCTTCTTTAGATATTTTTTCGTCGTCGAGAAATTAGCGATTAAAGATCGTATCTTTACTAAGAAAACTCGTAATAGCTTTATTTTCTTAACTAATAGGGGTAATAGGGGGGAAGTAGCGGAGAGATAGCGGTTAGAATTTTAAACGTCGATATCTTGTATTCTAGAAGCCTAGGATAGGTAAGAATAGTATTATTCGATTCGTCTCTCTTTACTCTATCTAATAGTCTACTTTTTATCTAGACTAATTTTCTATTCGTAGAGGAATAAGAGCTTATAATCGTAATACTACCCTATTATTATCCTATAGCCTCGTTCAGAGTCGTAGCCGACTTTACGACGCCTCTCGTAGCCGGCTTTACGCCGCCTTCCGCGACTAGCCTTATATAGCCTCCTATCTATAGGTAGGTAAAAGGGGTAGCGATAACTACTTTTAGTAACTTCCTTTCTCTAGGGATTAGAGCGTAGGTCGTAGGTTCCTTCCTATAGCCCGAATACTACCCTTATTTCTACTAACTCGGCTACTATTAGCCGATCTATAGGAAAAGGGGGTAATAACGACTACTTCTAGTGACTTCCTTTCCCTAGGAAAAAGCGGGTGGCCGTAGGTTCCTCCCTGTAGCCCTGATACCCACCCTCCTCCACCCTCTCATCCACCCTCTCCTCCACTAACCCGGCTACAATTGGTCAAAATAGGCCCTCAGGAATTGTATCCGCCGGGAGGGGCGACAAACATTCACGTAGGATAGTGTACATACATACATACATACATAGAAACAGAGTTCCATATGTATGTATGTCTCTTTTGCTTGCCCCCTCTGCCCCGCCCTAGAAGCAAAGGACGTGAACGAGATGAAGAATTTTTCTTCTTTACATATTTTCCCTCTGCCCCTTCTTCTTCTTCTTCTTCTTCTCCTTC
Organism: Ophiocordyceps camponoti-leonardi (nom. inval.); assembly: GCA_003339455.1. Lineage (NCBI taxonomy): Eukaryota > Fungi > Ascomycota > Sordariomycetes > Hypocreales > Ophiocordycipitaceae > Ophiocordyceps > Ophiocordyceps camponoti-leonardi. The sequence continues at coordinate 37,232 of PDHP01000080.1, forward strand.
TTCTTCTTCTTCTTCTCCTTCTTCTTCTTCTTCTTCTTCTTCATCATCATCTTCACCCCTTTCCTTTTCCTTTTGAATTTTCCTTCTTCTTCTTCTTCTTCTTCTTCTTCCTCTTTTCTTCCCATATCAACCCCGTTCTTCATCCAATCCCATATGAAGAACAAAAGGGGCAAAAGCAAGGCGGGGGCCGGCGGAGAGGAGATACATACATACATACATACATATAGGCGGGAGTTATGTATTATACCATATTATAGTAGGAGGAAGATCAAGAGTCCCAGTCACGTTCCGCCCATCATCAAAATCAACCATCAAATCAACCACCTACTTGCCATAACCGTCTATAGACCATACCATAGAACACCGGCCATACCATCCAGACAACATGTATTTTTCTCTCTGCTCCCTCTATCCCCATTCCTTAACCCTCGCGTGGGGACCCTCCGTGGCATGATTTCAAGGGACCCTTTTTTTTTTCTTGATTGATTTTTTTCTTCTGATTTTTTCTTCCGCCCCCTCTGTAGTCCCCTGACCCATGTCCCCTGTCCCCTGTAGTTCCCCTGTCCCCTGCATCTCCGCTCCCCTGCTTCTTCTTCTTCTTCTTTTATCTGATCCGCTGTCAGTTCGGTAGATGTTCGTTGTATGTACACCCCCATTCGGGTTATATGTACAACACTATTACATCTTCTATAGCTCTCCATCGTAGTAGGAATTAGCTTTTTTTTTTTCCTCTTCTCGCTGCAATCATAATCTTCATTACATGTTTGTACAACAATAAGAAGAAGAAAAAGAAGAAAAAATTCAACACTGATAAAGTAAAGAGCTCCAAGCTCCTCTCCTCTCCTCTCCCCTCCTATCCTATCCTCACCTATCCTCTCTCCCCTTCTCTTCTCCCCTCCTCTTCCCTTCCCTCTCCTCCTCCTCTCCTCTCCTCTCCTCTACTCCTCACGTCAAGGGGAAACGAAAACAGAAAGACAAAAAGAAAAAATGACAACCCAAGGCGACACCTTCTTCTCCCTCCCCGTCTTCCTCATCGTCTTCCGAGAAACGCTCGAGACAGTCATCATCGTCTCCATCCTTCTCGCCTTCCTCAAACAAACCCTCAACCAGAATGACGTCGCCTACCGCGCCCTCAGACGCCAGGTCTGGCTCGGCGTCGGATCAGGCTTCCTCCTCTGCCTCGTCATCGCCGCCGCCATCATAGGAGTCTTTTATACCGTTCGTCAAAACTCGTGGGAGCCGAATGAGAACTATTACGAGGGGGCATTTTGCCTCCTCGCTTCCCTCATCATCACCCTCATGGGTACAGCCCTCCTACGCGTGGGGAAGATGCAGGATAAGTGGCGCATCAAGCTATCACGCACCCTCGAGGACCCCGTCAAGACCGGCTCCCGTCGTTGGTGGGCCCGTCTGCCCGAGAGATACGCCGTCTTCTTCCTACCCTTCATCACCGTCATGCGCGAGGGCGTCGAGGCCGTCGTCTTCATCGCCGGCGTCTCCTTCTCCTCCCCTGCCACCGCCGTTCCCCTGGCCGTCGCCGTCGGTCTCGGTCTAGGGATCCTCGTCGGCTGGCTCCTATACAAGTCCGTCTCTGCTCTTTTTTTGCTTCTCTTTTAATTGACCGACCTGACCGGGGGACTCGACTGCTGACTGTATTATCCTACCAATCCTTCAGAGGTGCCTCCGCCGCTAAGCTGCAACTCTTCCTCGTCATCTCTACCTGTCTCTTGTACCTCGTCGCCGCCGGTCTCTTCTCCCGAGGCGTCTGGCATCTCGAGGCCCAACAATGGAACATCGCCGTCGGCGGTGACGCTGCCGAGACCGGTAGCGGACCAGGCTCGTACGACATTGACAAGAGCGTCTGGCACGTCAACGTAAGTTTTCCTCCCTCCATCCTGACCAAAGAAGTCAAGACCTCCATAAAGAGCCCCGTCGCTGATGGATATCTCATTTTTTTCTCCCGCAGTGCTGCTCCCCTACCGGCCCCCAGTCCGGCATCTGGGGCCTCCTCAACGCCGTCTTCGGCTGGCAAAACTCGGCCACGTACGGGTCCGTCATCTCCTACAACATGTACTGGATCGCCGTCATCACCGCCTTCGTCATCATGCGCCTCCGAGAAACAAAGGGTCATTGGTCACTGTTCAGTACCAAATCTGTCAAACAAAGTAGTCATGTTGACGCTGCCGCTGCTGCCGTCTCCATCGATTCCAAGCATCCCGCCCAAGACAAGACGACCCCCCTTTCGGCGTAGAAGCCCGAAACCAGGCCGCGGCGCTCAAAAGGCAAGGGGACAAAGAATGTATGTAACAAAGAAAAGATAAAAGCTTTAGTCACTCCCATTCAATCATGTTTTGCAACATAAGTGACGGCGTCCAATCCCATGCCTCGGACTTGAAGAAGAACTCGGCTACCCCGTCCGGACATGGAGAATCGTGCGCTACCATGTGCTGCAAAGAAACAAACTCTCCCCAAAAGATATAGACGGAATCCTCATCGTCTCCTCGTTCTTTGTCCCAAGTGACTTGATCTCGATTCAACTTCTAGTCCGTCTTCGACATGATGCCAATGGCGTCCGCATTCAGAAGCCAACGCAAGTAGTGAAAGATGCGCTTCAGCGAGGCGCCGGGACCGCAGCCACGGTGACTCGAGTCGATCTGACGATTGCTGAACTCCTCGAGCTTTCCAATCACCAGATCGCAGGGTAAGAAGGTCATGTCTTCTAAACATTCCGCCGACCCCGGCCCAAAGTCAACCAGACCCAAAAGTCCGCTGCTCATCATGAACTCGACCAACTGCCCGAGCTGAAACGTGTTGCACGCCCGATGGCCGTCGGGCCCCTTCGAACACGTGGGCAGTGGCGTCGAGTACAGTTGGATGAAGTGGTGCGGAACGGAGGCAATGGCGTTGAGGATGCAGGTGCGCCGGAATTTGAGCTCGTCTGCCCCTCCATCCATCCGTCAGCCGGCTTTTCCCGCAGCCGACATGGCAAGACCAACTTACGTTCGAGATTATCCGGGAGATTCCACCAGGCAGCCATCCTGTCTTCCTTGGTGGCGCCCCAGAGAACAGAGCCGCGGAGGATAAGCTCGCGGCTCGCCCATCTCAGCTGCAAATCTGCGCCCAGAAGATAGGCGACCAACAACTTTTGACGCAGAACCTGCTCGACCTCCGTCGGGCCGCTGTCGACGACGTAAGGTCTGAAGATGGTCACAGGCCACCGGAAGGAATATTTCTAATTGACGATCGGGATCACCGCGTTGAGACAGTTGAAACGGTCGGCGATGATGAGGAGCGTCGCGACGTAGAACAGATACACCCTCTCCGACCGGATCGGTTTCTCGTGCAGCATGAGGAGCATATCGCGGAAGACCTCGTCGTGTATAGCAGCCTGCGTCACTTCGTTGTCGTCCCCGATGGCGATACACGGCAGCCTTGAAGCGTCTGCCTTGCTGGGGTTTATGCCCTCGGCTTCCAGCCTGCTGTGGACTTGGGCGACGTGCTCGGCCTCGTGGAACATTCTGTTTAACACGAGGGTGCGAAAATAGATGGAGGACCACGAAAGGGCCTTAGAAGATACTCTGTAGACGTTATGGACGGTGCTTGGCTCGATATCAGGCCTGAGCTCATCAGGGTCCGGCCTGGAGTACGGTCTTTTCGCTCTCATCTCGATGGTGACGTCGAGGAGAAGGTCTCCGTCGTCGACGATGTTGATCACCGAAGACGAATCCATGGCTGGGCGGCTCTCGTCAAGCTGCCAGAAAAGAAAGTTCACTGGATTATTAGTATGGGAAGTGGAAGATGATACTAAGAAGGAGGGCAGGATCTGGATGTTAATGAGACGAAGTTGTCATGGATGTCGTCGTCGTCGTTGTCGTCATCGTCGTCGTTGTCGATTGATGAGTCAGCTTTTGAGTAGGTAGGAGCAGAGCAGGTAGGTACCTACGGATAGAGGCAGGTAGGATGGCTAGGATGGCTCCTGATTGGACAAACAGACAAGCTGATCTGAAGGTGGCAACGACTTGAAAAAAGACCTCACGAGCGAGTCTAGAACCAACCTACAGGCTACGCCGCTACGGCTACTGGGACATCATACCGTCATACTTGATACTACGGATACCATCTCTTCATCTCTCTCAGTTTCTGACCACAGCAGCAGTGACCACTAACGGATTCGGATACTCCCGAGCGGCAGTCTTCACTCTCTCCCTACCTATCCATCCTTCTGCCCTCCTCTGTCCCTCTCTTCCTATCATCCCCGTCTGTTCTCCCTCTCTCTCTACCCACCATCCTACCCCTACCCTACTCGTATACCTAGGTCAGCAATCCCCTTAGACAAGGCTAATTACAATCGCCCGCGATTCCCCCCCCCCCCCCTCCCCTCATGCGCGTTCCGAAACGCCAACCGAGCTCACATATTCGTAACGGCAGATCGTTTAACCGTCGCTCCCCCTCCAGCCGCCGTCCAACATCGGACCAAATCCTCTCCCCATCCACGTCGGCCACCCCGGCGAACATCCTCCCATGGACCTGCTACGCACCGACCGCACATCCCATCACCCGGTCGTGAGCCGCTGAGAGGCTCCAACTTCCCTCTCCCTCTTCCTCTACGACTGCGCAAGCTCAATGGCGACCCACCGACTTGCCAGCCGACATCTTTTCCGACGCAACTTTCACACGTACTTCGTCACTCATCTGCCATCCTCGTCTCTCCATCCCGACTCGACCGTCTCTCCCCACAAGCTCCCCCGCGATGCCTCGACCCCCCACACTCCCGGCCCCGGCTCCGCGCCCGCCGTCGCCCTCCCCAATATGCCCGGCGGCCGAGATCTCACCGTCGTGCGCATCCCGCTGAGACGAGCCAAGCATCACTTCGGCGCCTACACCAGCAGAGGAAGCCGTCCCTACAACGAGGACGCAGATCAAGCCGGCATCGTCGAGATGCCCGCCTTCGCCACCAGAGCCCCCATGAGCGTCAAGCAGAAGCCGGGCGAGGCCACACCCGCAGACGGCGCATCCGGTGATCCTCAAATCTTCTACTTCGCCCTCTTCGACGGCCACGGCGGCTCGCAGTGCTCCCACTTCCTCCGCGACGAGCTGCACGGGTACATAGAAGAGGCCGCATCTCGCTTCGGCCTTCAGAGCAGCCTGCGCAAGAAGAAGCCCGGTCGAGAGACGGCCGACGACGCGAAACCAGCCACCGAGACGACGACAACAACGGCCGACCGGCTCGAAAAGGAACTGGTGGCGGAATACAAAAACAGCATCGGAGGATACTTCCGACGCTTCAACCCGGAACACTTCGGGGACGACGGCACCGTCGAAGCCAGTCTCACCTACGCCTTTCTCCGCGCCGACCTCGACTTCGTCGCCGCCCAGGCACGCAAGCCCGACCCGGACGACACCGACCTGCCCGTCAACCACGACGAGATCCTCGGCGTCCCCCACGCCACCCCATCTGGCCACGGCATCGGCGGCGCCACCCGGTTCAACGGCGGATCGACGGCCTCCATCGCCCTCGTCTCCACACCCACGCCCGCCCCCTTCTGGCACCCAAACGCCCGCTCGACGATGCTGGTGGCCCACGTCGGCGACAGTCGCATCCTCGTCTGCGACACCGCCTCGGGGAGGGCCCACCCCCTGACGTCAGACCACCACCCGGGCTCCCCGACGGAAAGCCGACGCCTCCGCCGCTACGGCCCCGCCGGCTCGATGCTCTCGGGCGACAGCTTCGGCGAGGAGCGGATAGCCGGCCTCGCCAACAGCCGGGCCTTTGGCGACGCCCGCAGCAAGCGCCTAGGCGTGTCGGCCGAGCCGGAGCTGACGCGCCTCGACCTCGGCCCGGCCCAGTACGCGTTCCTCGTCCTCGTCAGCGACGGCGTATCCGGCTCCCTCGCCGACCAGGAAATCGTCGACATCATCAAGGAGGCGCCCACGCCGGAGCAGGGCGCCCGCGACGTCGTCGACTACGCCGTCGAGGTCTCCGACGACGGCGACAACGCGACCTGTCAGGTCGTCCGCCTCGGAGGCTGGGAGCGTCGGTCGGAGGGGGGTTTGGGGAGCCTCGGCACCAAGGAGATTCGGGATGCTAGGAGGGCCGAGTCTTTGGATCCGAGGAGGAGGGGGGGGAATAACGAGAAGGTGAAGCATTGATTTATTCTTTAGAAAAGAAAAGCGAAGGAAAGAAAAGAAAGGAAGGAAGAAAGAATTAAAAGAAAGACTATTACGGAGGTGGTAAGGAGAGATGGAGATATCCGGGGCTTCAAGATGGTCTGGACGGAAAAAAAAAACCCTGAGGCGCATCTTGCCTTGATGAACCATTTTACCAGCGAAAAGTCGACAACTCTAGAAGAGTCGGGAGTCATTTTACGCCGTGAATCTTCTTTCATTCTTAAAGAAATAACGCCGTTTGTCTGGATGACATGTCCCCCTTAACCCATTTCCATTTTTGTCTTCCCCGAATCGAAAGGCACTCGGTGATTTCACTTAAATTTGTGACGTAGCTCATGTATAGCCATAGATTACCGACCGCATCTTTTTTCCCCGTTCTCAGCCGCGGCGTTGACCGGGGTAGGCGCTCCATGATGGATGCTGGTGGTGTGATTGATGAGGAGGTTGAGGATGGGGGTGATGAGGGGGGGGACCGTGTGCGTACTGAGGTGGCGGCGGTGCGCTGTACCCCTGCGCCGGTGGAGGGCCCCAGCTGTTACCTCCCGGCGGAGGCGGACCACCTCCACCACCACCGTAGCTGGGCTGGCCGTAGCCGGGATAAGGCCCGGGCTGCGGAGAAGGGCCACCGTATCCGGGCTGCGGCGGAGGCGGCTGGCCGTAACCGGCGTAATGTCCCGGCTGGGGCGACGGACCGCTGTAGCCGGGGTACGGTCCCGGTGGCGGGCCGTGGCCGTAGTAGTGGCTCGGCTGCGGCGAAGGACCGCTGTATCCGCCTGGTGGGCCGCCGGCCTGCAGTCCGCCGCCGCCGCCGCCGCCGCCGGTCCCTTGCGATTGATAGGCCGGATTCTGTCCGTAGCCGTAGCTCGGTTGCGTCGGTCGCTGGCTCGAAGGAGGCGCGGGCGACGTCGACATGTAGTTCGTCGACGGATCTCCATCGAGCCCGCCCATCGCGTTGAGGTCGCGCGTGCTGACCTGCGACCAGAGAGAGCCGGCGACTTTGCCGTGGCCCGGCTGGTGATGATGAGAGTGGCCGCCGACATCGCCCCTCTTCTGGTTCAGGATGTGGTTCTTCCCCTTCTTCACCGACTCCGAGGACAGCAGCTGGTCCAGCTGATGGCGGTTCGGGTGCTCGTCCGCCCACTTCCTGACCGTCTTGAACATGTCTCGCTGGATCTCGATGTGCTCGTTGCGAAGGGCGGGGTGATGAAAGGCCCGGAGGACATCGTTGACCACCTCGTCCACGGGCACGTTTGTGTTTTCCCAGGCGAAGAGAACACGGCTGCGAACCAGTTAGGTCTCTCTACATGACGATCCGGGTCACGGTCTCACTCACGGCACGGTGTACTGGAGAATAGTGGTGGCCACACGCCCGGCACAGGAGTTGAGGATGTTGGTAAAGTGGTCCTTTGACAGCATGGAATGGGTCGGGTCGGAGCAGCGAGGGTTCTCCCACGGCTCCAGCTGAGACTGGGAGCTGGCGTTGATGACGCCGGATGAGCCGTCCTTGAGTACCTTGGAGACTTGGTTGATGATGGGACGGATAAAGGGTGCGAGCAGGCCGAGGACGAAAGCCGTCAGCGTCTCGCTGATGTGCTCGATGAGTTTTTCGAGGCCCGGAATCTTGGCGATGCCGCGGCTGATGGTCTTGACGATCCTGTCTCGGAACTGCATGATGGGGTATATCTGGCCCGACACCTTGACGGGGTCAAAGCTGGGGCTCATGCCGGGCACGACGTTGACGTTGTCTCGGCTTCGAGTCTGGCTCTCGTGGGCCTGATTCTCGCGCTCCTGGGCGTCAGACGCGGCCTTGAGACTCCTAGCCTGGTCGGCGAAGCCGTTGCCGACGTCGGGTAGCTTGGAGACCAAGGAGATGAAGTCGGACGACGAGGACGAGTCGAACAGACCCCTGGAGCCGGTACCGCCGCCGCCGCCGCTCTTGCCGGCCTCTGCGTTCTTGAGGGCGATGTCGACCTCGTCAACTTCGGACTGGGTGAAGTGATCGTTGGCCTCGCCGATGACGGAGTGGAGGAAGTCGACGGCGCCGAACGTGCCCGTGACGATGGGATACAGCCTCCTGCCGTGGAGGTTCATCTCGGCCTGATGACCGCAGTGGGGGAAGACGTTGTGGTATCCCAGTTCGCGCAGAGCCAGCTCGCAGTAGTTGCTGTGGGCGCCAAAGTCCTCCATGCAGTGCAGGCCCTGGCCCAGACAGCGGAGGGCTTCGCAGAGGTTGTCGTCGCTACCTTTCCCGTGGGCTCCGCTCGTGTACAAGCGGCCGAAGTGGATGCTCCTGGCAAAGCTGTACCTGAGATAGCCGGCGCTGGTAGCCCAACGGCCCGACTCGTTGGCGATGTAGTTCTTCATGCCGGTTTTGCCGTCTATCTCCGTCTCGACAGGTTCGACGGGCCCGCGCAGGCGAGGATGGAACTTGCGGGCGTCGAGGCCATCGGCGTAGCCCTTGGGATTGTCGATGTGCTCCTCGGGACGGTAGCAGCCGAGACGATCCTCGGTGACTTCGAACTCGTCGGTGGCGTAGCCAAAGGACATGAAGGAGAGGACCCAGACGAGGATCCGGATAGTGGCGGCATTGACGCCTTTGAGACTGCCGACGTCGACAGCCTGAGAATAATCGCGCAGCCAGTTCCCAAAGTAAGTTCTCTTTATGAGCATCGACGTCCATTTCTTGCCGTGAAGAAAGGCGACGGTAGACAGCATGTCCTCGATATCTGTCGAGGTCAGAGTTGGTATTACTCCTGGCCACATTCATTCATTCAACTCACCTCCATGGCGCCAGTTATGACCTTCGACCTGTAGATGAGCTTTAGCGTTGAGCCGCAGGAAAATATGATGAGAAATAACTTACTTGGGCGATAGAGGGGATGTTGCCGGCTCCAAAGGCAGCAGCTTTGCCGGGGAACAGGACGACGACGAAGCATAGGGCAAGCAGCCAGGCGCCGGACCGCGGCAAATGAGGGATCGAAGGCATGACGCGTAGGATTGAAGAGCGTCGATGGGGGACAGGGAACACGAGGACGAGAGATGAGTCTCGTGAGACGGTGGGTGAGGACTGAGGAGGCAGTGTACCTAGGTAAGAAATAGTAGGGATGGCCTGATAGGCTGATAGTGATAGGTAGTAGGACGGTATTAGATGGAGATGGGGGGAGGCGGTGCAGCGTATTACGTGTACAGGGAATGGCGAGTGCTGGAAAACCTGCCCAGTACCTGTCGTCTAACCCACCAGCTTTTTCCTTCCATGTATTCGGTCTACCGGGACGTGCTTCAAGTCTCGTACCTATATGACTATACTTGCCAGCTAGTAGTCTACGACCGAGGCTATAGAAGGCTGATGATCCGTAGGCTTGCAGCACACATACTATAATTACCGTTTTCGTTTACGGAGTAGGCGATCAACAGGATATCTCATTCTCGTGTGATGACGGGGTTACAACGCTTTATCAACACTGAAGACACACAATGACGTGACTGACGCCATTATTAGAACCCGCAGAGGAACCCAGTAATCCGTTTGGACCCTGTATCTCGTGACCTTCTAGCGGGACCGACCTGGAGGGGGATGGGAGGGGCCCGGGGTCCCCTGAACAATCTCCCCTGGGAGGGGGAAAGTCCCCTGGGGGAAGATCCTGATGGATGAAGACTGCCACCTGCCCTTTGTTGGTCCCCCTTGCTCCGGCGCTGGCGTGATCGCAGAGTTGCGGATATACTCGCCGAATACCTCCTTCACACACCACTAGTACCCTCCCTCAGTAAGTCCCCCGCCGGTAACTCTATCTTGGTCAGCACGGGCCCCTGCCGGACCGGACTCGACACGCATCTCCCAGTAATCGCATTATTGTAGGTATCCGGATTATTTTTTCCAACCAGCGTCGCAAAACTTTCTCCCCTTGAAAAAAAAAATCGCCCAGTCCGCCGATCCGCCGCCAGCATGTCCAGATGGGCTTCATCCTCTGCCGTCACGCGCCTGTGGCTGAGATGATCTAAATCGATACTCCCCTTCCTTTCACCCCTCCCCCTCCCCCTGTCCCTATTCTTCTTCTTGTTCTTCTTCATCTCTTCTACGGACTTTCTCACCTTCTTTTTTTCTCCCCCCCTCCTTTGTCTCACCTTGAAACAAGAAACAAAATACACACATCCACCACCACCACAATGTCGTCACATCCGTCTCTCAAGGCGACGTACGACGCTCGCGCCGACGCCGCTACCCATCCGCTCGCCCGATATCTTCTCCGCCTCATGGGCCTCAAGGCCTCCAACCTCTGTCTCAGTGCCGACGTCTCGACCGCCCGCGAACTCGTCTACATAGCCGACAAAGTCGGTCCCTCCATCGTCGTCCTCAAAACTCATCATGACATGGTCTCCGGCTGGGACTTTCATCCGCAAACGGGAACGGGCGCCAAGCTCGCCTCGCTTGCCCGCAAACATGGTTTCCTCATCTTCGAAGATCGCAAATTCGGCGACATCGGCAACACCGTCGAGATGCAGTACACGGCCGGCTCGGCCCGCATCATCGAGTGGGCGCACATTACAAACGTCAACATGGTGCCCGGCAAGGCCTCGGTCGCCTCCCTCGCCAAGGCGGCCGAGCGCTGGGTCGACCGCTATCACTACGAGGTTCGCACCTCCGTCACCGTCGGCACCCCGACCGCCGACGACTCGGAAGACAACAACAATAACACGGGCGAGGAGGGGGAGGAGGAGGAGCCCGTCCGGCGCAAGGGCAGCATCGTCTCCGTCACCACCGTCACCCAGCAGTACGAGCCGGCAAACTCGCCGCGGCTGGCCAAGAACATGGCCACCGGCGGCGACGAGATCGTCTTCGCCGGCATCGACGAGGCCCCCATCAACCGCGGTCTGCTGATCTTGGCCCAGATGTCGAGCGAGGGCAACTTTATGAACGCGGACTACACGCGCGCCTGCGTAGAAGCCGCCAGGGAGCATCGTGACTTTGTCATGGGCTTCGTCTCCCAAGAGAGCCTCAACTCGGAGCCGGACGATGACTTTATCCACATGACGCCCGGATGCCAGCTGCCGCCTCACGACGAGGACCCCAACGGCGGCGCGCTGCAGGGCGACGGCAAGGGGCAACAGTACAAGACTCCCCACAACATCATCGGCCTTTGCGGGGCCGACATTATCATTGTCGGCAGAGGCATCCTCAAGGCCGGGGACCCGCAGGACGAGGCCGAGAGGTACCGCTCTGCAGCCTGGAAGGCGTACCTGGAAAGGGTCCGATGAGCGAGCGAGCGGGCGCGCCTCGGGAACGTGACTCCTTTGTGTGTGTGTGTGTGCGCGCGTGTGTGTCTTGGTGTATTGTATCTTTTACATACATACACAAGTGCCATGCACACATTTTACAGTCTGCTCACAACATCATACCTCCTCCCACATTCATACTACCATACATACTATCATACCATACATACATACTCATACATATGCACATTGGACTACATATATGCACGCCTGTATCTGCATACCGCATGTCCAGACGGAAGAGGCAGCTCTCATATGTATACATATATGTAGGTATGTACAGTATAGGCGAGATGCGAGCCTAGGGTCTGAGGGTAAGGGGAGGCTCAAGTTGCTTTCGCGCCTGCATGCTACTTTAATTAGGTGTGCATACATATGTATACAAGTTAGCGGCTGACTTCAATTCTTCGCCATCCTTGATTTTGACTTGATGACCAAGTCTCGTCCGTTCTGCGTTTCTCTCTCGTTCTCGGTGTATGTACTTCGACTCCAACGCCCAGAGGCCTAGAAACGGGGTGAAACCCTACCAGGCGGAAGCAGTTTCAAAGAAAGAAAAAAGGCCATTGCGAAGTAGAAAAGTGGTGATGAACAACACAAAAGAGATCCCGTTGAACCGCGCTGGGCTTGATTAAAGGGGGGGGGGGGGGGATAAGACTGAGAATGGTAAGGGGGGAAGGGGGAAAAGGGGAACCTTTTTGTTTTCTGGCTTACCGGCATATGAAATCGATGAAAGGCTATTGGTTAAGCTTTTGGATGAAAAGGTTAGGTTAGGTTGAAATTTGAGACTCGGCGGGAAGAGCGGAAGGGAGGGAAAGGAATCAAACCTAGATACTAGTACATAGATACGGGATGATGTTGATGTGCCTATAATCTTGGTGGTGGGCGTGACTTGTTCATACCTATGTAAGTTGTATCGAATTACGATGAGCCGGGAAAGGGTGAAGGGATTGTGACAGGTGAGGGAACTTGGGATTACCGGGACGAGATGAATGGGGGTTTGGTGTTTCTCCATGTCAATATGCATGCATATGTACCTATATGAATATATCACATACACATGTGGTATCTGATGGTGGCTGATAGTGATCGAATAATAAATTAAGATAAGACAGACGATGGAGGCAGCTCGACACACCTGAAGAACATACATACTGTAGTACATACAACACGCTATCGTGACCATAGACTCGTGGTATCTTCTTGCTGAACCGTACACGGACAGGTAGCTGATCATCTCTTCGTTGTTCAGACACACGCATTCAAAGACAACGTGAATATACTACAACTGCCTACGAGCTTCATGAGCCTCGATTAGTCTATTGCTTAAAAGAATTTATACATACATCGTATGTAAATCGACTTTCTATATCCGTACGTTCGACCCAGACTTCATATCCATACGGCTTCCTTCGTTTTGTCAAGGCCCAAGACGGTGAATAGCCAGCCCTCTTGTTCTTGGCACTTTCCAGGAGCCTTCTCTTCCTCCTCATACTACTCCTCCTCCGTCCCCCTCTCTCCACACTTCCAGTTGGCAACTTGGCAACTTCAGTCAAACATAAAACATGCCTAGGTATTTACTTACATTAACATATACATAAGTATAACAAAACGTATAACATGCAATAAAATGAAAAGCCTTTTGCTAGACGCCAGCCTCAGCCGACCCTCCCTCGTCGACACTCAACAAAGCACCACCCCCCCAATATGCCCGTCCCAAGCAGCCCTCAGCGCGCAGGTCTGCCGGAGGAAAGAAGAAAGAAAAACAGGCAGCCCTTCAGCCCGACAGTTCAAGGGGAAAACGGAGAATTGATGAAGTCCCCCCTCCCTTACTCAGTAATTAGGCGATTCCTCCTCTCGTAAGAAAAGCTATATAAACTCATGGTATCGTGCTTCTCGTCGATGAAGCCATCTTCATAACTCAAGCCCATCTCGTCATTCATTTTATCAAGTGGTTTTTTCTTCCCTCGCTCTCCTCTCTTGTCGGTCCTTTCCAGACTCTCAAGTTCATCCTCTTTCTTTCTTCATCAGCTTCTCTCCCACATACTTCAGCATCGTCCATCTTTGGAAAAGGAAAAAAAGAAAAAAAAAATTCATCGCCATGAAGGGCCTCGTCGTCCTCGGTCTGCACGCCGTTCTGGCCCGCAGCCAGCAGTACCACTCGCAAGGCCTCGACGTCTTCTCAAACTACCTAACCGACGTCTCCGTCCTGGGCCACAACTTCAGCGAACCGCAGTTGATAGAAGGATGGGGGGACGTCAACTGCGAAAGGGCAATCACCAGCTATGTCATGCCCTACGGCCTGGCCGACAACCTCTGCAAGACGGTCATCCACACGGGGAAGCTCGACATCGACGGCATCATGCGAGGACAGGCTTCGAACGCTGCTCAGCACCTTCGTCAAAGCTGCCAGTTGAACCACGCGGCTCGTGTGTGTCGCGTGCTTCAGAGCAGGGGTATCGTCGGGGCGATGCACGAGTCTGGATCGTTTTGCTTCTCTAGCCTTAGGAGGGAACTTCAGCGGGATCCCGGTACGATTTGGGAGTTTTGCAGAGATCACATCGTCAACAATCGGATGACGCCGGTGGATCATTCTGAGCCCAAGTCTGCGACGGAGAGGGTCTTCAGTGACTGCTTCCACAATCAGTTTGAATTCGCTCGCGCTTGCGAGAGGCTGGAACCTCCCAAGGTCCTAGGGGCGGAACAGTGTGCTTCGACCTTTGGCTATTACCACGTTGTTTTCCTCTTCGGTAGTGACCTGGACAGGTTCTGTCGCAACAGCAGTCCCGAGTTGGATATCCCCTACCGCGTTGAGAAAGCCCTCGAAAAGAAGACGAATCATCAGTCACGGAGAGCCGTCAAGGACAGCTGCCAATGCCATAATCTCCACGGCCACGAGCGTCGTCAGTACGGTCAGGGTCGTCCGTATGGGAACGACGGCAACTTTCCCGGCTCTCGCCCCGATCAGCAACCGACCTGGCCAGCTTCTTCTTCCAACTCTGCCGGTATCAACCGTCGGCAAGACTGGAACAACAACGACCCCAACCGGAACCAACCGTCTTGGTCCAACCGTAACAGGCCCGCCGGATCGTACGGTCGAGACGGCTGGCAGGACACCAACAGGCCCGGCTCCTACAACCCGCAGCAACCCTGGTCCAGCAGGGGAGATGTGCCTGGCATGGCCCCGGGATCGCGTAGCTGGAACGGTCCCAACAGACCCGGATTTCCCAACCAGCAGCCCTGGTCCGGCCCGGGCACGCCTCCTGGAGTGCACGGCATGCGAACCCCTTGGTCCGGCCCGGGGGGCATGACGCCTCACGGCTACGGCGCCACCCCCTACGTTCCCCAGGGTCCTGTACTGACGGAAGCCGACGTGGAGAAGCTTCTCCAGCTCTCCAGGATGTTCAAATTCGAGATTCGAAGCGGCCTCTTCGCCATCCAGGACATGCCCCAGCAGGCCAGGGATGCCGGCGTCAGCTGGCGACTGGTATACGATCTCGACATCGACGTCAAGACCGAGCCCAGACTCCGATTCGAGCTGTGCGATGCCAGAGAGCAGGGCCGCGTCGTGACCAAGATCCGCGACCAATACGTCTACGGTTACCCCCTCGAGGTCAACGGCCAAGCTTTGGCCACGGCCTCCATCTCCGCCACCGGCCAGAACGAGCTCCTCTGCGACAACGGCGACCTGACGTATGTCAAGATCAAGAACAAGTCCGTCTCCGACTTCAGACCTGCCGACGAAGCCGTGGCCGCCAAGAGACGCGGCCAGTTCATCAAGTGTGACGACATCAACAAGTGTCAGGAGTCCAGGTGTCAGGGAGATTCCTGCAGCTTCAACCTCGTCGCTTCCGTCACGGTAGAGGCAAAGACGGGCGACGCCACCTCGACCGCCACGGCCACGGCCACGGCCCGAGCCAGCTTCAAGTTCGACTTTGAGCCGTGTCAGACGCCGAAGACGTGTAACTGCGTCCGGACCTGCGCCGAGAACAACAACTGCATGGTCCAGAAACCGATGCGAGGCCCTGCTCCGGCTCCGGTCCCCAGGGAGCAGGTCAGGGGCGCCACCGTCGCCGACCTGGCTCACGTCATCGCCGCAGCCAAGGCCGGCCACGATGATCGCGGCGCCTACGCGGTCGCCGAGGCCGAGGCCGGCGTCGAACGCGGCAGAGATGCTCCGGGCTTGAGGGGCTCCCGGGGTGCCGGCGCCGGGCCGGGGTTCGATGGTCCGAGGTTCCCGGGGGATGACCGGTCTGGCGCTGCTCCACTTTCCGGTCACGTCGAGGTTCAAGGCGAAGTTAGGGTCGGCGGCAAGCCCTCCAGCCTGTACGGTTCGCGATACCCCACCCACAATTCGACAGCTGATCGCTTCGGCAGGATGGGCAACCAGGGTTCGGGCCAGCAGCCCGGCTGGAACGACGATCGATCTCGAACTGCCGGTAATTTCGACAATGCTGATGGCAGCGTCGTCTTTGCTGGCTGCGGACACGTCGCCGTCGCCTTCAACGTTCTCATTGGCGCAGTCGGCTTGGCTGTCTTGCTCTAAGCTGAAAGACTGACCGTGTGTGGATATGCATGCATTCTGTAAAGAGCCTGAGGGGTGGCCCTAGTTGCTGTCATACCAACGACGATGGGCCCTCGTTGGCAGCAAAAAGGTAGACAGATATACATGTATCATCCTCTTTCACCTTTTCGTTTGGGAGCCAAGTTCGGCTGGATTGGTCGATTTTGTTATGTGGTGAAGATTCTGTGTCCCGTCTCTTCGTCACGATGGGGTCTCTCTTTCTGTCATATCTCGAATTGCTAGGCTAGAAAGATGTGCAGGCACATTTTGCGATCGTAGGTTCAGTCGAGTAAGACTGAGTTGAGACCCCGAATTATGTGACATTGTAATATCATGGTGGGCTGGCAAGTTGGATGACAAGGTTGGTTGTATCAGTCAAAAGTTCCGGTCAACTTACATACCTATTAAAGGACTGTCTCCTTCTGGAAGCTCAGATGAGCTTAGAGAGGAAAATGTGCACATTTTTTCCTCACCGGGAGCGAAGGAAGGCGGTTGAAAATGAGACGGTGGCAACGAGGATGCCATAACGGCATGGTTATTGGCGGCGAGGCGAGGAAGATGAAGCCTCGGCCAAGAGGTCTAGTGATGGATGTGATGGGAAGATGACGAGTGACTCGATCAAGCGTTGTTTACGCTCGACTCGACGGACTCGTATCACTGACGCTGCCAAAGATAGGTGATGGCATAGTTTCGCCATCCCATGGCATCAACCATGGAAGGGCAGCTGAATGAATACATGGACGGATGGAGAGGTTGACGTAGTCTCCATACGCGGATATAAAGGGTGATTCGCCTTATGTGCATCACCGAGGAAGAGACAGAGGGAGGAGTACTCCGTACCCGCGGGCAGAGTCTCGATATCGAAACATCAACTGAGCATTGTTTGAGGCTTGAAGGCAGGGGTTGGCTTGGGTTGGCAATCCCGGTTAATAAACTTGTTGATGCGAGGAAAATATCCGAGACTATCTGCACTGTACGCGACTGCTGATCTATTGTTAAGACACCGGGGTGAGAGGCTGGCTATGTACAGTGTCAAGCTCACCAGGCCCACACGGCCACAGCTAGGTGCCTTGCGGCCCGGGATGCCGACGCTCTCGAGCCCCCCCCCCCCCCCCCTTTTCTCCTCCCGGTTTTGGCCGCTAAAACAAAAGTCACCGGAAAAACATGGGCAAAAAGAAAGATTGGCTTCAGGGGATAACTTAGCGGCAGTTAGCGCACGTCCTCCACTGTACCAATAGCATTCGCACGTGTCTTCCTCCGCCTCCTGCTTCAAAAAAAGTTGCTTGCCACTGCCGGCCAATTCTCTGATTCTCACCTTGACATCAAGCATCCTCATCAGTCTCTCTATCGAGCTCCTGTAGCGCCTTGCCCTCGGCATCTGCGTCTCACTTCCTGCTCTTCGCTTCCCTCTGACTCCGAGTCGACCGATCGAATCGCAAAGCGTCGCCCACCATGCCCTCGAGGACGATCCCGACGCTGACTCGCGAAGAGGTGGAATCTCACAATTCCGCTACCTCGTGCTACGTCACAATGGGCTCCAAGGTCTTCGATGTCACCTATTTCCTCGACGACCACCCCGGCGGCGCCGACCTCATCCTAGAATACGCCGGCAAGGACGTCAGGGATATCCTACAGGACACCGCCTCGCACCCTCACTCCGAAACCGCCTATGACATTCTCGATGACTCTCTCGTCGCCTTCGTCGCCCCTCCCAAGGTCGTCGCGGCCAACGGCGCGGTGTCGAAGCCTGCCCCCGACACCGGTCCCCAAGTTCACCCGCGTACCGGCATGTCTTGCGAGGAAGACTTGACCAAAGAGACGGATTACAGCCAGGACTATAAGAAACACAAATTCCTCGACCTCAACAGGCCGCTCTTCCTCCAGGTCTGGCGCGGCGGCTTCAGCAAAGAATTCTACCTAGATCAGGTCCATCGCCCACGCCATTACAGGGGTGGAGAATCGGCACCTCTTTTCGGCAACTTCCTCGAACCGCTCACCAAGACGCCCTGGTGGCTGATACCGATTATCTGGCTACCCTGCATCGCCTATGGCACCTATCTCGCCTTCCAAGGCCGGTATGGTGTCCCGGCCACCGCCTCATTCTGGGTCTTTGGCGTCTTTCTGTGGTCTCTCGTAGAGTACGGCATGCACCGCTTCCTCTTCCATCTTGATGAGTATGTTTAGTATCTCTTCCCCTCGCGAGACTCGTGCGTTGGCTAACTTTCAGCACAGGCTCCTGCCCGACAATCGATGGGGCATCACGGCGCACTTTCTACTGCATGGTGTCCACCACTATCTGCCCATGGACAAGTATCGTCTCGTGATGCCGCCGACTCTATTCATCGTTTTGGCGACGCCGTTCTGGCACGTGACACACACCGTCTTCTTCTTCGACTGGCACCTGGCTACGGCCGTTTTCTGCGGCGGCATCTTCGGCTACGTCTGCTACGACTTGACACACTACTTCTTGCACCACAAGAACCTCCCGCTGTGGTACAAACAGCTCAAGAAGTACCACTTGCAGCATCACTTCCTTGACTACGAACTCGGTTTCGGGGTGACGAGTAAGTTTTGGGATACCGTCTTCGGCACGGAGCTGCAACCCGTGATGAAGACGAAGTAGCTGTTTTACTTCCATTCTTTCGTATATGTCTTGCGTCTCTTCTCTACTCGTCGGGCGGTTCGGATAGCATGGTGTTGGGGTAAAAAAGGGCTGCTTTTCTTTCTTTTTATCAGTCTGCAGTTTGGCCTGACAGTCGCAGTCAAGGAAGGGTGTAAAGGTGCGATGATTAGGACAGTATATATAATCTAGGAATCTACCCATCTATCTACTCCTATCTAGCATTGGCCCGTAGGTAAGGGAGAGGGCGTTTTCACATGAATGCTTAGACTCCTCTTATAATATGAAAACGAGAGGAAAACCTGTTTTACTTCACATATCCCAATCACTCTCTCATCAACCAGGGCAGTCCGTCAGACAGTCACCCACTCACCTCCCGTTCACGTGTTGGGTGTTGCGATAGCCTCCTACCACGAAGAGCCTATAAACATACCCAAGTACGGATACCTAGGTAGATAAATATTTGCAGACTTATTTAGATCCAAAGTAGGCTTCAAAACCTATCCTTAGGCCTAAAATCCGTTTACCCCTCGCCTAATTCATTCTGTGCCTTTCTCTCCTCTTCCTTTCGGCTCTCAGCACATGCTCGTTCGCCAGCTGGCGTGCAGAGGCGTGCAGCTGATGTCACGTGAGTGCCAACCTTACCCTTCTAGGGTGCCCACTTCACTCTTTCGAGCGGCCATCATCTTTTTTCATCGCAAACACAACCTCTCCCGTACCTAAACTTCCAACGCCATCCCCGATCCATCTGCCTCTCTCACTCCCCCAACCTCCTCTCCCCGCCTCTGCTCCCCTCAAAACAATCAAAAACATCGCCTTCCCCGTCAAGCACGTCGTGTATCAGCCCTCTCCATCTTGGCCCAGAGGTTGGTGACCCTTTGCTTCTTCAAGGAACGGGTCATCATGTCTAGCCTCGATGTTGAGGCCCTTCTGGAGGCCACGGAGAAGCGAACCGTCGACGAAACTCCCACCAAGCAGGAGGAGAATCACCCACCTGGAAACCGTTCCACGCCCCGAGATGGCCGTGATGATCGTCGTGACCGCGAACGCCACCGGGACAGCGACTCTGGTAGCAACAGCAGTCGCTTCGGTGCACGCGGCAGTCGTGATGGCCGCCGCGGCCACGGTCACGGTCGTCGCAATTACAGGGATGGAGACTATTATCGTGGAGGACGAGGCCGATCCCGCTCGCGTACTCGCTCTCCTCGCCGTTACACCCCTCGCGAGGAGCGTGAGCGCCGTGAGCGTCGCGATCGTCACGATCGCTCTGATCGCTCTGATCGCCGCGCTTCGGATCAGGCTCGAGGAGGCAGAGAACGACGGTCTCGTACGCCTCAGCTCAACGAGGATGAACGTGATCGTCGCACTGTCTTTGTGCAGCAGCTTGCCAACCGGCTGCGCACCGACAAACTCAAGCGGTTCTTTGAAGAAAACGCAGGCCCTGTCAACGAGGCCCAGATTGTCAAAGACCGCATCAGCGGCAGATCTAAAGGGTATGCACTGTTCTCTGGCTTTTTTTCCTTCCTACCAGATGAACAGTGCTAAAAGTTTGCCTTCAGAGTCGGCTACGTCGAATTCAAGGACGAAAGCTCCGTCCAACGGGCTCTTCAACTGACGGGAAGACCGCTGGAAGGCATTCCCATCATCGTCCGCGTGACGGAGGCTGAGAAGAATCGCCAAGTGCGCAAGACGGACGAGTCGGGCAATAATAGCACGGCCGCTCCCTTCCATCGCCTCTACATCGGAAATATCCACTTCAACGTTACCCAGGAGGACCTTGAGGCTGTCTTCGAGCCCTTTGGCGAGTTGGAGTTTGCACAGCTTCAGACGGACGAAAGCAAACGAAGCAAGGGATTTGGCTTTGTTCAGTGGGTTGACTCGGCTTTCTTTTTCCCCCCCTTCACGGCTATTTCTGATGCTAACGCTGGGAATGACTCAGGTACAAAAATGCCAATAATGCCCGTGAGGCTCTCGAGAAGATGAACGGCTTCGAGCTTGCCGGTCGACCCATCCGAGTGGGACTCGGTAATGACCGCTCCGGCTCGGACGGAAACGCCGGTCGAGGAGGGGGCCACGGGTCGAACGCCAACTTCCAGGGCTCCGCCTTTTCGGGTGCTGGTGGACGTGGCCAGTCGTCCGCCTTTGACCGGGCCGGGAGGGACAGCGAGCGAAACGGCGGAGGTGGAGCATTGGACGACTCGGACGTGGCCGGTGTGAACTTCAATAACTACAGTCGCGATGCGTTGATGAGAAAGCTTGCCAGGACGGACGAGATGCCGAGCGGCAAGGACGACGCGCAGACTCTCAAGCCGAAGACGGAAACGAAACCGCCGCCGGCGAGCGTGTACGTTCCGAGCCGATGCGTTATTTTGCGCAACATGTTTGATCCGGATCAGTGAGTATTGTTCGCCTCCGCTGGTTGGGTCGTTGGGGTCCTGACTTTTCCCTCCCCCCTTACTTCAGGGAGACCAGCGAGGACTGGGTGAAGGAGCTGGAGGAAGACATCCGAGCTGAAGCCGAGCGTCGATACGGTCACGTCGTGCACATTTCCCTCGACGCTAATTCCAAGGGAGACGTCTACATCAAGTTTGCAGACGTGCAGGGCGGCGAAAACGCGGTCCGGGGCCTCAACGGCAGATACTTTGGCGGGCAGATGATCAACGCGTCACCCGTCGTGGACGCCGTCTACAGCAGCCTCTTTTCGCGGACCCGAGACATGTGACTTTGATGAAACTGGTTGACTGTCTTTCGATTGCCCGGGAGGGCTCTTTCTAGGTCTCCGGCAGGTCTGTGGCTTTCCGAGACGACAGTCGCTTTCTCTTCTCAGACGACAAAATTTGCTGAGACTTTTTTTCCCGGACGTTCAGCAGGCGCCGACTGTTGAGTTCCGCGCTTTTGCTACTCGTGTGCTCGTTTTTTCCCTTCATCTTCTCATCGTTGGTTCCGATTCTTCAATACCCGGCAGCAAACCCTTGAACGGTGGCCTTTGTTTAACCATTCTTCTTCCAGATGCTCCGGCCTTTTGATGCCGAAAAGGTTGATGAAACGACACACTTGAAGTGGAACCGGTCCTCCCCTTTTCTTTCACCTCTTTTCTTTTCTTATTACTCTGTTCACCTCCAGGTCCTGTTTCTTGTCATCATGTTTCGCCTCATCGGCTGGCGAAGCAATCTTGAAAACTAAAAAAACCACCAAAAAAAAATCCCCCCCCGACACGAAACGAAGAAACTGGCTCTCCGAAGCCAATGACGACGAGGTCTGATATCAGACAAAGCAGGGAAAGTTACGTCTTCTACTAGCCACGTTGAACAGGAGAAAAAGAACACTCCCATCTTGTTGTTTTTTTCTTCTTTCGATCGAGGGTAGCTAAGGAGCTGTAGGCTTGGATCGCTTCTAGGATTCTCCCTCGACCAAAGATTTTTTTTTTTTCCCAGTTTGTAATGGACAGGACAGGACAGGACAGGACAGGAAGGGGAGTGGAGTGATTTTCAGGGGATGGCAGGGGACACGGTGGGGGACATGGTCATAAATGCGCTTGCTAGGAGGTGAATAAAAAGATGAAGTACATATGCGGATGGAGGTTTGATTTTGGGTGGTTGGTTGGTGATGTGATGTTGATGTTTATTGTGTTGCTCTGCGTGTGTGTGAGTGTGTGTGATGCCGCTGCTGATGACAACCAGTGTTGACAGCTACCTATCTACCAACTGGGAACAGCCACTGGGTATGGTCACTGGGGGGATAGCAGCTACGGGTGGACAGCTACTGGGGAGGGGGGGGGAGCAAGAAGGTGAGGAATTTCTTCCCATGCTTAATATCTTTTGCGCAGGCTATGGGCTGACGACAGTCACCGAGGGGGAATCCAAGTTTCACGGCATTGGGTTTTTGTCGAGAGACGAAGCTAGGAGTTGATTTTGGATTTGGAGTGATGATAAAGGTGGTTGAGTTACCTACCTAGGTAGTAGTAGGTACTAGTTGGGGGCTTATATATCTACGACTTCGCTGGAGGCGCGTTTGCATGTTTGGGTTGTGTGTGTTGCTGTTCCGCGCTGGAGATGTGGCCTACCGACCTGCCTACCTACCTTGATAGAAAGCTAGATAGATAGGAAGATAGATAGGATAGGTAGGATAGGTAGGATAGGTAGGATAGGTAGGATAGATAGGATAGATGGATGCCTTGTGATCCAGGTTAGAATGTGTGCCTGGCGGTGGGTGGGTTGGTAAGGCAGAGAGAGGAGAGAGAGGAGAGAGAGGAGGAGGGGGAGGGGGAGAGAGAGAAGTCGAGTTTCTTCCTCCTCTTTTTTTTTCCCCCTCCTCTTCCTGTTTTTCCCCCCATCTTCTTTTCCTTTCTCCTCTTCTCTTCTGCTCAAGGCTCAAGCCCCCATCTCTCTCTTCCTTGACGACTACGATTCCTCATTCTTTCTTCCCTTTTATTCCCTTTTCGCCCATCTATCCTATCCTATTTCTATTTCTATTCCTTTTCCTCATCGACTCTTTCTTCCCCCTTCTCGTTTTTACGTGATAATCTTCAACGGGTGTGTTTTTTTTCTTTCTTTCTTTCGTCTTCCTTTCGAAGACGGTAGCAGCTTTGAATCACTTCTTCCATCTCGGATCGTTGCATTTCGTCTATCTTTTTTTTTTCCTTTTGATTCCTCTTTCGTCTCTTCTTTTCTTCTTTCTTTCTGTTGTTTCTTCTTCTCGGTGAGTCCTCCTTTCCCCCATCCTCTTCCTCTCTTTCTTCTTCCCTTGGCGAAGAAAAGAAAAGAAAGGAAAGGAATAAAGTCTTTGACGTCATGGCGTCGAAACAAAATAATGACGATGGCATCAAAGACGAAAAAGAATAATGGCTGCTGACCTATCTTTCTTCCAACGACAGATCTTTCTTCTTTCTTTCTTTCTATCTTTCTATCTATCTCTTCGACTCTCTTCCCCCTTTTTACCTTCTCCCTCCCTCCCCCTTTCGGATTCGAGCCGTTCGATCTGTCAGACGGTCGTTTACCGCTGGGGGAGAGAGGAGAGAAGGGGAGAGGGGGGGGAAAAGCAGGGGAAGACGAAAGATATAGAGAAAGAAAGAAAGAAAGAAAACGGTTACGATGACGGACTCGGAGACTAAGAAGGTGTATAGCATCCGTACTGCGAAGAAAGAAGAAGAAGAAGACGAAGAACAAGCAGAAGGAGGAGAAGATAGAGAAAGCGCTGCTTTTTCGGCACCGTCTTCATCCCAGGCGACGACGACGACGGCCAAGAAGGCGGACGGACCTCGTACGCCGCCGCGGCGTAAGGAGATGCTTTCCGTCGACTTCTCTGGCCCTTCTGTTGGGCCTCCTCGGGTTGAGAGATTGAAGCAGATGGCCGTTCACCACGTGAGTCTACTCTCTATCTCTATCTCTCTATCTTCTTCGTTTTTTTTTTCTTTTTTTCTCCTTTGCGTGATTTTTTTCTTCCTTTCTTCTCCTCCCTCCCTTACTTCGCCTTTCTGCTAGCTGTCATCTCCTCTGGGAATCGTGGCTGACGGCTTTCTTCTCATCATCATCACCGGCGGAGGAAGGGTTGGAGATACGCGCGAGTGAGAGAGAGAGAGAGAACTATATACACTTTCTTATAGCCCGCGTTTGCCAAGTTGCGACACACGCAAGACATTCTCGTCAAAGCACAGCATGCCCTCAGGAGGATGCCGGGCGTCTCCGGCCACGACGCCAACGAGCTGGTCGCGAGCCTGCAGGAAGTAGGGCGGATGGTCAACAGCGAGACGACGCAGCTTGTCGACGCCATCATGAACCTCACCCTCGACCAGGAGGATTCCGAGCAGGCGATGGCGAGGATGAGCATAGACGCCAACGTCGCTCAGGCCAAGACCAAGGATCAGCTTCAGAACATGGTCAGGTTGCGCGCTGACGTTAGGGCCGAGAGGGAGAGGAGGGAGGCGGCCGAGGTCAAGGCTAGGTCTGCGCTCGAGAGGGTCGAATCCCTGATGGAGGAGGTTAAGCGTCTTAGGGAAGCTTCTGTCGTCGGCGCTGGCGATGACCTCGTTCAGGTGGGCGAGTCGGCCAGTCGGCAGGGTTCACCGCCTCTTCTTTCTCCTCCTCCCATCGTCGAGAGGCCTGTTTTGGTCGGATGCTCGCCTCCTCTTTCTTCGTGGACGACGCCGCTTCAGCAGGAGCAGCAGCAGCAGCAGCAGCAGCAGAAGACGACGGTGGGTGCTGCTCAGTGTCGACAGGTCGTGCGCAGGGAGCAGCAAGGTGATAATGTCGACAACGGCGCTACGCCGGTGCGTGTCGCTTCCGTCTTTCAGACCTCGACGCCGCTGGGTCCGCCCAAGTTCGGCCCCCTCCAGCCCGCCGTGCCGCCGAGGGCACCGGCTTCGATGACGCGAGGCGGAAGCGGAGGCGGCGTTGCTGGTCCTTCCGCTGGTGGTCCTTCCTGGGGTCGGTCCGTTTCGAGCTTTGCGCCTTCGACGGGCTTGGTTCAGGCTCAGTCTTCGTCGCGTGCCGCCGGAGGTGGAGGCTTCCAGCCTCTGCCTCGATACAGGTCGACCGATCAACACCAGCATCAACATCTTCACCATAATCATAATCATCACTATCATGGCGATGCTTTCTCGCATTATCAGCAGCAACAGCTTCAGCACCAACACCAGCAGCACCAGCAGCACCAATATCGGCCTGCCACTGCCATGGGTCGTCGCGATTACTTTCCGACGACGCCTCCCTCGACCATGATGGGAGGAGGACCTGGTCCTGGTCCTGGAGTTGGTGGAGGAGGAGGACCACCAGCAGCAGCAGTAGCAGGAGGAGGAGCACGCGGCGGCGGCCAGTTCGGTCGCTTCACCGACAGCAGCGGCAGCGGCGCCATCATCCAGCTCACGGACCGGGCCATCGGCGCCTGGAACAAGCAGATCAGCGACTTCTACACCTCGATCCGTCACTTCGTCTCCCGCCACGCCGGCGAGCCGGACGGGGGCGGAGGGAGCGCCATCATGGCCGGAACCGGACTCTGGCCCGTCCTGCTGGCCATGTACCACCCCCTCTCCGAGCACGAGGCTACCTCCTACCTCGACTTCCACCTCCGAACCGAGAGCTCCAAGTCGTGCGTGGTGACGCGCGTCATCGTCGACTACATCGTCAACCGCGTCTGGGTGACGGCCGCCTGGACGGGATCCGACACGAGGACGTCGTACGAGCTCCTCGACGTCGAGCGCGAGCTGGAAGCGACCTCCTCCTCGGCCGCGTCCGCCCGCCAATCTCTCCTCAACCAGCAAGCGTCGATCATAAGCCAAATCATGAAGAACGAGCAAGGCACGAACTGGCACCGCAACAAGATGGAGGACATATCTCGCTCCCTCCAGGCAACGCTCCAACCTCTGATGAACCGCTTCTTCAACCACGGCGAGGCTAGGCGCGACCTCGACCGCGTCGCCGAGGCCGCATGGGAGCTATCGTCCAAGATGCTCTCCAGCAGGTTGACGTTTGATTTCCGCTTCCCCGAGATCGGGAGCCGGTTCTCGACCCAGTCTATGCTTCCCATCTGGCCTCGTCTCGACCCTTCGGAGCTGCAGGCGAAGCATTGGCGGGTCGCGTTCGTGACGACGCCTGTGGTTACCTGTCGGAACGATACGGGCGCTGGCATCTCTGCGCATTCGGTTTCGTTGGCGGATGTGTTTTGCATGCAGTGAGCCTTTTTTTTTTTTCTTCTCTTCATATAGATGCTCTCTATGAGGGTGTTGGTGAAGATGAGATGAAGATGCCATGATGGGGGGGATATTTTCTTTTTTTTTTCTATCTTTTTTTTCTTTTCCATTAATGAGTTCACGAAGACGTGAATTCTATCAAAGAGTCGTTTGATGAAACTGATGAAAGGGGGGAGGGGAAACAAAGGGGTCACGAGTTGAGAGAAGAGACAGCCTCGTCCTTTGGAACGGGGAGAGACGAAACCCCCTTTTTCTTTTTTTTCCCCTATTTTCCCCCGATCGTCGAAGATTTTGAATCCCAGAAAGGAGGGTTCTATAATGTTTATCGTTGGTTTTTTTTTTCTGAGAGACGAGTGGAGAGGAAGGGAAAGGAAAGGATGGGATCGGAGGGGATGAAGTTGACGCTACCTGACCTACGGAAAGGGGAGATTTTTCATAGGAAGGGGGATAGATGATCAAGATTCGAGACGAGATAGACGGGTAGGGGGGAAAGGTGGAAAAGGGAGATGAAAAAAAAAGGATAGAAAAGACGAGATAGAAATCATACGATTTGCTTGTTCATTTTCTTTCTCTTCGTATATCTAGTCAATGGTGATGGAAAGATCTCGGCTGTTGCTGCTGTTGTTTCCTCTAAGTGATCTATGTATATATGTTAAGAGTAGAGAGATGAGAGGATGAAGAGAAAGGAAATAATAGGAAAAATACAAAAAAGAAGAACAAGAACAAGAATAAGGAGAAGGAGAAGGAAAAGAAAGCCACGAACATCAACCTAGCAAAGCCGCCCATCAACCGAACATCCCCTACTACTACCACTACCATCCCCATCCAACCTCCTATCCACCCCACCGAGAACAGCCTTGAGAATCCCCTCGGCCGAAAGCGGTCCCGAGAACTTGGTAGTGTCAACGATATCGCGAATCCTATACCTCCGACGAAGCCTGTCCAACCTCTCGAGACAGAGAGTCGCCTCGGCGTCGTCGCCCACCTGGATGAACTGGATGCCGACCTGATAGGACGGAGCGGCCATCTCATCCAGCCTCGTAGCGTAGCGGACGATGGCCTTTTCCGGGAGGTACGATGTCGAAGGGCCGGGCATACCGTCCGTCAAGACGATGAGGTTAAGGGGACGGACGTCGGCGAAATCTCCCCCCCGGCCTTCGACCTCGGATGATAACCTCTCGAAATACGGATCGAGGATCCTCTCTATACTCGGTCCCGTGGGCGTCGGGCCGAGAGGTCGAACCGCGCGGAAGAGGGATTCCACCTGGGCGCCTTGCCGGATGCAGGTGTAGCCTTGTGAGGGATGCGCGTCGTTGCGGTGGTTCATGAAGTAGACGTCTATCCCGTCGTCGTCGTGGCTCGTGCACACGGGCGTCAGCTGCTGGAGGGCGCGCTGGACTTGTCTCCAGCGGAGGCCGCACATGGAGGACGAGTCGTCGACGAGGAAGACGGTGTCGAAGAGGTAGAGGAAATGGTAGGGGTCTTGGGGGGTTGAGGATGGGGTGGGGATGGTGTTGTTTTCGTTGCTGTGGCGGCTGTAGGCTGGTGGTGGTGGTGAGGAGGGGATGGAGGAGGGGATGGAGACGGGGGGTGATGATGATTTTTTCTCTTCTTTTTCTTCTTCTTCTTGTGAGGTGTTGAAGGAGAAGGACGAGGACGAGGATGATGAGTGACGAGGTTGTTGATGTTGTTTATCATTGTAGTTGTTGGCTGATCGTGAGGAAGACAGCCTGGCCTTGGCCCGTTGCAAAAGCCCGTTCATGGTTTAGGAGGAGGAGGAGGAGAAGAAGAAAGAAGAAGACAAATCCTCCTAGTCAAGGACCGTATATAGAAATGAGAATATAGAAGAGAGATGAAGATGAAGAAGGGTAGTAGATCTCGATAGATGGATAAATGAAGACGACTACATACTCAAGAGGATATCAAAAATACCCTCCCCTTCACCCCTTCTTATACCTACCCATCCATCCTCCCCCCCTCCCCATCGGAGCCTTCCATTCCCTTTTGAATAGCAAGCCAAACAAACACACAAGGCTGGCAAAAACTTCCTTTCTCACACACTCTACTCGGTACCAGCCGGTCAATCACGAGCTGATTTTCTCAAACATCGCCCCCCCCAATAATAAGTGGTGATGAGCCATTCTTCCCCGCGGACTACATACATACATATGTACGACTGCGCCTCACACAGTGACACCCTTACATCCCTACTCCTACGAATACACACAGAAACAAAAGGTCACCCGCCATCTAGACAAACAGCGACTGAGGCTGAGTGAGGCTGAGCAGAGAAAAAAAAAAAAAAAAAAGACGCCCGGCAGAACTCTAACCTTGCCTTACTCACTCCTTTTCACTCACAGTCAGTCACAGCCTTTAGGTATGTATGTACGGATACAAGGCTTTTTTTGCCATGAGGCTATTATCCGTATCCGTATTTACACAGCCTTGAACGGGAAGGCTCACGATTCACCACCACCACCACCAATATCTAACATATAAGAGGGCGAGGTAGCAGTAGGCTATACTCGATATCCGTAGACCCAACTCTAATAAGCCAGAGAGGCAGGGCAGGGCAGGGCAGGGCAGGGCAGGGCATCAATCAAACGGTAAAAAAGTTGAAGATTACGGGACACACACACACATCTCACATCTCACTCCTAACTGCTGATACGGATATATCTCTCTCTCGTCCAAGCCTCGTCGTGTCAGACTTGATATGCATATTCTACGGCTAGTACATCTACGGCTAGTACATACTATGTATGCACGGATACCATCAGCAAATAGAAAGCACAACGATTGATAGCAACAGACTTTTTTCTCATCCATCCATCCATCCATCCATCCATCTACTAGATATGTATGTATGTATGTATGCGCTGTCTAGCTGTCTACTGGGTACTAGCTATCCACTTCATCCTCACACGCACAACAATCCATCTACCGATGCAGATAGCAAGCATCCCCTCCCTTCCCGCAAACAAAGCCGAGACAGGGAACAACTAACTGTTTATCTTCCCTTCCCTTCCCTTTCCTTTCCTTTCCCTTTTTAGCAGAAATTATCATGCCTTCTATCTGTAGTATCCTGCACATACATACAGTCTCCCCCTTCTTTTCATGCCGTCGTCGTCGTGTTCGTCGTAGCCGTCGTCGCAGTCTTCTTCTTGTGCCTACATCAATCAGCCTTTGCTATCCCAGTCCTTTTCCCTTCCAAGGCACTTCCAAGGAGAAAAAGACAAACGAATGGAAAAGGGATGTAAAAGAACTCACTTGTTGACGACGCGCTCAATCCCGTCCAACCCCATGCGCAGCGTATCCATCCGCGGCCCGTACGAGAAGCGCACAAAGTGGTGACACGGGCTGTCAAACAGGTCACGCCGTCGCGAAGGGTTCAGGTCGAAGAAGATGCCCGGCACCACAATCACCTTTTCCTCCAGGCAGGCCTGGAAGAAGTTGAGCCCGTCCGAGATGGACTCCGGGAGGCCCTCGAGGTTAAGCCAGCTTTTCTCATCGTCAGTTTGCTCTGCCTCCGTACTCGAGGACCCGGAAGAGACGACAACGTACAGGTAAAACGTGGAATCGGGCACGTATTTGATGACGAAGCCCATCTCGCGCAGCCGCTTCACCACAAAGTCGCGCTTGTCCTACGTTGCGCAGCGTTAGCTATCGTCATCATCATCATCGTGACGCTCCAAACGAACCCGAAAGTGACGCTGCAGGTGCACCATCTCCGTATGCACTAGCTTCGGTTCCAACATGGGAATAGCCGCATTCTGAAAGGCGTGGCATGCACCGCCATCCAGATAGCTACCGCACGAGCCGATGCTACGCCCGCGTCAGAAAGAGACAAGAGCAGATCCGAGGGGAACAGAGAGAAAAAAACGCACGCGCTAATGTACTCCTTGGGCCCAATCACCCACGCGATCCTCCAGCCGGGAAGTCGAAAGCGCTTGGTCAAGCCGTCGACGATGAGCACGTCGTCCTCATCCACATCCTCCACGTTGGACGCGGCCGAGATGGTCGATCCGTCGCAGTCCGTCGTGTAGTTGTAGCCCGAGTAAAACTCATCGCTGATAAAGGTGGCCCGTCCGCGGCATATGTCCTGGATCTCGGCCAGCTCCGGGTTGGCGACGACCCGTCCCGTCGGGTTTCGCGGGTTCGACGTCAGGATCACCGACGTGCCCCGGGCAATCTCCTCCGCAATCTTATCCGGATGGATGTGGTAGCCGTCCTCCTCCGACAGCGGCACGGGGATGGCGGCGAACTTGGGAGAGCAAAAGTCCGTCAGCGAAGCCCCATTTCTTCTCTTCTCCCCGCATTAACAAAGGGTAGCAGCCCATCTTACGTTCTTGAACAGACTCAGCATCTCGTTGTAGGCCGTGTAATCCGGCAGGAAGAAGCTCAAGTAGGCGTTGCCGAGAACGGCAGCGATGCGGATGAGACCCGCGCGTCCACCGGGCACGATCGCCACGTTCTCCCACGTGTAGAGGCTGTCCTTGCCCTTTCGATGCATCTCGTTGTAGAGCTTGGCCACGGCCTCACGCAGGGGCTTGATACCGGCCGTCGGCGCGTACTCGCGAGCCGCCATCGAGACGTCGATAGACTCGGGTCGCTTGAAGCAGCCGTCGATGTCATCCTCCACCTCGGGCGCGCCCTGTCCCAGGTTGGCCCATGCATCGGGCTCCTCCAAGTAACCGTACTCCGAAGCCCGCTCGGTGCACCAGACGACGCCCGTCGAAGATCGGCTGGCGTCGAGGCCGGCGTGCGGCATATGACCCTCGTGAGCATTGCGAAACTGTCGATGGACCTTGGACTGGATCTCTGAATGCATGTGTGTACATATGACCGAACGGGTGTGCCATTCATTAGCCGACATGAAAGCGTTGCAGCCGCGGTGGATCGAGAGAGAAGAAGAGGGGGGGCCACCAGCCACGCTTCCTCCTCCTTTCTTATCTTCTTTCCCACCACAACTTACCGTTCATCGATGGTTCGACGTTGCTGAAGCGTCGCATCATCGGCTTCGGCACGCCCGTGTGCCGGTTGATGGAGAACTTGCGGCCACGGTATTCGTACATGGTGACGATGCTTCTTCTTTTTTTTTAAAAGTTTGAAGACGATGAAGAGAATCGATGCGGAGAAAAGATGAAGAAAAGGAAGAAGAAGAAGAAGACGAAGAAGAGGAAGGGAAAAAATTTTAAAAGTCCATGCGTCGTGCTCGATACCTACATACTACGTCCCTACACTTGGACCAGCTCGCATACGGTAGTAAGGAGTTGGTAGGCTGTCTGTAGACTGTAGTAGTCCCGTAGTAGCTGATGAGCCCGCCGCCGATTCATTCATTCTTCAGAGACCAGAGTCAGCCAGAGGCCGTCAATCAGCAGAAACGGCCGGGGGTGGTGTATCATGCCGTACCAGCTGACATCATCGCCGCGGCCGTTATACCCGTAGCCTCAGCCTATATACCCGTCAGTACCTACCTGCTTGCTTTGGGCGGGACGAGGCCTAAACACACCGGTCGGGCAGCTTGACGACCACCCCCGCACCTCGACACCCGCTATAATCGACCCGCTACTCACCCGCTACAGGCCTTCCATCATTCTATGCCATTGCCGTCTAGCCGAGACAGCTAGCCACTGCTGCTATAATAAAAGCGGGGGCAGCAAGCAAGCAAGCAAGGTCTCTTCCTTCGGTCCGTCCAGTTCTTCCGCCCGTATTCTGCACCTCGGCCATCCAGCCAGCTTCCGACTGGCTAGAAGCTCTTCTCTGTGTCTTTCTCCCCGCTCCTCATCTCTGCCGTCACTTTCACACGAACAGTCGAACACACACTCACTCACTCACACACTCACTTACACTCACACACACTCACATGCTCCCTTCTCTCCGTCACTCACTACGGATACCAAGTTCCATGTCCCCTAAAATCTGCCACTCACGTATCCTTCCCGGCCTCTACCTGCTCCCCCCCCGACCCCGTCGCCCGCCCGCCGCCGCCATCTCCATCAAGCTGTCTTCCTCCTCGACCCCGCGTCACACCCCGCGTCACACCCCGCGTCACACCCCGCATCCAAGTCAGCCTCCGCCCTCGTCCGCAGCTGACCAGCCCCTGCCCTCGTCCGCAGTCGACCAACCTCCCACGCCGACGCCGTCTCCGTCACCGTCCCCGTCCCCGTCCGCAGCTGGAGAAACGACCGCGTCTGCCCCTTGCAAAGCCCTCCCACCTCCGGGCACTGTCACCAGTGTCCCGCTCCACGTCGGTGGCCTCTCCGTCAAACTCGCTGACCTGGGCCCGCTCGTCATGGACGACAACGGCACCGTCTCGCGCATCGCCAACTGGACTGAAATGACGGGTGCGGAAAAGAACATTGCCATGATCGTCCTGGGCAAGAGGAACAGGGGACGCCGGGAGGTCCTCGAAAACAAGCTCAACAGCATGTCAACAAATATCTCCGACAGTGGCAGCTCAAGATCTACGGAGTAATGTGGCCAAAAAAAAAATTCAAGTCAATCATTGTAATGAGACGACAGATCTCATCTGCCACAACTCCCAACACCCTCCCATCGGCAGCATCTTTCAGACGCCTTAGCCTCAAAATCCAGCCTGACACCTCACCGTGAGGCCGACAACCCGCTGCCTATGGAGCATTTAATGCGATAAATGGTAAATTTAAACATGAAGAAGCATGGAAGCAACGCCCTCCTCCCGCGCAACGCCTTCATCAGACTCTCCCCAGGGTCGGGAAGCCACCGATCCAGCGCCCTGGCCGGCCTCGTCACCGTTCGGTTTCCTCCTTCACCGCGCTGGAAGTCGTCGCCTTGGATTTCTCCGATGCGTACCGAGTAAACTCTTTCCACAAAGTGGCAGTCTCCTCGTAGCCCTCGTTCTTCTCCACCAGCAGGTTCTTGAGCCACTTGTTCTCCGTCTCCAGCTGAACGACCTTGGACTCGAGGGTCGAGATTTTCTCCGTCATCTCCTTGGCCGATTTTTCAAGAGCCTGCTCGCGCTGCTTCTTCTTTATCCGGAATCGAGCGCTGGCGGCCGTGTTCCGTCTCCGTTTATCAACCTCTGCCGCCTGTCGCGAGCCATCTTCCACGTTCAGCGGTTGCGACATGCCGTCGGCTTTCCGCTCGTCGCCGCCTTGTTGGAACTGCGCCGGCGGCTGAGCGGTCGACGCCGGAGCATGCTCAGGCTGCAGAGGCTGAAACCCGGGGCTGCTGGCCGCCAGTGTGTCGATCGGTGCTGCCGCGTAGGCATTGTTGAAGCTGGTGAAAGCAAAGTCGCCTATGAGAGAAGGTGGATACAGTGTCAGTGTTGGTCAAGTAAGAAGGGAGATAACACGGCCAAGTGACCGAGTGCGAGTTCATGGTCACGAGTTATTGCACCATCGCGGGGCATTTGTAAGCCACTTTCAGGTTGGCCCGGTGGAGCCCCACATGAAGCTGAGGCCGGCCACGGAAGCGGATGGGCTGAGTAGATTGAAGATGACGGGGGAAGAGATTGAGAGAAGGAGAGATTTGACGAACCTGGTATGAAATCGAGCGCCGGCATATCGTTCATGACAGAAGGTGATACGTTCTCTTCGGGACTGCTAGAGGCGACAGGCTCGACGGAGACCTTGACAGGCTGAGCCTGAAAATCCATGTTCTGACCCGAATCGAAGTCAAAGAACTGCGTGTTGGTGAACAGGCTGAGGTCGTCCTCCATGTTGAAGCTGTCGTCGGCTGCAGACGTTTCCCGTGGATCGATCGTGTTAAGATCTCGCAGGTATTGCGACACGTTTGGGCCGTGACGTCCGCTGTACGTCGACATAATGATGTTGGTTACGTCAGATGATTTTTTTTTCTTCTTTTCTTCTCAAGTTAACGATTCTAAGTTGAAGCAATCAATCGCGAGCCGACATAGAGGCCGCGTTCTCGTCTCGTTCTTGCGATGCGACTCGTCGGATGGTGGCGAAAGGGCGGAAATTGCGATGGCGCTGATGGGCGAAATGATTGAACAGAAAAAGAAAAATGTTGGGGAAAGACGACACGCGCCCGATTTTGAAAATTGAGACAGCGTCGGCCACGGCGTTTCGAATGATGCCTGGATGAAGGGGGAAAAAAAGCTTGCGGGACGGAGGGCGGAGGGCGGAAGGCGGAGTGAGTGGTAGAGGTTTCTTTAAGCGGTCCAATCTGGGCTGACGCGTGCGGAATCGAGAAGCCGACGACTGCGCGGTCCGAGGACCGCCGATTCAGGTGCTTAGCAATCAAAGTAGGCAGCCCCACCATCCACCGCTTCCACTTTAGGTGTTAGCTTCCATGTTGATGAGCAAGCGACTTCGGTTCATGCGCGCCATCATCATCCATCTGCCTTGAAGGAAGAAGCTAAGCACGAATATGGGTAGAGTAAATCACGTGAATCGTGAATTCAAGGCTCATTCCCTTCATTGGTAATAGCACGCTAATGCGAGTCTCGCACCGCTACCTTAGTAGGTACCTAGTCTAGAGACCCCAATCGATCGGAGTGCTATCACGTGAAACG
Source organism: Ophiocordyceps camponoti-leonardi (nom. inval.) (assembly GCA_003339455.1). Classification (NCBI taxonomy): domain Eukaryota; kingdom Fungi; phylum Ascomycota; class Sordariomycetes; order Hypocreales; family Ophiocordycipitaceae; genus Ophiocordyceps; species Ophiocordyceps camponoti-leonardi. The sequence goes on from PDHP01000080.1 coordinate 72,054, forward strand.
TCAGACTGTGGGTAATAAACTGATAACAGATAGCAAAACTCCTGTCACAATCCACGAAGGATAATACCGGGATCGGAAAGTCACGTATAAGTATACGAGAGAAAAGTACGAGGAAATATATAAGAGTATAAACGTAGGTATATAAGAGTATAAACGTAGGTATATATATAATAGAACTATATACTCTAAAGTCCTTAACTAATAATCGAAAGACCTTAAATATATATACTATCTAATCCTTATTTATAAGAAAAACTCTAAGGGCTCTTAGCTATTATTAAGAGAGAAAAGTAGTTATTACTAGGGTAATAATTCTTTAATATCTTAGCGTTAGAGATTTCTTATAGAGTTCTTCGTATTATAATAGGTTATATAATATCGACTAAGTCCTTTCTTTCTAATATACCCTTATAGGTTTCCTAATACTAATTCGGGAACCTAGAGTAAAAGGAAAGGAGGGATATAGTTAAGTAAAATTATCGTAAGATTTTTTATCGGAGTTATTTATAGTTATTATTATTATATTTATACTATTATTAATTATTATAGGTTAGTATATTACTCTTTAAGCCTAAGGTATTTACTTATTATAAATTCGTTTATTTAATCCTATAAGCGTTTCTTCCTTTTTTTCTTCTTTTTATCTTTACCTTTATTATTATTATTATTATTATTACTTTTAAGGTTAATTCCCTAGGGTAATTATAACCCGTAAGTTTATTACTAATTAGTATATATATAGAACTATTTTATTAGTATAGCCGATAATTACCTAATTATTATAAAGATATTATCGGGTTTTAACGATAATAGAAGCGAAATTCTATTAGTATTATATAATAATACTATTTATCCAGAGGACCTAAGTATTATAACGCCCCCTACCCCGACTAATTTAGCTAGAGATCCTTATACTATAAATATTAATAATAATAATAATAATAATAGTATTATCGAGAATACGCCCTACTACTAAACTATATATTTAATAATTTTCTTCGGAGTATTTAAAATTAACCTAATATATAATACTCTAAGCCTATTATTATATTAGGAGAATTACGGGATTAGCTATATACTATTTACCTCTTATATAATATAGAATACTATACGTAGACTAGGTTCTCTCGGGCTAAGTCTTATACGGAATATACCTAGAAAAGGCATAAATACGAAAATAGGCCTCCGGTCCTCCGAGATATCGTAGTTATTTAGAATATAGCTATAGTATCTATAGGGCTAGAGGGCTTATTAGCTAAGTCCGAGGAAGAGTATTATAAGTTATTCTTCTCCGCTACTTTTACCCTTCGTTATCTATAGGTCCTAGAGGTAGCGGAATTTATCCTTCGGTAAGAATTTTAATATTCTATAAGATTTTATTAGTATTTAATTATTAATTTCGTATAATAGTACTATTAAAAAGGCCCTCTTAGGCCATATTCTAGTCAAGGCCTTTATCCTAGCCGAAGAAATCGGGGACGATAATAATACTAATAATAACGATAATACTAACGATAATAATAATACTAATAATAACGATAACGCTAATAATAATAGTTCTAACGAAAATAAGGGGGATAATAAGATTAATAATAAGGCTATTACTAACGATAGTAAGAATATTATAGGTATACCTAGCCTTATAGCCTTTACTACCTTCCTTATAGGGCTTAAAGAATAGGTTTCGATTTTAAAAACCCGGATAAAGACTAAGTCTATTATATTCCAGGCGGAGTTTACTATAATTCGCGCGGAAAATATATAGGAAAAGAAAAAAGGGGCGATTCTAGCGCCGGCTACCCCGAAAGGCTTACGTAAAAGGGAAGCGTCTAAGGGCGGGAGTTCGTTAAAGAAGAGGGCTAGGGTCCATAGGAATTAATTCGTATACCTATTTCTATACTTATTCGTTTATATTTTATAATTCCTCGTAATTTATATTCTATAAATCCCTTATATTAATAATAGGAATTATTTTATCCTATTTATCTAATAATAACTTAATATCCTCTAGACTTAATTTTTATATTAATACCTTAAATAATACGTTTTAAAGGGGTTTTATAAGGCTATTTATAACTATTACGTTAATCGGCGTATATACTATACGAATTATCCCCACTATTACTTTTTATTATAACTAGTAGTTATAAATATCTATATATTTAAGTCGGGTTTATAGCTAGTATACCTCCTTATTAATAATACCGACTATCTAAGTATTATTATATTAAATAATAATTCTAGTATTATCGAGCTCGACCGATAGCTCCTATAATAATCGACTAATAAATATCGATTCTTTTACGGCCTATAAAAGGGCTAGGAACTCTACTTTTATTATCGACGTTATTATTATCCTTTATTTATTTATACTCTAGGTAATTATACCTCCGAATAGCCTAATTATATAGGCTTATAAGCTATATTAATCCAGGTTATCTATAAAGGACGTATTACTTACTACCTTAAGATTATTATTACCCCCGAAGGTAAGGCTTAAGTCCTAAGTAGATTTTAGGTAATAAAGTACCCGATTAATTACTTTATAATAATCGGGTCTTAGATTCCTATTATATCTTATTAGGCAAAATATAGTAAAAGTAATATCTAGTCGGGTTATAATAATAGTAAATATAGTAAACCTAATCTTCTTCTAATAGCTTAGAGTAAATTAATAGGAGGATTATTTATTATAAATTATTAGCGGAATTATACTTATAGGGGTTTAATATACTCCTTTTTTATCCGCGAGTTCTATAATCTTATTAATATATACTCTCTAAAAGAGCTATATTTTTCGCTAGGATTAGTCTCGAAGGACTTATAGTCTAATAAACTAGTAAATAGGCTACCTACTTATAAGAATATATTTCGTCTAGAGTTCTTTCTATATTTAAATACTTAATTCCGACGATTCCTTAATATATCCGAAGGTAATATTATCTATATAAAAGAAGACGAGTACTCCCTCTCGTATTATATAATAGGGTTTACTCGGAATTCGTCGGAAACCTATATTCTATAGGGTATTTATAAAATACCTATATTATAGGAGGGGGGATTTCCTAAGCCTATAAAGTACTCTTTTTAAGCGTAGGATATATCCGGGTTTTATATATCCCGGTAGTATATATATAAATATATCTTCGTTAAATAGCGTATTAATAAACGTATTTACCGTATTATACTAGGTTAACTCTAGATTAAATCTTACTATTACTATAATAAAAGTATAAAAACTTCTCGCGGTAAGAGTTATTATATAGGTTTCTTCTTTAGTAATAGGTTATTAATCCCCGCGTATAATTACCTAGGCTTTATATTTAATTAGTCTATTATTCTTATTAAATTTATATACGTATACCTATTTATACCTGATTATTTTCTTTATAGTATTTCGGGAAAGGATTTTATCCTACGAGTCCGAATATTCTTTATTATAACTCTATAAATAATCTACTTTAGCATTAAAAAAGAGGGCTTTAAGTAAGTACTTTAATATTTATATATAGTATTTTAGGGGAGGAGGAAGGTCTCCCCGTCTAATTCCTTTTACTATAATTAATCGAAGGATTATCGCCTTATCGACGAATTTCCCCGTATTTAAGTTTTTAGCTATTAGGCCTACGAGTATACTAGTATAAAAGGCCGCGTACTACGTATTATATACTAGAGTCCGAGATTATTATAATTAATTACCCTAATTAAGGTAATCTAATACTCTTTATTTTTATTATTAGCTAACGTTATTAGGTAATCCCTAGCTAAATCCCTCGGGTATCCCCTTAGAATCTCGCCGGTTTCCTCTTATACCCGCTATTATTACTATAAATAAACTTATAGGGGGAGTCCCTAGAGAAGTAGGGTATTTTATAATTAAGGATAATTCCTTCGTACTATACCCTTCGACTATAAGAGCGCTTACTTAGGGCTTTTTAGTAGGAATTTCTTAGTAATCCTCTTATCCTTTTACTTAGGGGACGGAGGTCTTTTACTCTAAATCTTTATTTCGGGTATTAAAGAGGTTATTAATATCGATTATTCTTCCGGAGTCTTCCTTATTTTCTTCGGGTTAAGGTTCTTCTATCCGTAGATTATTTACCTCGTAGTCTAGGAGGGCGATCTTTATTAAAATATCTATAATAGTTCTCGGGTTAGTCTTCTATAGATTATCCTTAATATTATTAATACTCCCTAAGAAGACTTATCTTTCGTCGAAGATTATATCCTATATAGTTATAATCTTATCTTTTATCGGTATTTAGATTCGGTAAATATTTAAGGAATTATAGCTAACTAAGTACCCTATTTATACTTTTAGATCGAATCGCTATAGCTTTTTTACTCCTACTTTCGTATTTATCGTTATTATATAAGCCCTATAACCGTATACTCGAAAATAACTAAAGTATAGCTTCCGCTTAAAAATATATTCGAATAGAGTTTTCTACTTATTTCTATACTAGGGTATACGATTATATAAATATACTATAGTCTAGAAAATCATATACTAGAAAAGTACGGGAAGGTTTTCTCTTATAGTTCACGCCTTCGTTTTAAGGACTCCTCCGACTTTCTTAGCTCCGCTATTTTATTCCTAAGTATATAAAGTAGAAGGTTTAACCTCGATACTTTTTCTCGTAAAAAAATAGTATATTTCTAGCTTAAGAAGAACCTCTTTATTATACTTAATTATATAGACTTTAAATAAGTATTAGTAAACGAAATAGTTAAACGCTAACTCTAGGGCGCTAAAAAGTTATAATTACTTCTAATCTTTAAGATAATAATCCTAAGTAAAACCTAATACCCTATTTATAATTAGTATAATAGATTTAAAACTAGTAGAATTAGGTTTAAAATTATAGAAATTAATTATAAGGGTATCTCCCGGAGTTTTTAAATAGTCTTATAGTTTCCGGCTTATTTAGCAGGTAATCTTAGCTATAGTATAGTTCTTATACTCCGTAATTATTATACTATCTTTCCCTTATAACTAAATCCGAATACTATTATAGCTATTTAATATATATTATAATACTTACGGGCTAGGGTATTTAAGTCGCTAATACTAAATAAAAACTATCGATTTTCGCCCCTTCCTAAATATTATAAAATTATAGGTATTTCGTTAAGTATAAAAAGCTATAGGGTTATTAGTAGATTTTCGGTATTTAAGGATAAATTAATTATAACGAAGGTAAATATAAGCTAGAATTACGTTTAATTTTATTTATAATACTAATTATCCGTAATTCGGGGTTTTATTCTATTAAATACCCTTTTTACGAAATAGTTAATAGGATACTAGGTTATAAGTAAAATTTTAATAGTATATAATATCCCGGAGTTAAAGGGTTATTTTTCTATTACCTATTAAGACTCGGAGATTAATAACTCTATACCCTTATATAAGGACTTAATTATCCCCTACTTATATAAAATCTCTATTATTTAGTATATAGAAATTAAAGAAACGCAAAATATTATTAAAAATATAAATTATTATACCTAAATCTAGGATTATAGAATAATATAGGGGATAATCCGTAAATAAAAATATAATACCTAGATTTCTAATATAAAAAGAGCTCGGGGTATACCCCTTTTTACTAATAGGATAGGAAAAAGAAGACTTATTTTTACTATTCTTAGACTACTCTACTCCTCCTTTCGTAAGGTTCTTCCGCGCCCTTTTTATAGCTTAGGTATTCTTCTACTAATCGGGTAGGTTATTACTAAGCCTAAAGTATTATTCCCTTAGGTATATATTAAATTTATATAAAGGGTAAGGAGGATATTTTCTTTCCTTAATTATCTTATTACCGCTATTATTATAGCGCTTTTATCCCCTTAGTCCTCTCTCTCGAGGGTTTTTTAGGGGGTTATTATTATACCCTTTATTACTAGGATTATTCTATATAGGGATTTTATTAGTAGGTTTATTATTCTTTTTACCCTTATATTTTTTTCCCTAGAATAAGGGGAATACCCCTTTTTCTATTCGGGTTATATTTTTAGCGTTTAAAATATTATTAAGTTCGTTAATAAAATTACTAATAAACGTATAAATATTAAAATCCGGGTCCTTATTTAGTTTTATCTAATAAAAGACTCTAGCCTAAGTCTATAGGTATTCGACCTAACTTATAGCCTAAAGAAACTCGGGAACCTAAGTCTTAGTATTTATAGCCTATAAAAAGTCCTCGTATTAGGCTATCTCTATAACTTAAACCTATAAGTCGAACTACGTATACTAGTTTTTCGGTAGGGTATTCTTAATATCGATAAGTACTATATATTTATTATAGAATAAGCGGTAAATCTCCCTATTTAAGGTAGTAGCCTATTTCTTTAACTTAGCGTATTATTCCTATAAAAATTAGCTAGGAGTCTAATAGTAGACCTTAAGGTAGTATTACTTAACTATTATATATATCTAAAGCCGAATCTTTTCTATAGCCTTTTTCTTTTTAGTTTAGATTCTATACTACTTATCGTATATATTCTAGTATATTTATTACTCCTAAATCTTTCGATCCCTCTCTATATTACTAAGATTTTTATTAGGGGTAGGATAGTATAACTCCTTTAGCTTTATAGGAAACTCTTCTTCCCCTATTAACTACTTTATAAGTCTAGTATTATCGGCTTAAGTAAGGAAGGCTATATTCTAGGCTTTCTAGTCGGTCTTCGAGCTAAGTATAATATTTATCACGCGCTAACCATCTTGGCAGCTGCCGACCCCGCACGCGGACCTCGGAGAAACCTGCCCCGAGTCCTTATCATATGATCTAGACCTCGCCACCCGCGCACAAAGGCAGCGGGATTCCCTCTCCTATTTCCTCTTTTCCTTCTTCTCTTCTTTAGCTTAGAATCTTCGTATAGAGTACCTTAATATATTTACTTATTATTTAGCCGTTATATTATTCTAAGCTTAACTTCCTCGCTAACGAGCGTTTAATAAATACGTATTCCCTTTTACGTCTTACGGAGACGGAAAATACCGTATAAGACCTAGAATTAGACCCCTATAACCGACGGAGAAGTCCGTCGCTCTGCCAGACTTGCCTCAAAGACTCCCCGGTAGGAATCCTCGGCAAAAGAAGAATCAGATTAAGACCCCTCGCCCGCCTCGGAAGGAACGGAGTAACCAGACCTAGCCTAAATCCCTCTACTCTCGATAGAAGACCCCGACCAAGATCTCTCGGAAATAGCCTCCTCTTCGTTAGCCTAGCCGGACGTCCAGGCGTTACTTACGGAGATAGTAGCCCTTAAGGCAGAAAAGGCTTAGCGAGATCGAGCTACCGTCGAACCCGACCGTTCCTAGAGGGCGGCCTCTAGCGCCTTCGGAGGGTCCTCCGCTAACTTTATAGCCGCCGGCAAAGTAGCCTAGAAGGACTTCGCTACCGTTAAAGACCCTAATCCCGACTATTCGGATAAGGCTAAATCCCGCTATAAGGACGTCGGGACCTTCTCGGGAAAAAGAGGCGAGTTTAATACCTTTCTCGTTAAACTCAAAGATAAGATACGGACCGACCGTACGACGTTCCGCGACGAATAGGACCGGATATCGTTCTTGTTTCGGAGCCTTAACGGGAGGGCCTAGAAAACGCTAGAAACCCGCTATAAATCTAAGGAGCGTCCTTACTCCTACCTCGCGGAAATAATATAGAGTTTAGAGTTAGCCTTTAGGAACCCAAATAAGTTCCAAGAATTAATCGACCGTCTCTAAGGGCTCCGCTATTCTCTTACGGGTAAGTAGGATATCTCCTAATTTATTACGGAATTCGATAACATCGTAGTAAAGGCTCGTACTCCGATAGACTAGTTAAAGTATATCCTCCTAAAGTATTTACCAACCGATCTTAACCCCGGGCTTTTACGGCTATCCAAGGACGTCCGGGTCTCCTACGAGGAGTACTACGAAGCCGTTAAAGACGCAGTTTTCTATCGCTAGCAGTATTCCTAACCCTCTACCCGTACGCCCCGTAATAACTCCTCGGCTACCGATAAAAAGGAGAGACGGCCTATCGATTCGAAGAAGAAGGGCCAGGCCCTCTCCGAGGCCGAAAAGAAAGTTTACTAGGATAATAGTACTTATTTTATATATAGTAAGAAGGGCTATTAGGCTAAAGACTACCCGGACCGACCGAAGGTTACGGGTCTCTAGCGATTAGGCACGCCGCCCGCAAGTAAGAAAGAGGACTCCGACGACGAGGAGTCGGGAAAAGACTAAGGCCATTAAAAGTCTCCATAATAGTCTTAAAGGTATCGTCTAAGAAGGAAAGTTTAGGGAAATCCTTTACCGTTAATAGTATAATTTAGATTAATAGTATCGGTCTCCGAGCTTCTACTCTTTACGATACTAGAGTAAACACCCGCCTCCTCGTATCCCGCCGATTTACTAAGAAGGCCGTAAAAAGCCTCGGCGCCGAACTCGTCTCCACCCGCCTAATCCCTCTTATTAACTTCCAAGGCCGCGAAGCCGGCGTCGTACATTAGTACCTCGTAGCGACTCTCGTAATTAACAGCCGCTCGTTTCCTCGGGAAACGTTCTAGGTTACCGACTACGGCTAGGATATTTTTATCGGACTTTACTAGATAGCCGAAAAACACCTCCTTCTCGACTATTTTACCCGTAAGCTTATATAGCCTAACAACCTACTAGCCCTCGCTAAATACTCCCCGTCTATTATCTTACGGGGCCCGCCCCGAGGGAGCCGATAAGTCGACCCTACTATACAAGCTAACGCTAAACGCCGAAATAAGCTCTTAAAGGAGGATAAGCGCCGGTACAAAATCCTATAACGTTCCTAGACTAATCTTAATATTACCTTCCCGACCGGTCCCCCGAAGAAAAAGACCATAGTACCCCGACCCGATAACCCGACTAATCCTAACGTCGCTACGCTAAACGACTTACTACTCTAGGCGAAGTTAATCGCAACCCTCTAAGCCGACCCCCGTAGGAAACGTTAGGAGGAGCTAGAGCTACTAATACCGACTACCCCGATCCCCCTCGAAGACGATAATAATAGCCCCGACCCCTTTATAGCGGGGATCGCCCGCCTAAGCCCGGAGAATATTACCTATAGAGGTTAGAAGATTCCTTTCCTAGCGGGCGAAGACCTAGAATACGTTACCCTAGTCTATAGTATAATTCCTTCGGCCCTCTCGTATCTCGAGGGCTTCTTTAGCAAGAAAAAGGCGTATACCCTAGTAGACTACCGCCCCGGCTATAACGTTAGACTCGAGCTCGATAAGCCCCTAAACCCGGCTAACCCTCCCGCGTACAGGACGCCGGTTAAATACCTACCGCTAGAAAAAGAGACTATCGATTATCTAAAAAAGATCGGATTTATAAAGCCCAACGCTAGTCCTTATACTACCCCCGTCCTTTTTACGCCGAAGCCCTACTCGATAGCCCGCCGTTTTTATATTAACTACCGCTAGATAAATAACTACCTTAAGGGCTAAGTCTTACCCATACCTTCTCTAGAGGGTACCGCCTTTTAATACCGTTCTACCCGACGCTTTTCTAAGATCGACGTTATCTAGGCCTTCTATCGACTCCGCCTTAACCCTAACTCCGAGTATTTAATAGTATTCCGTATAAGATTTAATATATACCGCTAGAAAGTCCTCCCCTTTGGTTTAAAGGTCGGGCCCGCTTAGTTCTAGAACTTTATTAACGCGTAACTTTACGACTTACTAGACCGCTATACTAGTACCTACGTAGATAATATACTAATCTACTCGGACGACGATAAAGAAGAGGTCTACTAGTAGAAGACTCGCGAGGTTATTTAGCGCCTATACCGAGCGAATCTTTAAGGAGATATTAAAAAGTCCCGTTTTAACATTACTAAGGTTAACTACCTCGGCATAATACTAGAAGCAGGCCTCGGGCTTAGCATTAATCCCCGTAAGATATAAGTAATCTCCGACTAGAAATTTAAGGACCTCCGCGACCGTAAGGCCGTACGCTCCTTTCTCGGCCTCTACAACTTTATTCGGGTCTTCTACTACTACGCTAACGACGCCGCTAAACCTCTAAACCGTTTACTAAAGAAGGACTCGGAGTTTTCCCTCGGATCCGACTAACGCGAGGCCTTTACCTAGCTTAAAAAGCTCGCTATAGAAGCTCCCGTCCTTACCTTCTTCCGACCCGAACTTCCGACCCGTCTCGAGACCGACGCCTCCCGTAATACCACGGCCAGAGTTCTCTAGCAATAGTAGCCCGACGATAAGACCTAGAAACCGACTAGCTTCTTCTCCAAGACTATAGCCCCCGCCGAACGAGCCTATCCGATCTAGGACCGCGAATTCCTTACGATCGTATAGAGCCTCGAATACTTTTACCCCGAACTCCTAGGGCAGAAATTCGACATCGTTACCGATTACGAGGCTCTTATCTACTTCGCGACCAAAAGGCTCTTATCTATCCGATAGGTACGCTAGTCCGACTTTTTAGCTTAATTCGATATACGCTTCCTCTACCGCCCCGGCCGTTTAAACGTAGTCGCCAACGCTTTATTACGGAAGACCGTAGAGCTCCCGATAGTTAAGGCTAGAGAGAAAAAGGAGCGCACGTTCAGTATAATCTTACCGGATAAGCTCGGATTCGACTTACCTACGACCCCTAGCCCGGCCCCTATAACTATTAACTCTATTACGATTAGTACGGAGACCGTGCTTATAGGCGCGGATCTAGCCGACCTAATCTAATAAGAGAATACGACGCAAGGACTCGGCCAACGAGGGAGCCAACTAATCGTACCGGAGAAGTCAACTAACGGTGTTTTTCTATAGACCGCCCTTATCCATACTACCTACGAGCCTATAATCTTCGCGTACGGCGGCTAGAATAAAACGCTTAGGCTTTTATAGTAGGATTATTATTAGCCGAATATAAAGTAAGACGTCCATCGCTATATCCGCAACTATTACGACTACTAAAGGAACAAGATCCCCTACGATAAGACCCCCGGACTCCTTTACCCGCTACCGATCCCAACCTCCGTTTAGGAGTATATAGCTTATAACGGAAAGACAATACCATAAGATCGCTACGGGTACGACTACGTCTAGACCTTCGTCTATAAGCTTAGTAGGATTATCGCTACCCTACCCAGTAAGAAGAATAATACCGTAGAAATCCTAGTAGCGCGGTATTTTCGCTCACTATACCGCTTCTTTAGGATACCTCTCGTCTAGATTACGGATAATACCGGGCCCTTTATATCGGCGTTCCTTACTAAGATTAATCGTCTAACCGGAATAAAGTATCGGTACGGTAGCGCTCTCTACCCTTAAACGCAAGGAAGTATCGAAGTTACGAATTAGTACCTAGATTAACGCCTATAGTTTTACGTCGGGAAGTATTAAAACGACTAGAGCGACTATCTACCGGCCCTCGACTTCGCGCATAATTCCTCCTAGTACGCCTCGATTAATATAGCCCCGTTAACTATAGTACTCGGCAAGAATATACGGAACCCGCTTACGATTAACGTTACCGCGGACCCAGACGACCGCTCTACGCCCGCAACTATCGTATAGGATCTAGTACAAAAGGCCTATATAGCGTAGTAATAGGCTTAATAAGCATCGGCAATAGCCTAGAATTAGTAGAAAAAGCAGGCCGATAAAAGACGGCGGCCCGCGGACTTTACGATCGGCGATAAGGTCTTCCTTAGTAGAAAAGGGTTTAGTACGATCGCTCTAACGACCCAGCTTAACGTATAATAATTAGGCCCTTTTACGATCACCGTAGAAAAGGGGTATAGCTACGTTCTAGACCTACCGGACTCCTACAAAATAACGAACCTCTTCTACGCCGATCGGCTATAGAAAGCGGCTACCGACCTATTACCCGACCAAATCCAACCGCCGCCCGCGCCTAACGAAGTTAACGGTACGCCCGAGTAGGAGGTTAATTAAATCCTACGGAGTAGAATTACCGGCCGACGGTAACGACTCGAATATTAGGTTACCTAGCGAGGTTATAACCCCGATAATACGTAGTACCCCGTACGAAACTTCCAGTATACGCCTATAGCGCTTAAGTAGTACTATAACCGATAGCCCGACGCCCCCGGACCCCCCGTTAATTTACAACGATAGATTAAGGCCGCCGTAGCAGACGAAAGTTATAACGATAATAATCGCGATAATATTACGGCCTCCGTAGGAAAAGCGGCGCGCACCCGCAGGCACTAACCTTAATACGCATATCAAGGCCTTAGTTAGGGGGTAATATTACGCGCTAACCATCTTAGTAGCTGCCGACCCCGTACGCGGACCTCGGAGAAACCTGCCCCGAGTCCTTATTATATAATCTAGACCTCGCCACCCGCGCACAAAGGCAGCGGGATTCCCTCTTCTATTTCCTCTTTTCCTTCTTCTCTTCTTTAGCTTAGAATCTTCGTACAGAGTGCCTTAATACATTCACTTATTATTTAGCCGTTATAATATTCTATTTAGTTATAATAGTTAATATTTTATCTATAAAGAACTTTCGAAAACCCGGAATTAGTATTAAATCGAAAATAATTTAGAGTAATATAGCTTTTAACTATTATAATCTACGAAGGATAATACTAGGATTAGAAAATTATATATAAATATATAAAAAAAAAGTATAAGGAAATATATAAAAGTATAAATATAGGTATATAAAAGTATAAACGTAAGTATATATATAATAGAACTATATACTCTAAAATCCTTAACTAATAGTTAAAAAACCTTAAATATATATACTATCTAATCCTTATCCGTAAGAAAAGCTCTAAGGGCTCCTAGCTACTATTAAGAGAGAAAAGTAGTCGTTACTAGGGTAGTAATTCTTTAATATCTTAGCGTTAGAGATTTCTTACGGAGTTCTTCGTATTATAGTGGGTTATATAATGTCGACCAGGTCCTTCCTTTCTAATAACTCCATTACCCCAGATTACCCTGCAGCCCCCCCACAGAGAGAAAGCTCACACCGATAAAGCTTCCTCGGACATCGACCCCAAGACTTTACGATCCCCCATGACAAAGCCGCAGCCTCATGGACGCCGTCGACGTCTCAGACCGCTACGAGGTCGCCGCAACGGAAGAGAAGCCGTCTCTCCTCGTCGTCGTTCTCGACACTAACCCGCACGCCTGGGTCGACCTCGACGATCGGCTCCCCCTCAACAAGGCCGTCGCTAACCTTCTCGTCTTCGTGAATGCACATCTTGCCTGCAGCAGTGCGAACCAGGCCGCCATCGTCGCCGCCCACGTCAAACGCGCCGTATGGCTTTATCCACCGCCGCCGCCTCCTCCTCGAATAACAGACTCCTCTGGCGATGTGCCCATGAACGATGCCCACGCGCCGCCGCCGCCGCCGCCGCCCTCGACGGCCAGCAAGTATCATCAGTTCGGCAACATCGAGACGACGGTCTTTTCCTCACTCCAGAAGCTCATCAATGAGACGACTGTCCAAGATCTCGATGCGTGGACGACGCGCTTGGCCGGCGCCCTCAAGCTCGCACTTTGCTACTTGAACAAGACGGCCGAGGCTCTCGGTGCCAACGCTAGCAGTCTGGCCTACCACGCCAAGGCACACGCCAACAGCGCGCAGCCCATCAAAAGCCGCATCCTGGTTATCTCCGTGTCTGACTCGGACCCTTCCGAGTACATCTCCACCATGAACGCCGCCAACGCTGCCGCCCGCGTCCAGGTCACCATCGACACACTGTCTCTAGCCGGCGAAGCTACCTTCTTACAGCAAGCCTGCTTCACCACTGACGGCCACTTCCTGGCCGCTTCCAAGCCCCAGGGCCTACTGAGCTACCTCATGTACGGCTTCATCGCCGACACCGAAGCCCGGAAGCTACTCTTCACACCGAATCACTACAAGATAGATTCCCGCGCCGCCTGCACGTGTCATAACAGGGTTCTCGACAAGGGCCTCCTGTGCACCATCTGTCTCACCACCTTTTGCGAGCCACCCCCTGGGTTAGAATGCCTTACCTGTGGTACCAAGCTTGAGCTGGGGAAGGACGGCGAAAAGCCGGCCGTTGTGCCGAAGAAGAAGAAGAAGAAGACCAAGAAGACGGCGGCTACAGGCACAGGCAGTGGCCGCGAGGAGACGGGCAGCGCGACGGTCACCGTCTCTCCGTGATGCAATTGGATGTTTGTCTCACCCGTATTTGAAGAATCAGGGTCACGGATTCTCTGTATATTTTCATTGTACTAACTAGTAGTATCTCCTCTAGTAAATAGAACCTCTTCTTCCCTTTCCCCGTTAATTCCGAGATCGGCATGCAAGCTCTTTACGGATTTAAATGACTTCTTCTACGATTTATCGGTGCTTAGTCATACCCCTACCACAACGTCAACACAACACCACCTCCATCCCCACCGCCAGAATCGCGTCAACGCCGATGACGATGTTAGACTAATTGGGCCAAGAAGCCGATGGCGCGCCTCTCCGTCCCCACAAAGGCCCGGCTGCCGTCGTCGCTCCGAGTTGCGCCGACCAACCGGGCCGTCGTCAAAAGTCTGAGCCGGCTCTCGCGCGAGTCGCTTCTATCCATCGCCCTCGACTGGCTTGAAGACGGGAACCTTCCCAACGCGGCGCCGTATCTAGTACGCGAAGCCGACGCGGACGAAGATGATCCCGATCACCTCTACCCGCCCTGCCGCTCCATCGCCGAGTTGCGCGACCTGTATCGCGAACTGCAGTCTCAGAAGGGCTCCAAGCGTGACGTCGTTAGCCGGATTCTAGAGGGGGACTGGCGCCACGGCCTGACGCTGTATCAACTGGCCATGATCGACTGCGCCCACTTCGAAGAGCATCCCACGTCGCATAACTGGTCCGCCTACGCAATCCTTCCCCTGAAGCTTCCCTCGGTCGACGCGGTCGATGAGGAGCAGCAGCTGAAGCCCGATAAGCGAAGCCTGACCATCCCCCGCTTCCACCCTTCAAGCTTCCTGCAGAAGCTTCAGGATCAGGTCCTCCCCGACGTCAAAGCCCATTACCATTTCTATCGTCCGCGCGATTATCCCGTCCTGTTACTGCGCGTCTTCGTCATCGACTCGCCCTACAACACCAGCTTGGCCCTTTCGGCCCAGCATGTTGGTGCTGCTGCTGGTACCACAAGCTTCGCCGCTTCTCGCACCGTCTATCTCGCCTTTCCCGACGGCTCACCCTCACTATACATCACCCGCTCGCAGTCCACCGGCCCCATCAGCCTCGGCGAGTCCAAGAGCCTGCACGGGCTCATCGTCAATGGCGTGCCCAAGGCACTGTCGCAGCCGCGGCAGCGCTTCGTCCTCAGGTCCACCAACCTCTCGAGTCGCAACTTGTACGCTCTGCTGGACAGGCGCGGCGGCGGTCGGGGGAATGCTGCTGCCGGCGGCTGGAGTATCTACGCAGACGAGCGCGTCAAGGATTCACCCCTCGACACCCTCCTACCTCGTCGGCCCTTGCTCGCGGACCCCGAAGCCGAAGTCGCGGGTGAGAAGAGACACCCGCCGTCCGAGCTGTCTCGCGAGCTGAAGCGCGCCAAGCTCGTCGCTGAGGCTCGCTTTGCCAACGAAGCTTTGGTCACGGACGGCAAGGGCGTCGAGCGGGTCGACATATTGATGCAGGATCCATTTCCTATCGACGAGGGCGACGATACCATCATCAACGGCGACGACGATGGGGATGGTCAGCCTCCGGGCCCGGATGCGCCCGCCGAGGAGAAAGAAGCTGCCGCCCGTCAACGGGCCCCGAATCGGAGACGCAGCAAGTTGGACGTCATGCTACAGCAGGCCCGTGCTGACGAGGGAGACGGCGCTGACGAGGCGGACGCATCCTGCTGGACGCCGGCCGTCCGGTTGTCCTTCCAAGGCACGCACGTCTTCGCCGGCATTAGGCAGCTAGTCGAGGCCGGCGTCGTCGACGGCGAGCGGATGCCCGGTTGGATGACGGGAGAGGAGGGCGTGACGACGGGTGTGGTGAGGCACGGTCGTGTCAGGGGCTACAGGGGGGCAGGCATATGAAGTTTAGCGTGTAGTGGAATTAGCCCCCATTGCTCCAAACCTACCTACCTACTTTATCTACCTTGACCTTCGTCGACTGGACCGTCTTCTTCTTGGTTTTGCCGAAGGGAGATCAACGTCTTTCTCGCCCTCGTTGAACTGAGATTCGAATTCCTCCTTTTCGTCATCCTCCGTCACCTCGTAACCACTGCCGTCGTCTGTCTGGTTGATGCCCTGTTCCGCCTCGCGTCTGTCCTCTGCTCTTAGCTTCTGAAGGAGATAGTCCATGTCGGCTTTGCTGTTCCCACGCGATGGGTTGTGACCGTGCTCGTCGTCGTCGTTGAACTCATCATCAGGCATGAATTCCTCGTCGTCGAGTTTCATGTTCTCAACATCGAGCTTCGCTTCCCCGTCCTCATCGGGCTTCGTCTCCGTCTCATGCCCAGGCTTCGTCTCCTCGCCATGCGTCTCCTCCTCTCCAACCGGTCGAGCCGACCCATCATCAGCATTATCCGTTTCCCACGAGTTGACGATATCCTCATCCCAGATGATCTGGCGGCGGTGAAAGGGACGAGGTCCAGTGTAACGACCTAGATAGAAGCCCCTCGCTTTGTGGGTGTCTCCGCCGTAGTCGGTGCCGGAGTCTTGCCAGGCCACGTCGCCCCCCTCGGTGCACTTGTCTGCCAGGACGAATAATGTCTTGGTGTTGGTCCAAGCTGCTTCGCAGATGTCCTCCACGCTGAGGCCCTTGAGGGCGGCTACTATCTGGGCAACGATCTCGATGTTGCACGGTTCGTTGCGGAATTTGACCATGGCGCCTTCCACCCATTTTTCTTTCTTGACGATTGCGTACCTACTGGGTATCTTGCCCGCTGCTGCTGCCTCGTCTGCTTCTGCCTCTTCCTCGGAGGGCTTCCCCTGCTGCTCCGTTTCTCCTGTCTCCTGCGACTTTTCCTTTTCTGACTTCTGCGCCGCCTTGAACGCCAGATAACGTTGCCATCCCTCGTGGCTGGGTCGCACTTCACACCAAGGTCCGTCCGTCTCGAGCATGATGGAGTGGATGGGAATCTTGGACACGACGTCGCAATTCTCCTTGGTTTTGAGGCTGCAACCGTTGACTCCGATGTAGAGTCCGAGTTCGTGAAGCTCCATCATCTCCTCGTACGTGCCTGTGAAGCTATGCACGACGCCACCCGCGCGAAGCTTCTCCAACTGAGAGCCAAAGGTCGTCTTGAGCAAGGACACGAAATCTTTGTGCGCCGCCCTGCAGTGTAGGAAGAGAGGGAGTTGCGGGCTCAGGGAGGCGGCCATCTTGAGCTGCGTCTTGAACGAGTGCAGCTGTACCGCCTTGTTGCAGTGCTCCAGTCGATCGTAGTCGAGGCCAAACTCGCCCAGGGCCACGAGATTTTGCGGGTAGACACTCATCGCATGATCGATGAGAGCCTTGAGTTCGACCTCGATGGCCCGAGACTTTTCGCTATCTACTACCATTTCTCCATTGTCGAGCGGACTTTCCCGAGAGAAAACCGAGCTGGTGCAGGGATGGATGCCGGCGGTCGCGTAGACCATGGCTGAGGACAGCTGGTGAGTAAACACCTCTTTTTTCGTTAAATGCCCAGAGCGTGAGACTTACGGTACTCATCCGCGAGCTGGAGCGCATCCCACGTGCACTTGATGGAGGAGCCTGTCACGATAAGCTTGGAGCATCCCACTTCACGGGCCCGGTTGATGACGGCTTGAACGTCTGGAGGATGTTTTGTGTTGTCGTGGTAGATTCCACTGTAGACGGGATCTGTCAGGTTGATGCCGATCTAGCCCGTGAGTGCGGTAGATGTCAGCTTCGCGGGTAGATAGATATATATATTCGTCGGGTTGATGATGATGCATACGTCGACATATCGTGGCATGTAAGGCTCCGTTGAAGAGGCCATATCTGAGACGTAGTTGAATGATCTGACGTTGCGCAGTCCGCTGGGTAGAGATCTCCTGAGTAATCCAGGAAACCAACCATGAGCACGAGCCCTGCTGAGAATCATGGCAGTTCTCAGTCGGATAGTCGTGAGATGGCCATGGAGGAAAGATGCAGAGTTCGAGACAGTCACGTGGACTCTATTCTTTAGATCGTTTGCATTGTTTGCACGTGACAGTGCGACGACGAGCTGAATAAGACGGGGCCCCATATCTGGACGCGTTAAGTACCTACGTGCGGTTAAGGAGAATGAGACTAAAAATAAGAGCAATGTTATGATTTAACGGCTATTGAAGGGATGAAATGATGACCAGTCCCTGCGCAAGGCGACCTGAGGCAACCTGCTGCCAATCGATAGCAACTTTACGATGAGATCAGTCCCCAGCTTGCCGGGCGCGAAATCGAAGAGGCAAGGGGCGATTGGTCATATCGATGTACGTAATCAGGTGGGACCTCATTAATTGCTTTGCCGCGTGTTTTTCGCGCCAACCTGGCAAGAACCAACGCGTCCGAAAGACACGCGCCGTGCATTTAAAGGGTCGCCATCCTCCCTCTGCCTCTTCCTCTTCCTCCTCCTTCACCTCTACCTACACAATCCCCCAATATCGTTCACCTGTCTGGTCTAGGCAGTCGTTGACGCTCAGGTCGACTCGCTTATCCTTTGTTCCCCTTCTACTTCATCCCGCTACATACAGGCTCGTGTCGCCAGCCATGTACGTCAAAAAGCGCGGTACGTGTCAATGGCCTCCATCGTCATCTGTGCAGCATGGAAACTGACCTGCCTCGCCTTAGATGGACGTCAGGAGCGCGTCCAGTTTGACAAGATCACGGCCCGTGTGTCTCGCCTGTGTTATGGCCTCGACTCGGAGCACGTTGATCCCGTCGCCATCTCTCAGAAGGTGATCTCGGGCGTTTACGGCGGCGTCACCACTATTCAGTTGGATGATCTCGTGAGCATGATCCCATCCTCTCTCTCTTGCTCCCGCCTGCTTCTAACAGATTGATTCGCTTCAGGCTGCCGAGACAGCTGCCTACATGACCGTCACTCATCCCGACTACGCCATCCTGGCGGCCCGCATCGCCGTCTCCAACCTCCACAAGCAAACCAAGAAGCAGTGGTCTTCCGTCGTCAACGACCTTTATCACTACGTCAGCCCAAAGAACAAGCGTGCCTCGCCCAGGATCTCAAAGGAAACGTACGAATGCGTCATGAGGCACAAGGAAGAGCTAGACTCTGCCATTGTCTACGACAGAGACTTCAATTACCAGTATTTTGGCTTCAAGACGCTCGAGCGGTCCTACCTGCTCAGGCTCGACGGCAAGGTCGTCGAGCGACCGCAGCACATGATCATGCGTGTTGCCATCGGCATATGGGGAGATAACATCGAGCGTGTCATCGAGACATACAACCTCATGTCGAACAAGTTCTTCACCCATGCCTCGCCTACCCTCTTCAACGCCGGCATTCCCAACGGCCAGCTGTCGTCGTGCTTCCTCGTCGACATGAAGGAGGACAGCATCGAGGGTATCTACGACACGCTCAAGACGACCGCCATCATCTCCAAGATGGCGGGAGGCATCGGGCTCAACGTCCACCGCATCCGCGCCACCGGCTCCGACATAGCCGGCACCAACGGTACCTCCAACGGCATCGTCCCCATGCTGCGTGTCTTCAACTACACGTCCCGCTACGTCGACCAGGGCGGCAACAAGCGGCCCGGTGCCTTCGCCATCTACCTGGAGCCGTGGCACGCCGACATCTTCGACTTTCTGGAACTGCGCAAGAACCACGGCAAGGAGGAGATGCGCGCGCGCGACCTGTTCCTCGCCCTCTGGATACCCGATCTGTTCATGAAGCGCGTCAAGGAGAACGGCGACTGGACGCTGATGTGCCCCAACGAGTGCCCCGGTCTGGCCGACTGCTACGGTGACGAGTTCGAGGCCCTCTACGAAAAGTACGAGCGCGAAGGACGCGGCCGCGCGACGATCCGCGCCCAGAAGCTGTGGTACTCGATCCTCGAGGCTCAGACGGAGACGGGCAACCCCTTCATGCTCTACAAGGATCATTGCAACCGCAAGAGTAACCAGAAGAACCTTGGCACCATCCGCAGCTCGAATCTGTGCACCGAGATTATCGAGTACTCGGCGCCGGACGAGGTGGCCGTGTGCAATCTGGCGTCGCTGGCCCTGCCTGCCTTTGTCGACTACGACCAGGGTTGCTACGACTTCAAGAAGCTGCACGACGTGACGCAGGTCGTCGTCCGCAACCTCAACAGGATCATCGACGTCAACCACTACCCGGTGCCGGAGGCGTACAACAGCAACATGCGCCACAGGCCCATCGGCGTCGGCGTCCAGGGCCTGGCCGACGCCTTCCTGGCTCTGCGGATGCCGTTTGAGTCTCCGGAGGCGCAGCAGCTCAACAAGCAGATCTTCGAGACCATCTACCACGCATCCTTGACGGCCTCGATGGAGCTGGCCAAGGAGCAGGGCACGTACTCGTCGTATGAGGGCTCGCCCGTCTCCCAGGGCATCCTCCAGTTCGACATGTGGGACGTCAAGCCGTCGGAGCTGTGGGACTGGGAGCCGCTCAGGGCGCAGATCAAGGAGCACGGCGTGCGCAACAGCCTGCTGGTGGCGCCGATGCCGACGGCCAGCACGTCGCAGATCCTCGGCAACAACGAGTGCTTCGAGCCGTACACGTCCAACATCTACCAGCGGCGCGTGCTGGCGGGCGAGTTCCAGGTGGTGAACCCGTGGTTGCTCAAGGACCTCGTCGACATGGGCCTGTGGTCGGACGCGATGAAGAACCGCATCATCGCGGAGAACGGGTCGATCCAGAACATCCCCAACATCCCCGCCGAGATCAAGGCGCTCTACAAGACGGTCTGGGAGATTTCGCAGCGCCAGGTGGTGCAGATGGCGGCCGACCGCGGCGCCTTCATCGACCAATCGCAGTCGCTCAACATCCACATGAAGGACCCGACCATGGGCAAGATCACGAGCATGCACTTTGCCGGCTGGAAGCTGGGCCTCAAGACGGGCATGTATTACCTCCGGACGCAGGCGGCGGCTGCGCCCATCCAGTTCACGGTCGACCAGGAGGCGCTCCTGGTAGCCGACACCAACGTCGGCCGGGAGCGCATGCCCAAGAAGCGGACGGCGCCGGCCGGCACCAGCTACATGGCAATGCCGGTCATGGTATCGCGGCCGGCCGAGGCGCGGCCGGTGCAGAACGTCGTCATCGTCGACCCCAACGGGATCCCCACGCCCAACACGACGCCGCCTCGGGAGGTGAAAGGGGCCGACGCATCGACGCCCCGACCGTTGGCGTCGCCTAGCAAGCCGCCCGCGATCAAGGCGGAGAAGGTCGAGGGCGACAGCCCGCGAGTGCTGCCGACGGAGCCCTCGTCAGAGGGCATCAAGGACGGGGAGGCCGAGGAGCAGACGGAGGACAAGGAGGAGGCCAGCGAGGAGCGAGAGCAAGACATTTACTCGGATGCTGTACTGGCCTGTGAGTAGCATGTTCCCCTTTCTAACCCTGTTTTTTTTTTCCGTTTTTCTTGTCCTTTCAAGACGAGATGGGATTGCTGACGGATGTAACAACAGGCAGCATCGAGAACCCTCAAGCATGTGAGATGTGCAGCGGTTAGAGGGGATGAGGCTGCAGGAGGAGGAGGAGACGTGGGCAAGCTCAGATGAAACGACGCGCACGTGTATTATCAACGATCGGATTTAATAGCATTGGGACGGACAAAGGTGGGACATACATTGAAGTGTGGTGTGTGTATTGGTAGGTGGTTGACACGAGTTATACCAGAATTGAGATGCTGCTAGAGTACAGGTTACGCGTCCTCGTTTCATGTCTGTGCTGCGGATGAGGGTGAAAGGGGGGGGGGTGTGTAAGGAAAGGCGGCGTCGAGGGCAGCAGCGACCTTGGGCTACGACGGACGTTGTGTAGTATGTTGCGACGAGGCACGACGTTGGGCTATAGAATGATTTCTTTCTTTGCTAACAAGGGACAAGGGAAGCTAGCTCATCGTCATACGCGGCTTGACCGACGGCCAACGAGGCGAGGGCGTTTGGCGAAGCCAGCGACGAAGCGAGACAAGTTGTCTCGGCAATCGGCGTGAGACATTGGCCCTTTGTTTCTTTCTTGTATCTCTCTCTCTCTTTCTCTCCTTGCACTTCTGTATCCGTATCTTCCATTCTATCGTATCCTCTTCCCTGCCTTGGTGGTAGACAAACAAGGGTTTCGCTGCGTTACACGTGGCATGCAGCGGTAGAAGACGATCTCTCGTTGGCGCCGGGCGGGCGGCGGCGGCGGTGGTTGACAAGAAAGAAACAGGTAAGACGGAGACGATCTAGGCACGAAAGATGGTGAAAGAAGCAGGCAAGCTATCGTCAAAGACGCATGATTGGTGATGTCGTCTGGAGAATCCTTGAAAGATGGGAGACTTTTTTTTCTTCATCCCGAGTAGGCCGGGAAAGGGGGTGAGTTGGGCCGATGAACCTGCAATGACGTCAGAGGAACAAGCTGGCCTGGTAAAAGTGGAGAGGTGTGGCTGAGTGGCGGCTGTGGCGGGACCTTGTTGAGTTTAAGGCTGGTGCGCCAGACGCAAGCGGCAACAGATGGATATTGGCTACTAGAAGCCAGGTTAGTAGGAAGATAGGTAGCTACTAGGTCCTGGCGATGACGAATTATTAGGTACAAAAATAAATAGAAAAAAGCGGTCGCGGCAGGCGTGGAAAGCTTGCTTCGGTCCGGTGAAGAGAGGAAGGGGAAAAGTACGGATGATGTCTAATTGCTGCATATGGACAAGGATGGGAAGAGAGAGATAGAGAGAGATAGCACTGAGCAGAGACAAGATCAAGAGAATTGGATGTTGAAATCTGTAGATACATGCATACATACATCAATGGCCGGTTGATAAGAGTGGCATTGACAACCATTGTTGGGAGGTATGCGGGAGGCAAAGGGGAAGGACTATGGAGAGACACTTGAGATGGGGGGGGGGGGCCAAAATCAGGAACAGAATACCACGCATCGGATAAGGCTCGCTGTTAGCGTGGCTTCGAACCAGAACGGTCGTTCTTCGGCCTTCATCGTAGGCAAAAAGAGTCGTCAATGTCGTCGTAGTCGTATTCGTATGTGGGGTAAAAGAGGAGGAAAGTGAGAGTCTTGGTGGTGTGGGTGTGTTCCTTCCCCCACCATGCAGGCTAGCTCCCCATCTCCGTTTAGAATCGTCAGCCCGCTCCGATTATTAGCGCAGAACGGGAAAGCAGGTCGGGAGAGACAAGCATTGCCGGAAAGGCGCGAGCGGGAAAAACCAAAAAAAAAAAAACGACTAAGAAAAAAGAGTTTGGAGCGAACGAAACGAAGCTTTTTTCTAAGCAGAGACAGACGTGCAAGAAAGAAAAAAAAATCCCGCGATGAGAATACTCCCTGCCTAGAGTCTTTTCAGACGTAAGGCGTAATTGGGTTAAAAGGCCTTGATCTATGACATTTGCTTGTATCGAACGGCGCTTCTTTCTATTCTTTGTGCGGGTCTTTTTTTTTTCTTCTTGCCTACCGGTATCCGTACCTGGGGAAGTTGAGGGCTGACGTCGTAGCATGGCGGGGCGCGCCAAGGCGTTCCTTTTTCCATTGGAGAGGAGATCCCGGCGCGGCGGACTGGGGATGACGCAAAGGTTAATAGGACCTGACCTTCTACTGAGGCTCTCTACACCAGAAGAAGGAGGGAAGATGAAGAATCCGTGCCTGGAGGTGGAGGAAAAATTTAACGACTTTTTTTCCAAATTGGTGCTTCTAGACGGGCGGCGGTAAAGTTGGTGTCTAGGTACATCGAGGTAAGGTGGGCGCGGAAGAGGGCTATGGATACTATGGGATGGGATGGTGACTCGGTGCCTCGGCCTGACTGGCGGGTGGACGGATGGGCGCTCCAATGAAGGGGACACGGCCTGCTGTTGTGTTGTAGAGGTGCGACTCGAGCAGGCATGCATGGCAAGTTTGTCGTTGGGTTCCTGTCCATCATATGTACATCACTCTTTTTTTAAGGGGGGTAAAAGGGGGCCCTTGAAGCAATGCGCTCTGCCGCGAGGCTGTAGCCTGCCGTCAAGTAAATTACCACCTTCCTACCATGGAAACAACCCAGTAGATGCAGGGCAGACAGGTACACAGAGTGATTCTCTTCATGCTTTGCTGTCAGAGGCAAAGGAGGTTAGTACCAGGTAGAGGAGAGCTATGACAATCTACACTCTACACTAGAAGGCTGGGGTGCTAGGTGGCCAGGACAGGCAGCTGGAGGTGCTTGCTGTCGGATAGATCCGGTGCGTGGGAGTACGGACGACCAGCGACGACGACGACGGCCTCCCGTGGTACCCGGGGTGTGAGGTCACACACTTTGGCAAGCGCCCCCATGGGCCTCGAGGAGGAAAACTGCCGGAGGGGAGGGGAAGAAAAGAGGCGTAGGTTCCTTTCCCTCCCAGGTACTAGTCGATTAATTTTGTGGAGAAACAGACGGTGAAGGAGGAGAGAGGAAGGCCTAGAGAGAGAGTGACAGAGACACAGAGAGAGAGAGAGGGACAGAGTAGCAGAAAGAGAGAGAGAGAGAGAGAGAGAGAGAGAGAGAGAGAGAGAGAGAGAGAGAGAGAGAGAGAGAGAGAGAGATAGGCCCGCCACGCTACGACCAGCGACCCGCCCCCCCCCCCCGCCCCTAGCGCCGCCGCCCACCCCAGGCCTTCCGTACGCCGTTTGCTGTCCCATCCCTATTGCGGCCTGTCGCTCGCTCGCTCGGGCTCTCTTCCAGACGGTGCCTTGGCTCCCGGCGGAGCGCAGAGTACTAGGTAGTAGGTAGTTAGAGAAAGAAAAAAAAACACACACTCACACACACACTGTTCGCTCGGCTTGGGCGGGTGGAGTGGAGTAAGAGAGAGAGAGAAGGGGAGAGAAAGAGAGAGAGTGACGTACCTTTCTCGGCAAGCGTGGTGTAAGTCGCACCTGGCAGCTGGCAACCCGATGATGCGCACCTGCCTCTCCTTCGCCAGATAAAATCTCCTCGCTTCGCCGCCTTTCCAACCAACCTCTTCATCCCACACTCTCACACACACACTCTTCTCTCTCACACACACATCCACACACAACAAACACTCACTTCTTCTCTCACCACCGCCTTCATCTTCAAAGCAATCACTTATCCTATCCTCTCTCTCTCTCTCTACTTCTTTCTCTCTTCTTCGCCTCAAGGCCACTCTCGCTCTTCGACTAAATTATCAGGTCAGCTCTCTCTCTCTCTTTCTCTCTCTTCCCAACCTCGAATTTCCCCTTCTTCCCTCTCGTCTCTCGTGAAAAAATTTTCCCTGTTTCCATTTTTCCCGCACAAAAACGCACCTACCATTTCCCTTGCCTTCCCGCCTCTTCTTTTCCCCCCTCACCCTCTCTCTCCCCCCTCTCTCTCTCTTTCTCTCTCCCCT
>PDHP01000080.1:102500-134633 GCA_003339455.1 Ophiocordyceps camponoti-leonardi (nom. inval.)
GGTCCTGGGGATCAGTCGATTCTTAATAGATAATGAGAGGGTGAGACTTGGTAATGAGAAGGTGATTCGAGGTTTCCTTATCGGTCTTCGATTTTTATATATAATAGCATAGGGTAATATATTATAATCCCGAACTATATATATATATATATTATAATTCTATCTAAACTAGGTTTTACTATGTATATGCGTATATATAGGGGCCTAGGGGGCCTAATTATATAACTAGACCCCCTTAATACCCCCCTTTAGGCTAACCTAAGCCCTAGATAAATATTAAACCGCGCTGATTTTATATTAATCGAAGAAAATAGTAGAAATCGCGTTTTTAAGCTTTTCTTAAAAAGCCCGAAAAATATAGAAAACGTAGAAAAAGAAAACAAAAAGAAATATTAGAATATATTAAGAGGGGTTATTCTACTCCGAATTAATCGTTAAACGTAGTAAATTAGCTATTTAAGGCTATAGAATACGGTATTCTAATTCGAATTAACCGTTTAAATCTATAGGATTAGGCGTACCGTATAATACCGAGTTAGTCTTTTCCCTGGCCCCTATAACCGTATATACTTCTTATAGTATTCTTATAGCCTAATTTAAAATAGGCGAGTATTTTCTCGTAAAAATAAAAATCCTATACTAATAGTCTCGATCTTCCCCGACCTTAGGATTATAAGGTTAATAATAAGGGAGGTATTATCCTAGTATACTTAATTCGGTATTAGTCTTCGTTAATCCTTTTATTCCTCCCCTTATTCCCCCCTTTAGGCTTAGGATCTTTTTTATCCTTAAACCTTATACTATATTTACGCCTAGTATACTCGATTCGTTCGATTTAATCGTTTTATTTATCGTTTTTATTATTAGGCTTAGTATTAAAGGGTTAGATCGGAGTATTTATATAGTCGGAAAAGTATAGTATCTTAACGAATTATACGTATTATACCCGTACTAGGCCTTTAGTAAGGCTATTAATGGCTATAGCTATTATACTAATATAGTTAATAGAGAATTAGTATTTTTCGACTCTATCGTAAATCTATTTATATTTAATATTAATATATCGAGTTCTTATAGCCTTATATTTATTAAGGGTATATACCCTAGTATTAAGGCTATTTATAAATAAAATTAAAAGTATTTATTATAATAGTTTTAATTCGTATAATATATTTATAACCTATAGTAGGCTTATACCTACGGGTATTAGGTTAATAAACTTAGCCTTAGTTAAAGAGATTATTATAAGCGTTTAATACTTCGACTTTTAATATACGAGTCCTAGACTAATTATTATAATATATTTAGCTATAGAGTATCTTATATAAAGATTATTTATAAAAAACGCGTTAGTATAAATATAGAGCTTTAAGTCCCTTAGGTTATAATCGCCGCTAAGGGTTAGGCCTAAGGCCCTAGTACTATATAAATATTTTATAAGGTTCTTCTAAATTATAAGGTATATAGTAGTAGGGTTAAGATTACCCTCGTAGAGCTTATTATTCGTAAATACTAGATCTAGCCGCGTTCTATTTATTAGATAATTTATACTACTAGTATATTTAAACTATACGTTTATAGGTATTACCGGATCCTGCTTTTTCTAATCTATAAGGATCTTTATCTCGGCGGGCTAAGGCGTTTAAACGGTATTCTAAATACCTTCGCCGAATAGTTATAAAATCTTCGTAGTATAGTATTCCTAATAAATATAGATTATATAGGTATTATAATTATATTTAAATTATAGCCCTAGGAAGGTCGATAATTCCCCTATTTTACGTAATTTCTATATATTACGAAGAATTTTATAGCCCTAATAAACGCATTCTATTATAATAGCTATTATAATAGCGTTATTAACGTATAATAGTATAATATACCCCTTTAGGTATATATAAATATAAAATTCGGACGCGAGTTATCCCTATTTATACCTCTATAGGGCGTTTTTAGCGTATATAAACTATATAGTAGGTAATATTTTAAGTCTATAGAGTATATAGTTAAGTCGGTAAACTCAATTCGTACTATTTATAAATAGATAAAGTTATTTAATATAGAATTCTTCGCTATAGGGTATATTTATAAACGCGTTAATAATATTAAATTATAGCTATTTAAGGTTTATAATAGCGATAATAAAGAGGAAAATTCGGACTAAAAAGAGGTAGGTAATTACCGCGTAAAGGTCCTCGACGGGTCGGAGTTCCTTTTCCTTATCGCTATATACGTACTAGCGTACCTTCGCGATTACTAGTCTATTCTATGGTTCTTTTAGTATAAAGACCTATTTCCCTAGAAGAACTTACTTTATCGCCGGTCTATCGACGAGATCCTAGGTATAATAGCTATCGAGGGCTTTTAATTCCTTTACTATTATAGGGCGCTATTATTAGAGATAATCGGGTTACTTTTTAATATCCTACTAGCCTTTAGGTACTAATAGTAATAGTACGCTTAGGATTACCTAGACGGGGATTATAAAATCAGGTATTTCTACTTCTTCCTCGTTAATCTCGCGGAAAATAGTATTAGCTATTATCCTCTCGAGGGTATACGATAACGATCGAGTTACCCTATTACTCGGGGGAATCGGCTTTTTATTTCTTAGCTTAGCCTATATTAGTACTTCTTTATTAATAAGAGCTTTAAAATAAGCTAGCGTTTAGTTAGGTATTAATAGTAGTGGGTTTATAAGTATAGAAGGATTATAAGGCTATAAATTATTAGCCTTGCTATTATATAAATTATATATAAAGCCCGTATTTTATCCTCCTTAATCCTTATCTATACTACTACCTATATTACTAGCGGAATTATTACTACTATAGTCTTTCGAGGTAATAAGAGTATCGAAGTAGAAGAAGGTATCCTCTATATCCTCTTTAGGCTCTAGCTCTATAATATATTTAACTATATTATTAAGCTTTAGATCTTTAGGGTCGTAGAATCGTATATTATATACGTAAATAACTTTATCTTTATTAAGTAAATAGATCTTATAGATATAGCTATATAGGCTTTCTATACCGATAAGACGGCTAATCTTAGCCCTCGGAGCTATTTTTACGCTTTGAATCCTATATACGGGAGGGATTATAACGTAGGCTTTATAGCCCTAGGAACATAGATAGCTAATCGAATATATATATAGTATCTTTAGCGTTATTATTACTATTTCTATAGGGCTTAAGCCTTCCTTATTAAACGATAACGGTAGTAGGTTTTAGATATATATACTCGTATTTATAAAGAATAGCTATAGCTTCTCGGGAAGCCCTATCTCGATATATACTAACCTAGCGGTATTTATAAGAGTACGGCTAGCGCGTTTAGCGCAGCCGTATTATACTAGGGTATAAGGTATATAGGTCCTAACGATAAAGCCTTTATCGTTTACCTAATCCTAGATTCGTTTCTATAGGAATTCGAGGGTATTATTAAAGGCTATAACCTATACGCGGTAACTACTAGTCGTAGTATTAATATTCTTCTTCTAAGCCTTAAGCTAGTTAAAGGCCTTAGTACGGGTCTTTATAAAAAGAACCTAGTAATAATTAGTATAAGTATTAATACTATATAATATATAGCGGTATTTATTATACGAAGTCGGCGTATATTAGATAAAATCTTAATAGATATATTATAGGAATTTATTCGTCTAGACTAATAGGTCGCGATTAATAATAGCTTCGGCCTTTATAAGTTAATAGGCTTAGTAGTAAAAGGTATCGACTATCTTTTTATCGATCGCGATACCGCTCTTATAGTAGGTATAGAGGGTTTAATCTTTTCTAGTATATCTAAGTCGTCGATATATAATAGTATAGTTAAGTCTTTATTCCTTCTTAGGAAGGGTAGCTATTATAAGAGGCTTTAAAGGCCTCGCGTCTTTAATTATTATTACTCTTCCCTTATATTTAAGGTAGTAGACCGTATAACCGTCTTATTTAAGTCGTTTATTCCTAGTTTCGATAAATATATTCTTTTTATTAAGAAGGCTAGTACTAATCAGGTTAGCCGGCATATCGGGG
Organism: Ophiocordyceps camponoti-leonardi (nom. inval.); assembly: GCA_003339455.1. Classification (NCBI taxonomy): domain Eukaryota; kingdom Fungi; phylum Ascomycota; class Sordariomycetes; order Hypocreales; family Ophiocordycipitaceae; genus Ophiocordyceps; species Ophiocordyceps camponoti-leonardi. Next base: position 106,538 of record PDHP01000080.1, read on the forward strand.
CTATATAAAGCGTTTTTAAAAATAATAGAATAGCTATTATAGGATAGGATTATTACTTTACCCTATTTATTATAGTAAAAAAACGTACTATTTAACGCCGTAAGCCTTTTTAGAACCGAGAACTCTTTATAGTCCTAGAACTACTCGGTACTATTAAAAATATAACTATTATAACCGCTATTAAGGATATAATCGTTAGGTAAAACGTAATCTAGTCTATCGATAATACCGATAATATATCCTATAGTAGTTCTACCCGTATTTATAAAATCGATCGTACTTATAGTACTCCTATTACTATTTCGTCTTTAGTAGTAAATAGGTAGAGGCCTAAGCTCCGGATAGAGCTTTTAATAAGTCTCCTTTAAATAAATCGTAATACTAGGGTAAATATTATATCTATAGTAGGGTAATACTATAATCTTATTTATAGTATTAATTCGACGGGGTAGTATAAGTAAGAGCTTTATAATAGTCTCTTCCTTTTTATCGTTATCCTTTAACTTCTCTTTTTCCTTACCCTTATTTTTCTTCTTCTTATTATTATTATTATTATTATTCTAACCTCCGACTTTAGGTACGGTTAGTACCTTTTCGTCTTTACGATTTATCTTACTATTAGTTATTTAGGCGGCGATAACCTTATTAACGATTTCGATCGTAAGGTCGATACTATTATCGACTTATTAAGCCTACTCTATAGTAAGATCCGAACGGATAGGCTATAAGGTATTAATCGCCTTCTAGATATAGACCTTTAGTATCTTAGTATACTATTTACCGTATTTAGTATCGTTAAAAAGGTAATTCTAGAGGGTTTAAAGGTCCTTTTCGAAGGTCTTCTAGCCGTTAATAGTATTATCCTTAAGCTTAAGCTTATACTAGTATTAAAGGACTTACCTAGGCTATAACTTTATAATAACTTTAGTATATTCCTTATATAATTTATATATTTATTAAGCTAATATAATCCTCTTCTACCCGGTATAGGTAATACCTAAGATAGCCTTACTTATAAGGGTCTAAAGAATAATACCGACCGCTTTCTTATTATTCTTTTTTTACTTTTTAAGGGCCTTTACCTTAGTAGGTTTAGGGTTATTATCTTTATTATTAAATATATATTCGTTAACCTCGTATACTATAGCGTAGGTAGTTAGCGCTATTTATTATTCTACGAATAAGGCTAAGCCCTTTAGCTTAAGCCTAAAGAAGGAAGCTATATTAGCTTAGACTACTTTCTTCCTTATTATTATTAAACTTAGTTAAAATTTTACCTACTTAAATTTAGTATAACTATATTTCGTTAGAATTTTTAGTTAAAATTTTTCTTATAGATCGGGTATAGATTCTATACTATAAAAAATACCGTATATAATATTATTTATCGCCGTTAATCTTACGATAGCTTTAGTAATAATCGCGTATAGGGAAGCGTATTAGAGGGCGCTTATAACCTATAATAGTATAGGGTAATATATTATAATCCCGAACTATATATATATATGTATTATAATTCTATCTAAACTAGGTTTTACTACGTATATACGTGTATATAGGGGCCTAGGGGGCCTAATCACATAACTAGACCCCCTTAATATTATATATATACGGATATATATATATTAGAGGTCTTAGACAAGTGGATTACCCTAGGCTCGGAGGCGTAGACCGTACGTACTATTAGGGGTGTCTCTAAGGGCTACGGATTCCTAATCTATAGGAATAGGCCTATAGCCGTCGAAACGGATCAGGCCGTTGCTAAGGTTAATAGTACGAAGAATATATCTTATTTATAAGGGTATTACGGCCTAAAGGAAGGATTCTATAGGTATCGAATACGCCTATATAGATAGTTATATTTCCCTCCGTTTTAGCAGGGGTAAGTAGATTAATTAATATAATTATACACCCTACAATTCGTATAATAGTTATAAGCCCGGTTGGACGAAAGGGGTAGAAAGAGGCGATCTGAGTAGCCTAAGTTCGAACCCCGCCTTCCGGAACTGCGTAAGACAAATAAAAAAAATTCAAAACGTCGATACGTAATCTGGAGTCACGTGTCTTTCAAACGCCTATATCCTCCACCTTAAAGCCTTCAGGCAGTCTGCCTAGGTATCTAGGACGTCGTCTGCCTGGGGGGGTGTGTTAGAAGGGATATAGGGCTAAATATACACCGCTATACCTTGGAGGGTGCCCTCTGTTTTGCTTAGTATAGTGGTACAAACTCTTGTAATAGTTATAAGCCCGGTTAGAGCTCAGATTTAAACACCCTATTACCTAAATCTTTATTACTAAATTGCTCCTTTTGGGAAATTCAACTAAAAGTAAGGCTATTATTACTTTCGATAAAAGCCCCTTTCTAATTACTTTAAAATTCAAATACAATAATAATAACGATTTAATAATAACCTTTTATTATCTTAACCCTTCCCTCTACTATTATATCTACTAAATAACTTCTCCTTAAGCCCTCTTATAGGCTTACGAAGCCTAAAGATTAGACGGCTTAGTAGAACGACCTTATCGATACGGCCGAGGACTAGGAGGTTTAGGACCTTATTAACCTAGAGGGTACGAAGACCTTTAAGGAACCCGAGGAGCCCCCTATACCCTCGGAATTAAAGATAACTCGATTTACTTCGGTAGATAGCGCTTTTTCTCGACTTATAGCCTTTTAATAGTTTAAAGAATATAAGGAAATTACTCTTCCGAGGTATAAGAGGTAGCTAAAAAAATATAAAGAGTAAAAGAAGGCTCTTAAAATAATAAACGCCTATATTAAGGTAGGGGCCTTAGCCTACTAGTCTTTATTTAATACGGCCTATACCCCTCGAGAGAAGCTCTAGAAGCTATATTTAAAGGTCTAGCCGGGAGATTAGTAGGAGAAAGATAATACTAAGGCTACCCTAACCGCCCTTTTTAGTAAGGATATCGTAAAGGTCGATTTAATTAAGTAGATAGGGAATACCTTAGATACGTTTAAGCTTTACGAGAATATAAAAAGTACCCTTTATACTAACGAGAACGCCCTTTAGCGCTTTCTTAACGTTATTTTTAACCGTTATTTATCCTTCGTAAATCCGGTCTTTATAGAGGTTAATAAGGCTAAGACGGCTAAGTAGCCCCTTCCTTAATTCTACGACGTTATACTAAACTTTAGGCTTATTATAACCTAGGATTTAAAGAAACCGAAGGCTATAGCCTTCGTAAATATTAATAATAATAATAGTACTCTAGCCTATACCCTATAAGGATAGGACTAAGAAAGCCGGTCTATTCGATTCTTAAATAGCCCGGTAGGTTCCTATAGTAGGTTTAATAACGCTTTAGGCCGATAGAACGTATAGGTATACCTTTAGTATTAAAAGAGGTATTTAGTTAAGAATAAGAAGAAGGAAAATTATTAGCGCCGTTATTTCTACGTCTTTCCTAACTCCCGCCTACCTTACCTCTAGTATATCCGTCTCTAAGAGGATCTCCTTTAAAAGGTCTATAATAAGGTTTTATAGGACCCTAAGACGAAGAAGAAGGTCGAGGAGTAAAAGAGGGAGAGAAAGGGGAAGGAGACGGAGACTTTAGGGGTTTTTATAGCTTTAGCCTTAACTCCTTTAGCTTCTAATTAAATACTTAACTAGGTCCTCCTTAATAGAGGAGCTTCTTTTTATAACGCGCTGTATATCTAATTACGGCGTATATCTAGTTACGCTATACATCTTATTACGGTAGCGTACATTTAATTATAGCTTACCCCGCTTTACCCCTCTTCCTATATTACGTGCCTACTACTATACAAAAGGGCTACGATTAATCTATAGCTTTTTCCTCTTTTCTTCTCTTTTCTCTTTAGCTTTAAGTCTTCGTTTATAGTACTAAATATATTAAGTTACTAGCCGTATTACTACTTAAAGCTTAAAAACGACGCTAACGAGCGTCTTAAAACACGTATCTATACTCCTTACGTCCTCGTAGGGACGGAAAACCTTATAACTCGACTACGACTACGACCCTTAACTACCTAAATATCGGAAGCCGAAGGATTAGTACCCCGACGTTTAGTACGATTAGCTTCGAAGGAGCTAGAAGCTAGCGAAACGCCTAGTATAGCTTCCTTATCGAAGTCTCCTAAGATAACGATACCTATACTAGAGGACTTTTAGTCGCTTATATAAATAATAGCTTAGTAGACTTAGGCTATAAAGACCTAGACTAAAGAGATATCTTAGATACGAACCGAGATATAAGACCTTTAGAAGAACCGACTACGTACTCCCGAAACGCAAGTCCCTAATACTAACTCGATTAACGACGGCCGTTTACGTCGTACTACCTCGACCGCTTTTACTAATCCTAATACCCTAGTAATTACTACCTTTACCCCGATAGGTAAGGTAGCCTAGCCGGAGTTCGCCCCTATTACTCCCCTAGGGTAGGTTAGCTCGTACTATAATAAGTAAGAGAGGACTAAGATTAAGACTATTAGCCCATTTAGGGGAAAGAAGACCGAATTTAGTAGCTTCCTTAGCAACCTCCAATCGAAGATAAGGACTAATTAACCTTCCTTCCGGATAGAGGATAATCGGATAGATTTTCTCTTTTACTCTCTCGAAGGTAAAGCTAAGCAGGCCCTCGAGATAAGGCGTAATTCCGATACCCGGCCTTTCTCTAGGCTAACTAAAATAGTTTAGTATCTCGAATTAGCCTTTAGTAATCTAAATAAGTTTTTAAAAGCTAAGGAACGACTAAGTAAGCTTAAGTTCTTAGTCTATAGAAAATAGGATATATAACTCTTTATCGTAGAATTTAATCTTCTAGTAGTATAGACCTAGATCCCTAGTAAGATAATAAAGTAGGAGTTATAGGAATACCTGCCTACCGGACTCGACCTAAGCCTCTTCGAAAAAGCTAGGGACCCCCGGATCGACTATAAAGCTTTTTATATTAGCGTTAAAGATACCGTTTATTATAGGAAGAGGGAGATAATAGAAATAGCCTAGACTCCCCGCCTACGTTACGATAATAAGCTAGTAAACGACCTAAAGAAGCCGGCTACCGCTAAGGGTAAAGGCCGAGCCTTAATACCTAATAAGAAGAAAGTTTATTAGGAAAACGGGACTTATTTTATCTATAGGAAAAAGGAGTATTAAGCTAAAGACTATCCCGATAAATAGCGTATAGCTTAGGTCTTTCGACCCCTAACCCCTAGTATAGCTACTACCGACTCTAATAACTCGTCGGATTCGGGAAAAGCCTAGGACTATTAGAAGTCTCTATAATAGTCCCTAAAGTATTACGAATAGGGAAAATAATAGAAGGTTCGTTTACTATCGATAGCTAAATATAAGTTAATAGTATCGCCCTCCGTACTTCTATACTATATAATACTAGAGTAGATTCCTATCTCCTTATTAGCCGCTACTTTACCCGATAGGTAGTTAAACGCCTAGGTACTAAGCTAGTCTTAGTAAAGCTAGTACCTCTCGTCGACTTCTAAGGACGCGAGGCTAGCTATATTCGTAAATATCTAATCGCTACCCTTATTATCGACGGCTAGTTATTTCCCTAAGAAACCTTCTAAGTTACCGATTATACGTAAGATATTTTCGTCGGCTTATTCTAGATAACGGAGAAAAACCTACTACTTAATTACGCCGCCTGCTAACTTATCTAGCCTAACGACCTACTAGCCCTCGCTAAATATTTACCCTCGATACTTCTCTTTCGATAGACTCCTAATTAATTAGTCGACCCTAAGATCTAAGCTAATACTAAACGTTAGAACCGATTAATTAATAAGGACGAGAAACGGTACTAAATACTCCGACGTTCCGAGGGGAATAGTAAGATTGTCTAGCCGATAGGACCTAAGAAGCTAAAGCTATCGCCTAACGCCGTCGTAGTTAATACTAAAGACTAAGCTATTCGAGAGTAGCTTATCTAATAGGTCTAGGAAGATCCTCGCTACCGGCGGTAGGAGGAACTTACCCCTTTAATACCTACTAAACCCGTCCTTCTTAAAGACGATAACGATAACGTGGGTATACCTATAATAAAGCTAAGCTTAGCTAGCCGTATATACTAAGGATAGAAGATTCCCTTCCTAAAGGGAGAAGACCCCGAGTATATTACCTTTATCCGAAGTATAATCCTACTACTAATCGCCTACCTCGAGGGTTTCTTTAGTAAGAAGGAGGTATATACGTTAGCTAGTCCCTATCCTAGCTATAATATTACCCTTAAGCTAGAGAAGCCTCTAAACCCGGCTAGTCCCCTATTCTACCGTATACCTATTAAATACTTACCTCTAGAAAAAGAGATAGTAGACTACCTTCTAAAGATCGGATTTATTACCGCCGACGCTAGCCCTTATACCGCTTTAGTACTCTTCGCGCTAAAACCGTACTTAATAACTAGGCGTTTCTATATCGACTATAGGTAGATAAATAATTATCTTAAGAGCCGTATCTCCCCCGCCCCTTCCTTAGAGGGTACTACCTTTAACTATCGCTCTACTAAACGGTTCTCTAAGATCGACGTTATCTAGGCCTTTTACCGACTCCGTCTAGACCTAGATTCCGAGTATCTAACCGCCTTTCGTACTCGTTTTAGTATATATCGTTAGAAGGTCTTACTATTTAGACTTAAGGTCGGACTAGCCTAGTTTTAGAACTTTATTAACGCCTAGCTATACGACCTCCTCGACTAATATACTAGCGCGTATATAGATAACGTATTAATCTACTTAGATAATAACGAAGAAGAGGAATACTAGGTAGAATATAAAGAGGTTATCTAGCGCCTCTATTAAGCTAACCTCTAAAGGGATATAAAGAAATTACGGTTTAACGTTACGAAGGTCGATTATCTAGGAGTTATACTCTACGCCGGAAAAGGACTAAGCGTTAACCCCCGGAAAGTATAAGCTATCTAAGACTAGAAGTTCGAGGACCTATACGACTATAAGGCTATCCGTTCTTTTATCGGCCTATATAACTTTATCCGGATCTTCTACTACTACGTAAACTAAGTAGTAGAGCCTTTAAATAGACTCTTAAAGAAGGACGTCGACTTCGTCTTAGGGCCCGAGTAACGTTAAGTATTCGAATAAATAAAGAAGCTCGCGATAGAAGCGCTTATACTCGCCTTCTTCCGCCTTAAGTTGCCTATTAAGTTAGAGACTAACGCCTCTCGTAATACTACCGCTAGTATCCTCTAGTAGTAGTAGACTAATTCGACCTAAAAGCTAATAGGGTTCTTCTTAAAGACTATAGTCCTAGCCGAACGAGTATACCCGATTTAGGACCGAGAACTACTCGCTATCGTATAGAGTCTTAAGTACTTTTATCTAGAGCTCTTCGGATAGAAATTCGACGTTATTACGGATTACGAAGTACTAGTATACTTTACTACTAAAAGAATACTCTCTACCTAATAGGTCCGCTAGTCTGATTTCCTCGCTTAGTTCGATATCCGTTTCCTCTATCGCCTAGGACGACTTAATATAGCCGCCGACGCCCTATTTCGAAAAATAGCCGAACTACCTACTATTAAGGCTAGGGAAAAGGAAGAACGTACGCTCGCTATAATCCTACGAGAGAAGCTCGGCTTTAATCTACCCAAGACCCCTATTATTATCGCGCTAGTCTATACTACCGAGATATAAGCCCCTATAGGATTAGACTTAGTCTCCCTTATCTAGGAAGAGAACATTATATAAGGTCTCGGCTACTACGGGTCCTAGTTAATCGTGCTAGAATAGACGACCGACTAGAAATAGTTCCTTCGTACCGCCCTAATCCATAAAGCTTATAAACCCGCTATCTTCGCCTACGGCGGGTAGAATAAAACGATTAAGGTACTCTAGTAAGACTACTACTAGCCTAGAATAAAGCAAGATATCCGCCGATATATTCGTAATTATTACGAGTACTAGAGGAATAAGATCCCCCGCGATAAAACGCCCGGCTTACTATACCCCTTGCCCATACCGACCGCCGTTTAGAAGTACATCGCCTACGATAGGAAAATAATACTAAGGGACTACCTAGGCTACGACTACGTATAGACCTTCGTTTATAAACTTAGCCGTCTAATCGCTATACTACCCGGAAAGAAGATAGATATAGTAGAGGTCCTCGCCGGCTATTACTTTAGATAACTCTACCGCTTCTTCGGGTTACTAGTAGTCTAGATTACTAATAACGTAGGCCTATTCGTCTTAGGTTTCTTAAAGGAGATTAATCGACTAATAGGCACTAAGTACTAATACGGTAGTACGCTATATCCGTAGACGTAGGGTAGTATAGAAGTTATTAATTAGTATCTAGATTAAAGGTTACGCTTTTACGTTAATAAGTACTAAGACGACTAGAGCGACTTTTTACTAGCGCTCGACTTTATATATAACTCGTTATAGTACTCCTCTATTAATATAGCGCCTTTAATAGTAGCCCTCGGCAAGGATATACGCAACCCCTTAACGCTACTACTAGAACCTGCGTAGGCTACGACGACCGCTATAATATAAGCGTAAAAGCTAGTAGCTAAAGTAAAAGAAGTATAATAATAAGCTTAGTAGGCAGCGACCGTAATACAAAGTTAATAAAAGAAGTAAGTAGATAAGAAACGCCGATTAGTTAACTTTACTATCGGCGATAGCGTTTTCCTATAGCGAAAAGGATTTAGTATAGTAGCTCCTACGACTCGGCTTAACGTATAGTAGTTAGGCCCGTTTAAGATTATAGAAGAGTAAGGCTATAGCTACGTTTTGGATCTGCCGGAGTCGTATAAAATAACTAACCTCTTCTATACCGACCGCCTTAGGAAAACAGTAAACGACCCCCTACTAGGCTAGATATAACCCGCCCTAGAGCCTAAGGAGATTAATAGCCTACTAAAATAGGAAGTATATTAAATCCTACGATCGCGAGTTACCGGATAAAGCAAGCGACTAGAATATTAGGTTAACTAGAGAGGCTATAATCCTAACAAAACTTAGTACCCGGCTTAGAATTTTAAATACGTACTAATAGCTATTAAATTATACTACGACCTATACCCTATAGCGCTAGGACTACCCGTTAATCTATAGTATTAGATCGAAGCTATAGCTATAGATTTAGACTACGACGACCGGGATAATAACGATAACGCTATCTACATAGGCGCTAAACCAAAGACGAGAAGGCATACTTAACCTTAATACGTATATTAAGGCCGTACGAGGGGGGTAGTATAACGCGCTATATATCTAATTACGGCGTATATCTAGTCACGCTATATATCTTATTACGGTAGCGTACATTTGATTATAGCTTACCCCGCTTTACCCCTCTTCCTATATTACGTGCCTACTACTATACAAAAGGGCTACGATCAATCTATAGCTTTTTCCTCTTTTCTTCTCTTTTCTCTTTAGCTTTGAGTCTTCGTTTATAGTGCTAAATATATCAAGTTGCTAGCCGTATTACTTCTTACGTTTTTAACGCGCTAGAATAGTTTAATAGCCTTAATCGAACTAAATTAAAGCCCCTAATATCGGCTACTAATTCTATTACGTTTTCGGGGGTAGGATCTATTACCCTAGTAATAGAAACGGGCTATAAAATATAACTTAGGGATATCGCGTTCTTCCCTGAATTTAATACTATAAATACAGTCGTAGGCTAAAGACGCGCTCCGCTTTATAGGACGCCGCGGATCCCCTATAGGGTCCGCGGATCCCGGTCCTAGGGTAGTAGGGCCCTAACCTTATAATACGTATAAATAAATAGTATATACGTTTATATTCTAGATATTAATATTATTACTTAATATATACGTAATTATATAAAAGCGATTAGTCTTTTAAAAGACCTCCGATACTAATTAGTCTCTCTATAGGTATAAAGTAGTAGAATAGCTAGGAAAGACTTTATCTAAGTATAAAACGCTATACTCGCCTCCCCTATCTTAGTAAAGGGCTATATATTAGTACTATTAGAATAGTCTAACGATATACGACCCTAGACTATTAGAATAGGATAGGTTATAATAAATTATACTTCCCGCCCGATTAATTACGAGTAGACTAAAAGCGCCGATAAATAGGTCTTTCTCCCGTTAGTACTATTATTATACTATTATTATAACGTAGGAGGAAGTAGGACTAGAACTAAGGAGTAAGGTAGGGAATAAGATATCTATTATAATATCTCTTCTTAAGCGGATAGGCTACTCGGTAGAGTATATATTAGAGCTTTTTAAGCTTAACCTTACGATTATAGAATTCGACGAAAGGATTATTTTTAAGAATACGATTAACCTATAGACGGCTAAGTTAAGGGAATTAAATTCGTTTATACTAGGTCGGCTATTTAGGTATAATTAGAGTAAGAAGATAAAGGAGGACGAAGCCCTCCTATAGGAGACGTATATTTATAATTTTAAGGGCTAGGATACGACTATCTTCGAAAATACTAATAATAAGCTTTATTATACCCTATACTACTTTTTTAAATACCGGGGTATATATATAGGACTAAGGAGAAGCCGAATTATCCTATTATTTATTTAGCTATAAAAAGTAAAGAGATTTCTAGTATAGGATATATAAAAGCTTCTTATAGTAAAGCTATCCCTATATTATTAGGTATATAAGCGCTAATAGCGATTACTTAAGTAGACGGAGGTATACGAAGTACCCTAGTTATTATTACCTCTTTTATAACCCCCCGTACTAATAATAATACTCCCTATACCTAGCGAGATACGCTAGTATACCTAGATCGTCGACTCTAAGGACCCCGTTTACGATAGTATACTCGAGGAATAGTAGAAGTAGTAGTACGATTATAAGACCTAAGGACGTTTAGGATATCTACCTACTCTCGGATATAACCCTATAAGGAGACCGCCTTAGACTAATAAACTAACCTTAGTAAGTCTACCGAAGTAGGTATAAATACTATTTACCCTAAAGTATTATATACTAGTAAAGAGTACTATTAAGTTTAACTATAACCCTGGATTTATACCTATTAGACCTAATAACGAGTAGTATAATAGCGATTACGATTTTAGCTATAACCTCCTGCTTATATTTATACGACCTACGTAGATTAACGCCTCTAAGGCTATTAGCTTTACTAAACTCTAGAATAAGGAGTAGAACTTTACCGGCTAGGCGTATAACCTCCTCGACGATAAGGTTCTATAGTTTATAAATACGTACTATACTCTTAATATTATACCTAGCGAATTCTATGCTATTTTCCCGTATATTCTTAAGGGTAAAGTATAGTAATTTTATCTTCTCGTTATACGGTAGAAATACGCTTTCTTATTCTCCGAATAATACTATATATTATAAGAGTACTTCTATACTAGGTATAATAAGGAGATTTATAATAACGATTAGTCTAATACTTTATTCGGTAGGATCTAGAGTAAGAACCCTAATAAGACCCGGATTTAAGTTCTTAACCTCCTTATAACTAAGCTATACTATTATTAACGTACCCTATTTAATAATAGAAACGATAACGAAGATTTACTCCTTATAATAAAGAGAGCCTATTAGGGTAAGCCCGCGTTTAAGATAGCCCTATTTAAGTCCCCGAGTAACTTCGAAGAATTCTATAGGGATTTACGTACTTCTCTCGATCTTAAAAAAGCCCTAGGGACCTTTTTAACGGATAGGAAGTTTAACGGTTAGGCTTTATAAAAAATCATGAGTAAGTGATTTTTAAGTGATTTTATAAAATCATATAGGGTAGAGGGGTAAAATTACTTATAATTTGATTTTAAAAATGATTTTATAAAATCACTTATAGAAAATTACTTAAAATTATAAGTAATTTTGAAAATCATAAAAATCACTATAAAATCATAATAAAATAATATTTTTATTATAAGATTATAAGCTTACGTAAGTTTAAAGGCTATAAAAAATAGTTATAAGGAAAATATATACTCTATATAATTTTTTTAAAAAATTAATAAGAAATTAATAATAAATTAATAATACTCTTAGCTTTTAAGCTATATAATAAATACTAAATCGTAGTTTTTAAAATATATAAATATATAATATATTTAGTTTTATAAATTATAGTATAAATAAAAGGCTTTAAAAAATATAATAATAATAAAAATAGTTATTTTATTAGAAAAACCTAAGTAAACTTAAGTAAAAAAACTAATAAAAAACTATTTAAAAATCCTCCTAGTTTTCTTCTTGCTTTCCTTCCTTATATTCCTTTTCTAGATCAGGTAAGGATTTCTTCCAGCTTTTAAGTAATATTAGCTTTTTAATAGTCTCCGAATTTAACTAGCTTCGGGACTTAGTAATTAGGTTACTACTAATCGAGAAAGTACTTTCTATAGGTACTAAAGTTGCAGAAATTAATAAATAGCGGCGGGCTAAAATAGCTAAAATAGGAAATCTTTCCTTATATTGTTTCTAGTAGTCTAAAACAGAGTCCTAGAAATTAAATAAATTAGTAAAAAATAAGAATAATTATTAATAAAAGTATATACTTACCTTCTTTTTTAAGAGAGGCTCTGCTAAATAGGCTATAAACTCCTCTTCTTCGGCTTCTTTATTAATTATTAAAAAGAAATCATCCGAATAGGTTAATTCTATAGGGCTAGGTACCCTGGAATTAGTAGTATTACTACTAATTTCCTCTTTTAACCTAGAAAAAAATTAGTAATTAAGTAAAATAATATAAAAAAAATTACTTACGTAAAATATTCCTCTTTAAAGTCCCTTATAAGGTCTTTTTCGATAGAGGGATAAAAAGAAAGAAGCTAATTTTCTTTAAAATGTGTTGTTTTTAGCCGTGGATCCAGGAGAATACTAAAAAAGTAAATATTAAAATCTTTATAATTAGTCCGGGTAATCGTTTCTAGAAAGTATTTATCCAGCTTGTTTTTCCCTTGCTAAATACTATTTATAAAAATATTATAATAATTCGACTAATTATAATATAATTAGTTAAAAAAGTAAAGAAATTAGTAGTAGGATTACTTACTAAACCTAAGCTAAGATTTGTATTTCTGGCTAAAATCCGGTATTCGCTTAATAAGTTATTAAGCTTTTTATATATCTAATAGATATATAGTAAAGCTTCTAATATCGTAATATAAAGTAAGCCTTATAACTTAATAGAAGGTCGTAGAAAAACTTCGAATAGCTTTTTTAAGTCGGCTAAGACTTCCTATTCAGCCTAAGATATACTATTCTTTTTTAGTTCCTTATTAGCTAAGTTGTTAATAGTATACTAAATAGCGGGTTTTAAAAAAATAGCTGTTTCTAGCATAAAATAAGTAGAATTCCAGCGTGTAGTATTATCTAAAAGTAATAATTAGTATAAATTAAAAATAATAAAAAAGGAAATAAATACCTAAAGGAATTTTTTCTTTTTTAGTTTCTTCTGGGATTTCTCCCCGGTCCTTGGCTCTTTAGAGGCCTTCTTTAAATAGCTTTTTAGGCTCCGTATTATACTTTAAAATTATTATAATCTTTCTTAGCCGATTTATAAGTACTAAAAAAATTAGTAAATTAGTTAAAAAATAGTAAATAATTACTTACTTGAAAAATTCGTATCTTTACTCTAAATCTCCATATTATTATCTTCTAAAGCTATAATATTAGAATTAATATAGCTTAAAAGCAAGGAGTCGTTAGTAGCCGAGGAAATAAACGTTTTTAAAACGTTTTACGCTATTAAGTTAATAATATATACTATATAGCGCATATTACCCCGGAATTCTTTGCTTAGTAAGCCTTTATAAGCTTCTTTATAGGATACTATAAAGGTATTATTATTTCCAGTATTATCCCTTGTAAAACTAATAAAGAATTAGTAAATTAAAGGCTATAATTTTAAAATAAGTAAAAACTTACCTAAAAATAGTCGAATAATTAATTACGGGATAGGGACTTAGCGCTAATAACGCTTCTTAAAGAATATAAACGCCTATATAGCGTTCAGAAAGCTTATAAAAGCCTAGAAGATTTAATTAGTATTTTTAAATTAGTAAAAAACTAAGAAAAAGAGAAAACTTACTAATAAGTAAGTAATTTAACTAAAAATTACTAGAAATATAGGTTAAAACGATGCCTATATAGGCAAGCTAAGCGTTAGAGGTCTAAATATCGAATATAAAATTAAAAGACCTATATTGTTCGATATAGGCGTTGAATTCGTTATTTAAAAAGCCGATTTTCTCGGAGAATTCATCGTTTAGAAGCTCTTTAAGTTTTCCTAAATAAAGCTTTAGATAATCCCTAAATATAATTATTAATTAGTAATTAAAAAAAGAAATAAAAAGGAAAAAAATATAACTTACGGGTTATAGAAGGAAAGAAGACTAGAAAACGAGTTTAAAGTAATAGCGTTAAAAGATATATTATTTTATAAAAGAAAATCAAGAATTCTCTTATAAGCTTTATTCGAATTAAAAGCAAGGCGTTGTTTTTTAGCTTAAAAGGCTTCGAAGAAGTTACGTTTTTCCTCTTATAGCTCTAGTATATAATTAGTATTTTTTTAGTATTTTAAAAAATAAATAATTTAAAAACTTACTACGTTTCCTACCTTGTTTTTTACTTTTATAGCTATAAGCTATACCTTTATAGGCAAGCTTATAATACCGGCTTAAATTAGAAAAAATATACTATTCAAGAGTATACTCAAATGTTTTTTCACAGCTATTTTAAATTAGTTAAAAAGAATAAAAGGTTAATAAATATTAAGGGACGGGCCCTAGTACGACTATATAGAGCGTCCGAAGTAAGATTAATTAGTATATAAAAGGTAAGAAGGAGGAGGCTATCCGCGCGCGCCTTATAGGCGGTAATAAGTTATCCTATAGTATCCTATAGCTAGTCTAGGTAAAGCCCGAATTATAATATACCCCCCTTCGTACCCCTCCTTATACCTCCCCCGTATACTAAAAAAGGAAATTAGTATATAGTATAATCTAAAAAGGAAATAAATTAGCCTAGCCCCGTATAGGGTATAAAAACCCTATACGAAAGAAAAATTTTATATTTTATACTCCCGTATTATCCTTATTACCTTATAGTATACCCGTTTTTATTATATTTTTAACTATTAATACTCCGGTTTATAGTATAGGTAAATACTTAATAAAAGGGGATTCTAATAACGAGAATAATACGGCGCCCGAAGAGGTAGTATATATATATACGCCGTATATTAATAATCTATATAACTCGGGGCGTATAGACTATCGTAAAGGTCGTAGGTAATCCTATTAAGCCTACTATATATAGCGGAGGAGGTTTTTCTAGAAAAGGTACCTCTTCGCCGCGGACGCTAGGCTTAAGCGGGCTATTTATAACCTTACTATTATAATAACTATAGGTTAAGTTATTATTAAAAAAGCCTATTATTATAATAGAAAAACGCTAGGCTATCGGGTCCGCTTAACGACCGTATTTATTTAGCGTACGAAGATAATTTAATCTATACTAACTACCGCTCGCCTTACTCCTTACCCGGCCTAGAGTCTTTTTACCCCCGATACGCCTAAGTAGCCGGCTTCGAACACGCTTATCCCCGCCTCCTTAGTAGCTTTATTTCCTCCTATACCGGTTATACTATAATATAACTCTAGTAACGCTATATAAATATATATATAATAATAATAATAATAATAGGGTTAGCTCGTTTAAGGCCTTAATACCTTCGCCTAATACTATAAATAATTATTATAGCGCTAGGAGGATAATACGCGCGAACTTATAGTATAAATAGTTTAAGAGTATTAGGCCTAGGAATAGAATAATACGGCGCTCCTTAGCTTTATATAATAACTTATAGGCGTTTTATCCCCCTCCCCTCCTTAGTAATCGGCTAGGATACTACTAGCGAGAATAACGCTTAGTAATACCCCCCTTAGCTATAAATACGTATTACCCGAATTCTCGCTATCGCCTACCCCCGGATTACCTATAATATACTATTATTATTCGCGCTAGCTATCTTATAATACCCCCTCCTAGCCCCCGCGATAATCTAGCTATTTTAATTAAAAAACGCGCTAAGAGGATAAGGAGGAAGAGGATAACGAATAATTAGTATAGTTAAAAAAAGGATATAAAGATAATAAATACGGGGAGAAGGGATTAGGATAATAATAGCGGTAGAATAATTATAAGAATAAGCGTAGAGGGAATTTAAAATAGACTATTATAAATACGCGTATCCCCTTATTATAACTCGTATTATATTAAAGCTATATAGGTTAAGAAATTATCTAGTAGTTCCTATATAGGCGTAATATAGCTAGTCTACTTTATAAGGACTAGGTAATATAATAGCTAGCCTATAGGTAGGTAACCCCTAGTATTTTTAACTACTAGTATAGCCTTTACCTCCTACTTATAACGCGCTATATATCTAATTACGGCGTATATCTAGTTACGCTATACATCTTATTACGGTAGCGTATATTTAATTATAGCTTACCCTACTTTACCCCTCTTCCTATATTACGTGCCTACTACTATATAAAAGGGCTACGATTAATCTATAGCTTTTTCCTCTTTTCTTCTCTTTTCTCTTTAGCTTTAAGTCTTCGTTTATAATACTAAATATATTAAGTTACTAGCCGTATTATTACTTAAAGCTTAAAAACGACGCTAACGAGCGTCTTAAAACACGTATCTATACTCCTTATATCCTCGTAGGGATAGAAAACCTTATAACTCGACTACGACTACGACCCTTAACTACCTAAATATCGGAAGCCGAAGGATTAGTACCCCGATATTTAGTACGATTAGCTTCGAAGGAGCTAGAAGCTAGCGAAACGCCTAGTATAGCTTCCTTATCGAAGTCTCCTAAGATAATAATACTTATACTAGAGGACTTTTAATCGCTTATATAAATAATAGCTTAATAGACTTAGGCTATAAAGACCTAGACCGAAGAAATATCTCGGATACGAACCGAGATATAAGACCTTTAGAAGAACCGACTACGTACTCCTAAAACGTAAGTCCCTAATACCGACTCGACTAATAACGGCCGTTTATATTATACTACCTCGACCGCTTTTACTAATCCTAATACCCTAGTAGTTACTACCTTTACCCCGATAAATAAGGCGGCTTAGCCGGAGTTCGCCCTTATTACTCCCCTAGGGTAAGTTAGCTTATACTATAATAAGTAAGAGAGGACTAAGATTAAGACTATTAGCCCGTTTAGGGGAAAAAAGACTAAATTTAGTAGTTTCCTTAACGACCTCTAATCGAAGATAAGGACTAATTAACCTTCCTTCTAGATAGAGGATAATCGGATAGATTTTCTCTTTCGCTCTCTCGAAGGTAAAGCTAAGTAGGCCCTTAAGATAAGGTATAACTCTAATACCTAGCCTTTTTCTAGGCTAGCTAAAATAGTTTAGTATCTCGAATTAGCCTTTAATAATCCGAACGAGTTTTTAGAAGCTAAGGAACGACTAAGTAAGCTTAAGTTCTCGGTCTACGGAAAATAGGATATATAACTCTTTATCGTAGAATTTAATCTTCTAGTAGTATAAACCTAGATCCCTAGTAAAATAATAAAATAGGAGTTATAGGAATACCTGCCTACCGGACTTAACTTAAGCCTTTTCGAAAAAGCTAAGGACCCCCGGATCGACTACGAAGCTTTTTATATTAGTATTAAAGGTACTATTTATTATAGGAAGAGGGAGATAATAGAAATAACCTAGACTCCCCGCCTATATCGCGATAATAAGCTAGTAGATAACTTAAAGAAGCCGGCTACTACTAAGGGTAAAGGCTAAGCTTTAATACCTAATAAGAAGAAAATTTATTAGGAAAACGGGACTTATTTTATCTATAGGAAAAAAGAGTATTAAGCTAAAGACTATCCCGATAAATAGCGTATAGCTTAGGTCCCTCGACCCCTAACCCCTAGTATAACTACTACCGACTCTAATAACTCGTCGGATTTAGGAAAAGCCTAGGACTATTAAAAGTCTTTATAATAATCCCTAAAGTATTACGAATAGGGAAAATAATAAAAGGTTTATTTATTATTAATAGCTAAATATAAGTTAATAGTATTACCCTCTATACTTCTATACTATATAATACTAGAGTAGATTCCTATCTCCTTATTAGCCGCTACTTTACCCGATAGGTAATTAAACGCCTAAGTACCGAGCTAGTCTTAGTAAAGCTAATACCTCTCGTCGACTTCTAAGGACGCGAGGCTAGCTATATTCGTAAATATCTAATTATTACCCTTATTATCGATAGCCGGTTATTTCCCTAAAAAACCTTCTAAATTACCGATTATACGTAAGATATTTTCATCGGTTTATTTTAAATAGCGGAGAAAAACCTACTACTTAATTATACTACCCGCTAACTTATCTAGCCTAATAACCTACTAGCCTTCGCTAAATATTTACCCTCGATACTTCTCTTTCGATAGGCTCCTAATTAATTAATCGACCCTAAGATCTAAGCTAATACTAAATATTAGAACCGATTAATTAATAAGGACGAGAAACGGTACTAAATACTCTAATATTCCGAGGGGAATAATAAGATCGTCTAGCTAATAGAACCTAAAAAGCTAAAACTATCGCCTAACGCTATCATAGTTAATACTAAAGACTAAGCTATTCGAGAATAGCTTATCTAATAGGTCTAGGAAGATCCTTACCGCCGGCGGTAGGAGGAACTTACCCCTTTAATACCTACTAAACCTATCCCTCTTAAAGACGATAACGATAATATAGGTATACTTATAACGAAGCTAAGCTTAGCTAGCTATATATACTAAGGATAGAAGATTCCCTTCTTAAAGGGAGAAAACCCCGAGTATATTACCTTTATCCAAAGTATAATCCTACTATTAATCGCCTACCTTAAGGGTTTCTTTAGTAAGAAGGAGGTATATACGTTAACTAATCCCTATCCTAATTATAATATTACCCTTAAGCTAGAAAAGCCTCTAAACCTAGCTAATCCCCTATCCTACTATATACCCGTTAAATACTTACCTCTAGAAAAAGAAATAATAGACTACCTTCTAAAGATCGGATTTATTATTATTAACGCTAGCCCCTATACTACTTTAGTACTCTTTACGTTAAAACTATACTCGATAGCTAGGCGTTTCTATATCGATTATAGGTAGATAAATAATTATCTTAAGAGCCGTATCTCCCCTACCCCTTCTTTAGAGGGTATTACTTTTAACTATCGCTTTACTAAATAGTTCTCTAAGATTAACGTTATCTAGGCCTTTTACCGACTCTATCTAGACCTAGATTCCGAGTATTTAACCGCCTTTTATACTCGTTTTAGTATATATCGTTAAAAGGTCCTATTATTTAGACTTAAGGTTAAACTAGCCTAGTTTTAGAACTTTATTAACGCCTAATTATATAACCTCCTCGATTAATATATTAGCGCGTATATAAATAACGTATTAATCTATTCGGACGATAACGAAGAAGAGGAATACTAGGTAGAATATAGAGAGGTTATTTAGCGCCTCTATTAAGCTAACCTCTAAGGGGATATAAAAAAATTATAGTTTAATATTACGAAGGTTGATTATCTAGGAGTTATACTCTATACTAAAGAAGGACTAAGTATTAACCCCTAGAAAGTATAAGCTATTTAAGACTAAAAGTTCGAGGACCTATACGACTATAAGGCTATTTATTCTTTCGTCGGCCTATATAACTTTATCCGGATCTTCTACTACTACGTAAGCTAAGTAATAAAGCCTCTAAATAGACTCTTAAAAAAGGATATCGACTTCGTTTTAGGGCCCGAGTAATATTAAGTATTCGAATAAATAAAAAAGCTCGTAATAAAAGCGCCTATACTCGCCTTTTTCCACCCTAAGTTACCTACTAGGTTAAAGACTAACGCCTTTTATAATACTACTACTAGTATCCTCTAATAGTAATAGACTAATTCGACCTAGAAATTAATAGGGTTCTTCTTAAAGACTATAATCCCGGCTGAATAAGTATACCCGATTTAAGACCGAGAACTACTCGCTATTATATAAAGTCTTAAGTACTTTTATCTAGAGCTCCTCGGATAGAAATTTAATATTATTACGGATTATAAAATACTAGTATACTTTACTATTAAAAGAATACTCTCTACCCGATAAGTCTATTAGTCTAATTTCCTCGCTTAGTTTAATATCTATTTCCTCTATTACCTAGGATAACTTAATATAGCCGTTAACGCCCTATCTCGAAAGATAGCTAAACTACTTACCGTTAAGGCTAGGGAAAAGGAAGAATATACGCTTACTATAATCCTACGAGAGAAGCTTAGCTTTAATCTACCTAAGACCCCCGTTACTATTACGCTAATCTATACTATTAAGATATAAACCCCTATAGGATTAGACTTAGTCTCCCTTATCTAGGAAGAGAATATCGTATAAGGTTTTAATTATTATAAGTCCTAGTTAATCGTACTAAAATAGACGACCGACTAGAAATAATTCCTTCGTATTACCCTAATCTATAAAGCTTATAAACCCGCTATCTTCGCCTACGGTAGGTAGAATAAAACGATTAAGGTACTCTAGTAAGACTACTATTAGCCTAGAATAAAGCAAGATATCCGCTACTACGTTTATAATTACTACGAGTACTAGAGGAATAAGATCCCCTATAATAAAACGCCCGGCTTACTATACCCTTTACCTATACCGACCGCCGTCTAGGAGTATATCGCTTATAATAGGAAAACGATACTAAAGGACTACCTAGGCTATAACTACGTATAAACCTTCGTTTATAAACTTAGCCGTTTAATCGCTATACTATTCGGAAAGAAGATAAATATAGTAAAAATCCTCGCCGGCTATTACTTCCGATAACTCTACCGCTTTTTCGGGTTACCGGTAATCTGGATTACTAATAACGTAGGCCTATTCGTCTTAGGCTTTTTAAAGGAGATTAATCGATTAATAAGTACTAAGTACTAATACGATAGCGCGCTATATCCGTAAATATAAGGTAGTATAAAGGTTATTAATTAGTATTTAGATTAAAGGTTATACTTTTACGTTAATAAGTACTAAGATAACTAGAGTAACTTCTTATTAGCGCTCGACTTTATATATAATTTATTATAGTACTCCTCTATTAATATAGCGCTTTTAATAATAGCCCTTAGTAAAAATATACGCAACCCCTTATCGCTACTATAAGAACCTACGTAGGCTATAATAACCGTTATAATATAAGTATAAGAGCTAATAGCTAAAGTAAGAGAAGTATAATAATAGGCTTAATAAGTAGTAATAGCTACGTAAAATTAATAGAAAAAATAGGTAGATAAGAAACGCTAGCTAGTAGACTTTATAGTTAGTAATAGCGTCTTCCTATAGCGAAAGGGATTTAGTATAATAGCTCCTACGACTCGGCTCGATATATAATAGTTAAGCCCGTTTAAAATTACTAAAGAACGAGGCTATAGCTATGTTTTAGATCTACCGGAGTTATATAAGATAACTAACCTCTTCTATACTAACCGCCTAAGAAAAGCAGTTAACGACCCCCTACTAGGCTAGATATAACCCGCCCTAGAGCCTAAGGAGATTAATAGCCTACTAGAATAGGAGGTATATTAAATCCTACGATCGCGAGTTACCGGATAAAACTAACGACTAGAGTATTAGGTTAACTAGAGAGGCTATAATCCTAATAAGACTTAGTACCCGGCTCGGAATTTTAAATACGTACTAATAGCCCTTAAATTATACTACGACCTATACCCCAACGTACTAGGACTACCTATTAATCTATAATATTAGATCGAATCCGTAACTATAGATTTAGACTATAATAATAGGGATAATAACGATAACGCCGTCTATAAAGGCGCTATAGCAAAAACAAGGAGGTATACTTAACCTTAATACGTATATTAAGGCCGTAGGAGGGGGGTAGTATAACGCGCTATATATCTAATTATAGCGTATATCTAGTTATACTATATATCTTATTACGGTAGCGTATATTTAATTATAGCTTACCCTACTTTACCCCTCTTCCTATATTACGTACCTACTATTATACAAAAGGGCTACGATTAATCTATAGCTTTTTCCTCTTTTCTTCTCTTTTCTCTTTAGCTTTAAGTCTTCGTTTATAGTACTAAATACATTAAGTTGCTGGCCGTATTACTACTCCTCTAGGGAAGGATTAGAAAAAGATAAATATAATACGGGGTTAAGTCGAGAATCGGTAAAAGACTAAAAGGGAAGCGGGTTATATATAGTATATTTAATAAGATTAATATAAAAGGTTAAATAAATACTAGGAGGTATATTTAAGGTAATAGTTAAAGGAGTAGGGATAATAATAATATAATACTTAGTTTTAAAATAATCGAGTTTTTTTAAAGGGCGATTAGTTTATATATTACCTAGGTTTAACTAGATAAAATTATTAACCTAAAAGCGGTTAATAGGATATTAAGAACTATTAAACGTATTCTAAACGTATTACTAGGTCTAGGTAATAATAGCCTAGGCGAATTAAGTATTTTCGGCTAACCGGAATATAAAAGTAATAGTACGATTAGCGGGCAAAGTAGAGGAAATATCGGAGTCGGTAATACGTAGAAAAAGGCTTATATTATAGCTATATAGGAGTATATTAAGGCTAACCCCTATAATAGAAGAATTATAGTTATTTAAAGTAAGCTAGTAGGTAGGAAGATAGGTAACCTAATCGAACTATATAAAGGAGATAATATTATAGAGGATAGCCTAAACCTTTTAATTAGTATGCTTAGAACTACTATCGGTCTAGGGGTAATACGTAATAAAAAAGAGTTAACGAGTACCTATAAGCCGGTAAAGGGTAAACTAAAAATAATTAGTCTAATTAAAACTATAGTCGGAAATAAGGCTTTAAGGGAAACTATAGAACTATTATTAATAAAAGAGGAACTATAATACGTATTTATCGGTATTTATAAACGTTATAGCTTCGAGCTAAATATATTTAAAAAGGTAATTTATAATAACTATAAGGAAACGTAGGGAGGAAGGTATAACTATAGGAAGGTCTATTATAAAATCTATAAAGATTATTTACTAAAAACGGTTAATAATAGGTAATAGTTATAAAAGGCCTTAATAACGATAATAGTTAATATAATCCCTATAATAATAATAATTCCGAACGAAACGTATAACGTCCGCGGATATCCCCTTCTAGTAGAAATCCTACTAAAAAAAGAAGAATATAGTATTTTTACTAGGGTACTCGGTAAGAGGAGAGTTATAAGTATAGTAAATTAAAGTAATTATTAAAGTCTCTTCTTTAAGTACCTAAAAACGCCTATAGTATTAAAGAAAGCCGTATACGGATAAGGTATAATCGGTAATTTATTCGCGTATATAAGCCTTTAGAGGAAACCTATAGGTACTAGACTAGACTACTATAAGGCGTATAGTATAGGCAGGATCGGTATATAAAGTATTAGACTAAAGGCCGGAAAAGAAAGTATTATTAAAAGGAGAGACTAGGGGCTTAGTAGGCGGAGTAGGAAATAGTATAAAAACGAAAGGTATAATAGAAGAAAACGGAGGAGTAGGGGACGCGTATAAAGGGTATAAAGTAATAAACTCGCTAAGTATAGGTTATAAGATTTAACTAAAGCGAGTAGAAGGATTAATATAATCCTAACCCCGGTAGAAAAGGGTATTAGGATAATAAGCCTATAACCCGGGTTAATAATATAATTAATAGTTAAATAATAAAAGAGTCTTAGCCTAATAAGCCTAATATTCGGATATATAATACGGTATAATAAAGTATTTAAGGGCCTTATAATCGGTTAAGATTATAAATAGCTCGGCTATACTACGTAACTCGGTAGACTAGCTTTATAAATAAAGGATAATAGCTAAGAACTCCTTATTATAAATAGTATAATTACGTTCTATAGGCGAGAGCTTATACGAAAAATACGCGATAGGCTATAGGATAGTATTCCGGCTATACTAAGAAAAATAGCTATTTATAGCCTTATTAGAGTAATCGGTCTCGACGACTATATAATAATTAGGATCCTACTAGGCGAGGATAGGATAGGAGATAAATACGAGCTTAAGCTAATTAAAAGTATATTAGTAGTTATTAGACTAAAAGAAGGGGATATTTTATCGTATTAAGCGAACTAGGGGAGTAGTAATATCGGTAAACCGGGGAATAAAATTATAGTAAAAATTAGTAAAGCTAAGAAAGCTATAAACGCTATAAACGTATATAAGTACCTCCTAATCGTAGATTATAAAAATCTTCTCCGGGTTAGAATATATTTCGCGCCTAGTATAAATAATAAATCCTAAGTATTTAACTTCGTAGATAGTAAAATTATACTTCTTAAGGTCGAAATAAAGCCTAGCTATATAGAGTTAACCTAGTATAGTTTAAACTTTATACTAATAATCCGCCTAAGAGCCTCTCGAATAGATTAGAATATTATTAAGGTATATAATTATAAAATCGCTAAATAAGGATCCTAGGGTAATATTAATATAATATTAAAAAGTAATAAGTATACCTATAAGCCTAAAAGGATAAATAAGGTATTCGAATAGACTAAACCGAGTATAAAAAATAGTAAAATACTTATCGCTAAGTATAATACGGATCTTATAAAAGGCCGTACATATATTTAACTTAGTAAATTAACGTACTAAGAAAAGACTATAAAGTATTTCCTTAATAAGCGGAAAAGGATACTAGTCCTACTAAATAATCTTATTAAGAGTATAATAATCGATATAAAAACGCTAACTACCGCCGGGTTTTTTAGCTAAGAGGATAAGGGCGGTAGCCGAAAATAAACTAGCCTAAATCTAACCCTTATTTATTAAGTTAATAATCTATTTATAAACCTCTAATAAATAATTATAAGGTATATTATAAAAAGGCCCCTAGGGGAGATTAGGACTAGAACTATTAGGATTAGGCCGAAGACGAATACGATAATCGTAATTACCCCGGTAAGGAGGAAACGCGTTAGCTTTATCCTTATCGAAGAAGTCCTAGAAGTCGGTAACCTTAGAAGAAAATAAGGGATTAAATATAATAAATAAGGATATACCCTAGGCGATTATAAAGGAAATATCCTATAAACTAATAGTAAGAAATTAATAGCTAGAAGGTTACTTAGTTTCGTACTAGAGTAAGGCGGTATACGTAGAGCCTAGGATAACGATTATCGGGTAAGAAGAGTAATACTACTCGGAGTACTTAATAATAAGGTTTTTAGTAGAATAAATAATAAAATAATACTAGCTAGTATATAAGGATATATTATAACGCGTAAGCTATAGAGTCCCTAGGATAAGGGATTAAGTAAGATTAAGAATAATATATATAATAATAAGCGTATACTAACTATTAATATTAATAATAAAACGAATAATATAATAAATAAGGGATAAGGCCTTAAATAATACTTAATATTAATAACTAATATAAATAACTATTCGAATAAAACACGCCCTTATAAGGGGAATACATTATAATTAGTAATATTATACTATCGCTTCGCTTATAGTAGTATAATAATTATAACTATTATCCGCCTACGTATTAATAAACTAGATAGAATTTATAAGAATAGGAAGGAGTAGAGGAGTAGAATCTATATAACCTTTAATCTTACGAAACTTAGAAGCTAGGTTATTTCTAGTAAAAGTAATACGCTTACCTACCCCTTATAGGAGACTTACTAAGGGGGTAGCTCGTTTCCCTACTCGTTAATATCGTTTAAAACGCTATTAGGGGTCTAACTCTATATAGAATATATAAAGGTAAAGGGATAGCTATACTATATAGGGAGGAGGTTATACGTATATAAGTAATAGCCTAAGCGGCTATATTAAAAATATATACTATTAGTATAACGTTTCTCGATAATATTAGTACTAACCTACGATACGTACTAGCTAGAAGATAATCCCTATTAATAAGTATTAGATTAAGGAGGTATAATCGAAGTCTTATTAACCCCTATTATAGGGGTATTACTATCCGGGGCCGGAGCTAGCGGAGGGGGTAGACGGTAATAAGTATTAATACGAAAGGACTTAATATCTACGGCGATTTTATAAATACGCTAAACGGTAGCCTAGAAGTTATTAAAAGGTATACTACGACCGATATAATAATTACGAAGGTTAAAGGAGAGCGAGTACCGGAGATATAAGACCTTTACCTTATTATTCTACGCGGAGCCGCCTAAAAGGGCTAACTTAGCCTTAAAGCGGACTAAGAAATCCGAGAAGGGTTCCTTAGAATACTACTTAAGGTACTCGAGCTTAACTATAGTAGTTTAATAGTAATAAGGGTCTAGAAATATAGTACTAAAGTAATATAGAAAGTAGTTAGGGTTATAAACTACGACTATACTATCCTCGAAATAAGGGGCTACTTTAGCCTAGATAAATAATAAGAGGTTTTAGTAAATAAAAACCTACTAATTATAGTTATTACTAATAAAGTTATAGTCGGCTTATAACTTATAGGAGATTAGAGCGTATTATATAGGGAAGACGTTTTTATTTCTATTAAAAGGCGAGCTAGTAGGTAATAGCTTACGGCGGTTAAGCTAGAGCTCCTATAACTAGGCGTTCTATATAACTAGTATTTACTACTAGGCTAGGATTATAGACTATAACTCTATAATACGGGTATTTATATCTAGTATAAACGGTATACCCCCTCCTTATTACGATATAAAGGCCTTTATAGGGGTATTTATTAGCTAAAAGAAAGTTTAATACTAATTAAATATTAAGGGACGGGCCCCGGTACGACTATATAGAGCGTCCGAAGTAAGATTAATTAGTATATAGAAGGTAAGAAGGAGAAGGCTATCCGCGCGCGCCTTATAGGCGGTAATAAGTTATCCTATAGTATTCTATAGCTAGTCCGGGTAAAGCCCGAACTATAATAATAAATAATAAATAACTTACCTTATATAGCTATATAAAACACGGCGAGAATAAGTTAAATCGATAGGTAAAAGCTTACGAGTAAATAGCCCCTTTTAGAAAACATAGGACCTAACTTCGGAATCAGGTCCTAATTTGAATTCGGGCTAATTTTCTTTTATAACTACAAAATCAGTTTTTTTCTCTGGATTTTTTCCTTTTTTAATTTTTTTTTCTAATTAAGAATTAGTAATAAACTTAGGATTTTTTTACTATTTCTTTACTATTTTTCTTATTTTTCTAACTTACCTTTTTCAGTTTTTTTAAAAAGAAACGACTACTAAGAAGCTAAACCAGGGGGGGAAGAGGCAGCTAAAAACGAGGAAGCCCTACTTAGCCCGGTAATAACCCTCCCGGGGCCCCCCCCGGCCCCGGCCCCGGCCCCAGCCCTAGCCCCGGCCTTAACAATCTCACAACTATCTGAAAAGTTAGTTCTAGATAAAGCCGAAGCTTTAGATGGCTTATACGATATACGATCTATAATAATTGGGAAGTTAAGACTTTGCGTCCGAAAGAGGAGAAGATAAGCTTAAGAATAGTGTTTTTTTTGTACAATTTGGATAGCAAATAAAGGAGTTTTTGCTAGTAGAAGAAAGAAAGAAAAAGAAAAAGAAGAAGAAAAAGTTAAACGTGGCGAAAAGGGACTTTCTATAGCCAGGATAGTAAAACTTCGGTATATTAAGTAGGTGGGTAAGAAGCGCCGAATCTTCTAGTGCTTATAGTAGAGATAAAGTATTTCTAAGTATCTTTGTTTATTTACTATGGTTCTTTTAGGTACTAAGGTTCAAGAAGGTACATTGTTTTTAACGCGGGGTAGAGAGGTTTTGTACTTCTCCGAGCTTTATAACTCTAAAAAAACGGCCCCACTTTCCTAAAATGGAAAATAAAATATTTTCTATATAGATAAGATAAAAATCTATTATATAACTTTTTTTTATCCTAATTAGTAAATAATTAACTACTTAAAAAATAAAGAAAGATTCTTTACCCTATGTATTTACTTATCTCTTTTTTACTCTAGATTTTATAAAATACTATAGTAAGACTAATAAAATAAGAAA
>PDHP01000081.1:0-43474 GCA_003339455.1 Ophiocordyceps camponoti-leonardi (nom. inval.)
ACTAGAAAAACCTGAGTAATAATCTAAAACTAAGGTAAAAAAACTAATTAATAAGCCTTAGTCCTTAATAAGTATAAAAGAACTACTTATCTTCTTTATCTTCTAAAGTACTATACATAGAAGTTTCTAATTTTTTCTATGCTTTAAATAAACCCTAGAGTATTTTCTATTCTCCCTATAAAAATATTACCTTATTAAAAATATATTCTTCCGGAAAGTCTTCGTTAAGTAGTATACGTGATTCTCGTTCTATAAGTGCAAATTTATCCTTAATTATTTGAGTAAGGTTATCGTAAGCTTCGTATAGTTTATTTTTCGTAGCTTCGGTCTCGGAGCTTTAGATAGGTTTAGGGTTTAAATTAGGCATTATTAGAAGAATAGGATATCTAGGCCAAAAGAGGTTAGCTATAAAAGATTCCTTGTATAAAGAGCTTTAAAATAGTATACTTTTTGGCTTCGTAAGGCTTGATTTTAAAGAGTTGTAGTAATTTAAAGTTGTGTTAAGTATTAGTATTTTTGTTTTGTATTTTTGTAAAGTTATTAAAGAAAACGTCGAAGGAAAAATTTTTCTTACTATATAAGTAGATAGAAAGTAGGTATAAGGGTACGTATACTAGGAAGCGCCGTTTCTTAGTAATCTATAGGTATTTTTTTTTTCCTTGTATATAGCTTTATAGTCTTTCTATAGTGATTTTTAGTAAGAAGGTTCTAAAAAGTACTTTAAAAGCTCGTATTTAATATAAAGAATCGTAGGATAAGTAGATACTTAGTATAAAAATACTAGAAAAAAGCGTAAAAAGAAAGAAAAAAAGTATAAAAAATTTCCTTTTAAAGAGCTTTAAAAGACGTATTTTTTAATTATTTTTATATTATTTATTATATTTTTCTCTATTTTTTAAAAAGTAGAAGAATAAAATATAGTACTTATTATCTATAGTATATTGAAAATTAGGTACAAAGAATAATCCTACTATATAGTACTAAGCCTACCTAAGTACCTTATAAAAGTAGGGAACTTTAAAGTACCTTCGTTACTACGTAGTATACTATATAGGTATAGAACTTAATAGGTTAATATATAAGTATAAAACGCGGGGTAGAGAAACCTATATATCTTTTTTTTGTTTTTTTATTAAAAAAAAGCTATAATTAAGGTAAAAAAAACTAAAAAAAGTTATAAAGTATAAATAAGGCTTATATCTTTTAGTAGAATATTTTTTTTTATTTTTATAATTTTCTCCTAATTATTAATTACTTTTATAAAGGTTTTTCCATTATGTACCTAAAGGAAGACTTTTGTTTAATAATTTTTTAAATAACCTTGAAAAATTAAAAAAAATTAAGTAAAAATTCTATACTATACTATATTAAGAGTTTAAAGTATATATAATTAATACGTATTTTATTTTCCTTAATTAGGGCTTTTATAAGTAGTTTCTTTTAGTATTTTAATATTATTAAAATATAAGTACTACTTATAAGCCTAAATAAAATTAAAAAAAATAGTTAAAAAAGCTTTCCCTTATAAGAAACTTAAAAAGACTTTTAAAAAGAGTTTTTAAGTATTTTATTTATATTAAACTATTAATATATACTCTTTAAATAAAAGAGCTTTTTTAATAATAAAAATTATATTATAAAAAATTAGTTTCTAAAAATATATAATTAGTATATATTCTTTATTTAAATATAAACGCTTAAAACTTCTTTTATATTTTATAATAACTATTAGCTTTATATAAAGTTTTTTTAAAATATAGGAAAATAAAAATACTTACTAGTAATTACTTATAAACCCTAAGAAAATATAAAACTTAAAAAAATAAAATACTCTTTATTTTATAAGTTATCTTTTAATAGTAAAAAAGATAAAACGCCTTATTATATTTAGAGTCTAATAAGTTTATAATAAGTATACTTTTTTTAAAAAAAGTTTTTATACTTTAATTTTTAAGGGTTTTTAGAAAACTTATAGGATATTATATTAATATAAAAGAACCTACTCTATAGTTTAATTTTCTAAGCTATTTATAATTATTTTCTTTTACTATTTATTATATTTATATTTATAAGTATAATTAGAGATTTTAATATTAATAATATAATTTATTATTCTTATTAAAAGTAAATAAATAAGTATTAATTAAGACTTAAGGTATTAAGTTAAGTTATTTAAGTACTTATTAATTAACTAGGAGTTATAACTTTAGTTTATAATTTATAAATAATTAAAAAGTTATATAAAAGTTAAATAATTAATTTAAAATCCTACTTATAATATTATATTTAAAAACTAAAAAAAGGTTTTTTTATATTCCTACTTTCTTTATACTATTATAAGGCTAAAAATAGGTTCTAAGGTATATTTATTAACTAGATATACTATATACTAAATAAAAAAAAAAATACCTAATGATTTTATAAAATCAGAAAATCGTATATAAAATCACTCATAAAAAATCACTCAAAAATCACTCTGATTTTCAAGCTCTTCAAAATCACTCAAAATCATATTACTAAGCAAAAAATCATCGTAAAATCACTCAAAATCAAAATTACTCATAAGTGATTTTATAAGTAAGTGATTTTTTGCTAAGCCTAGTAGCGGCTATACCTATAGGGGTAAGTAGCGTTAATTACTATAATTATTATAAGTAAGCTCTTAACTACTCTTATAGAGTATACGGAGGATAACTTTAAAAGATAAGGATAAAGTCCTACGATCGAGATCGCTATAAAGACCTATAAGGGGAGGAAGAGGAGGAAGAGGAAGGGGAAGAGGAAGAAGAAAAGGGGGGGGGGGGGAGCGGTAGAATAATACCTTTATTAGAGGTATTACGATTAGCCTTAACTCTATAATAGGAAGAGCTATTAATAAGTCCTTTATAGGAGGTATTATTATTAGCCTTACCTATATTCTAATAAATACCTTAATAGCCTTAAGAAGACTATAGCCTTATATATAAGGATTATAACTAGCGTTAACGCTAGTACTATAGTAAGTACCTCCCTCGTAGGTATTACTAATTACCTCCCTTATAGGAATTACGGCTAGTACTATTTATATAGAGTAATTACGGCTAATACTACCCGTATAGAGAGATTACGGCCGGCGTTAATACTACGCCTAGGATTACGGCTATAACCTACTACTTATATATATAGATTAACGGCCTTAATACCGGTATACTATATATAAGGATTATAGTATAACCGGCCTTAACGCTACTACTTAGGATTATAGCCTTAATACTACTACCTCGTATATAAAGATAGAAAAAGAGAGGGATTAGGCTAGCGCTACCTATAAAGAGAGATTACAGCCGGCCTTACTACCGCTACCTTGTATAGAGGGATTAGGCCGGCCTTACTACCGCTGCCTACAAAGAGGGATTAGGCTAGCGCTGCCTATATAGAGGGATTACGGCCAGCCCTGCCTTGTAAAGAGGGATTACGGCCGGCCCTGCCTTATAAAGAGGGATTACGGCCGGCCTTACTACTGCTGCCTATATAAAGAGATTACGGTCGGCCTTACTACCGCTGCCTTATATATATAGATAGAAAGACGGATTAATTAATAGGCTACGAATTCGCGGCGAATCTCGTAAGATCTACTTTTTATACGTTTTTTAAATAAATTAGCCTATAGCGATTAATCGTAATTCTAATCCTACTAGGCGCTACGGCTTTAATTAAGGAGAATTAAAGAGATAAGAGGTATTATAGTACTACGAGTAACTTTCTAATCCGTTATACCTTTATACTAAAGTTAGGTAGTATAGGCTAGTACGGGGTCGACTACTCGGTCGTATAACGAGTACCCTCGATTTAGAAGGGGATATAGAAAATAGATAAATAGGGTATAGAAAATAGTAATACTTAAAAATAATTAACTAACTATTATTTATACCCTATATTATTCTTTTTATAGTTAAGTTTATAAGGTTATAAACTATAGAAAGGGGAATGTATAATAATCTAGACTATAAATACTAGTTAAAAGTACTATCTTATTAGATAAGCTACTTATTAATAGGATTAATAAGTATTATTATATAATACTACTTAGTACCTAGATATAAGTACTTAAGTACTAGCTAAACCTCGGATAGATAAACCTCGGAAGGTTAATATAAGGATAATAATAGATAAGGAATAACGAATAGGAATCCTAGGATAAAAGGAATAGTTAAAATCGGATAGAAACGGATAAAGATATTAGAAATCAGGAATAAGGGATTATAAGTTATACTATAAGTTATACTATAAGTTATAATGTATTATAACCTAAAACCTGATTTATAATATAATAGAATCAGATAGAAGATAATAGAATATAATAAGCCTATTCTATTAGATAAATATTAGTATGGATTTAAAATCAAGAGTTGATTTTAAAGTAAGAGAATACGATAAAAGCTAAAAGAATACGATAATACTATTCTATTCGCTAGCGTATTTATAATACAAAGTTTCTATAGGATTCTATAGGTTTCTAAATAGCTTATATAATATAGATAGTTTCTTAGAGAAGAAAAAGTATATAAGGAAGGCTTCCTTCCTTCTAAGGGTCTTTCCCTTTCTTCTTCTTCTCTAAGCTTTTAATCTAAACAATTTTATACCTAAAAGCCTACTCTCTTAAGACCTACCTCTGCCTTATAAGATATTCCTAATTAGGAAGTTCTTACTTATATTACTTTATAACTTTCCCCTCTTGTTATTTAATTGCCTATCTAAAGGAAGTAAGTAAATCCTTTACCTTTTATTAATCCTTTCTCTCTTATCTTTTAGAAGCTTGGATTAAGGGCTATATTGGATTAGTAATCGGTAATTATAGGTCTAATCCATAATAATTTATCTCTTATAGTATAACCTATAGATCTACTACTTACCCGGGGAAAAGAATTTTATCCCTAATACCTTAAGTCGACTAATTACGCCTAAGACTAATACTCTTCTCGAACGCTATAACCCCGAATATTAAATATTCGACTATACTTTTATCGTTTCTAAGACTATTATAAACCCCGCTATTAAGGAAGTATTCGCCGTAGGCTACCGATCGAATACCTACTTCTTTAAAATTATCGAAATACTATAAAGCTATAAGGATATAATAGCCTTTTCTTATACCCCCTAAATCGTAAAGGCTAAGAAGTAGGGTATCCCCTTTTTTTTATAGGATAGTCTATTATATTATTAGACTTCGATAGGATATAAGTATTTATATATACTATACTATAAGGCTAATAATATTATTATAATAGTATACAATTAGTAGAACTATTTTAAAAAAGTCCGTATACTTAAGGACTTTAAAGTATATATAATCCAGGATATTATAAAATAAGTAAAAAAATATATTATTACCTATAAAGCCTACTATTTTAGATAAATAGATTAATAGCCTACCGCTAGGATCTATATACCGATTAAAGCCCCCGGAATTCCTATAAAAAGTATTACGATAGACTTTATTACTAACCTTCCTCTAACGGACTCCATAGATTCTCCCTAGGCTATTAAAGGCTTCGATATATTTAATTTCCTTTTAATAGTTATATACCTCTCTAGTAAGAGAATATTATTAATTCCCGGCTATTCGATATATAATACTATAAATTAAGGGTAAACGCTAGGTAAATAGCTTCTTCTTTACGACTAGGGTATACTATCGGTTATTATTAGCGACTAGGATTATAAGTTTAATTCGGACGTATAGTACGAGCTTTAGGAGGTATTCGGAACTAAGATTATTATAATTATAGCGTATTATCTATAGGCTAATAGCCTATCTAAGTACTATAATTAGACTATTAAGACTACCCTCCGCTTATTATATATTAAAAAGCCGATAATTAATTAAAAGTTACTAATACCCGCCTTATAATAGAACCTAAATTCCGCGTATAATTTAAGGACTAAAATAATAGCTTATGCTTATTTATTCGGGTATTTATTACGCGCGCCTATAGAGTCCGCCGATAATACCTCGGTAGACGATATCCTATACCTATAGGAGGCTATTCGCCGCTAAGCGGACTTCGTAATAAACCTAGCTATAATAAGGGCTAAATAGTAATATAATACTAAATACCGGCTAGTTCTTCTAAAGCCTAGGTAGAAGGTTTATCTTAGGCTTTATAAGGGATATTATACGCTTAAATAACCCTTTAAAAATAGTTATAATAGTATAAGGGTCTATATATTATTAAACGGATAGTTAACCCCTTAGCTATAGAGCTCGATCTACTTATATACGCTTATATTTACCCGGTAATATTTATTAAATACCTTCGTCCTACTTATAAGGGCTATTTTAAGGACGAGGAGCCTAGGGCTATAAAGGCTATATAGGATTTACCGGAGGCTATTAGTAAAAGAAATATATACTATAAGATTAATTATATTATACGCGTTAAAGACTAATACTTCGGACGAGGTAAGCCTTACTAGTAGTATTTAGTCCGCTAGAAAGGTTAAGAAGCCGATAACGATTAGTAGGTTAATACTACCGCTATTTTATAAGGAGCGATTAATACTTTTAAGGCGCGGTAGGCCCCTACTATACTCCGATTATACTATAATTAGTAAGTAAGATAATCGGTCTTTTCTATCGTATTCTTTCCTTTTCCTTACTTTTCCCTTTTATTCGTTTTCCTTATATATCGGGAATAGATTAATAGGATAAGTATATAGGATTATTATAGGTAATAATCTTCGAGGCATAGTATTATAATATATATTTATTAGAATATACGGAGGCTATAGGAGAATATACGTATAAGCGTATAAAGGTATTAGGAAGGGAAGGATTATATAATATAGTCGCCCTTAGTTATAGGGCTTATAGCCGCCTATTAGGGTACGCTCTCTGTATATAGAGTACGGAGGAGAATTATTACTCTTATATTATCTTAATCTAGCCCTAAGTATACTATTCTATATCTTTTTAACGCCTTTATTTAAATAATTAAGAATAAAGAAAGAATATATAAGTAAAAAACCGCCTAATAATAGCTTAAGTAATAATAGTACTATATTAGTAAAGTATAGCTTAGTAATATTAGTCTTAAGGTCTCCTATCCTACGATTAACCTTCTTACGTATTAGTATAGGCTTACTAAGGTAGTAATACTATTATTATTATTAATACGGTAGTATTAACCTTTTAAGCCTTACTTAAATACCTTCGTATAATAATACGGCTTACCTTATACCTATACGATTCTTTAATACCTTTAGGGTAGCCGATACCTTTCTAAGGAGGACGTTTATTTACGCTAATAGCTATAAAAGCCTCTAGTACGCCCCCCCCCCCCTTAGTATTAAGAATCGTTTTTAATCTACTTAAAAATAGGATTTTAATAAGCCTCTTCTCTATATTAGAAATCCCTAAATTATTAAGAACCTTCGTAGCTAGCCTTAAAGCGCGTAGAATAAAAAACTACTTATCCCTCCTACCCTTTAGGCAATAGCCTTATAAGTAGTAATAATAGCCTTATAGGTAATAATAATAATAGCCTTATAGGTAATAATAATAATAGCCTTATAAGTAATAGTATAAGGCTTAATATTATGCCTATTACTCGGGAGGTCTAGCTAAAGTAGTATATAACGACTTAATTCGAGCGTATAGCGTATATAAATATAAGATAAGATCGATATTAATACCTCGGGCGAGCTATTTATAAAGAAATTATAATCTTATATAATTATACGGGGAGAAAGAGTATCTTAAGGATAAAAAGGTAGGCTAAGGGGTATAATAGCCTTAGATAATAAGTAAATATATTAAGGTACTCTATACGAAGATTCTAAGCTAAAGAAGAGAAGAAGGAAAAAAGGAAATAGAAGAGGGAATCCTACTACCTTTATACGCGGGTAGCGAGGTCTAGATTATATAATAAGGACTCGGGGCAGGTTTTTCCAAGGTCCGCGTATAGGGTTAATAGTTACTAAGATAGTTAGTATATAATATTACCCCCTAACTAAGGCCTTAATATACGTATTAAGGTTAATACTTACGGGTATATACTATTCTTCCTATAGAGGCTATAATATTATTATAATTATTTTTATATAGTCTTCGTTTATTATTATAGCCTTAATTTAACGTTATAAATTAACGAGAAGTCTTAGGGTAATAGGCTATTAATTATAATATTATTTTAATATTATTAGCGTATACCGGAAGTTTTTTACGGGGTATTACGTATTATCGGGGTTATAGCCTTACTAGGTAACCTAATATTCGAGTTATTACTATTAGCTAGTAATTCTACTCTATAGGATTTAATTAACCTCCTACTCGGGCGTATTATTAACTTCGTTAAGTATAGGTAATAGCTAAATTTAGTCGTATAATAAGTTAATAGCCGCTTTTTATAGCTAATTAGTATAAAAGAGGTTGATTACCTTATAGGAGTTTAATAAGTCTAGAATATAATTATACCCTTTTTTTATAATAATTATAAAAGGGCCTAACTATTATATATTAAGCTAAGTCGTTAAAGTAATTATACTAAACCCTTTTCTACTAAAGAAGACTTTATTATTAATCGTAAAATCTATAGGCTATTATTTCTTATTAGCCTACTTTTTCTACTAATTCTAGGCTATTATTAATACTTATTAAGCCTATTACTATATTACCTAGGCCTTTTATACTAGATTCTATACGATAATTATAAGCGTAAAGCGGTCTTCTAGGTTTATAATAACGTTAATCGCGAACGGGTTCCGTATATTCTTACCGAGTATTATAGTTAATAGGGCTATATTAATCGAGGTATACTAGGAGGAATTATATACGAAGTCGAGGGTTAATAAATAATTACTCTAATCGTTTTAATACTTCCTAATATAAAACCGTAGGTATTAATCTAAGTATTAATTTATAACTTCGATACTTCTTTACGTTTAAGGGTAGAGAATACTATTATACTAATACTTTATTCCGGTTAAACGGTTAATCTTAGTAAGGAATACTAATATAAAGGGCCTAGTATTATCCGTAATCTAAATAAAAGGTATCCTAAAAAAGCGGTATAGTAAGCGAAAATACTATACTACTAGGATTTCTATAGTATTATTCTTCTTACTAGGTAATATAATAATAACCTAGCTAAGCTTATAAACGAAGGTCTAAACGTAGTTATACTTATAGCGATCTTATAGTATTATTTTTCTATTATAAGCTATATACTCCTAAATAAAGGTTAGGACTAGTAATAAGTATAAATATAGTTATAGGCTAAAGGCGCGCTCCGCTCTATAGGATACTACGGATCCCTTATAAGGTCCGTAGATCCCGGTCCTAGGGTAGCGGAGCCCTAACCCTATAATACGCATAAATAGGTAGTATATACGTTTATATTCTAGATTATTAATATTATTACTTAATATATACGTAATTATATAAAAGTAGTTAATTTTTTAAAAAACCTCCGATACTAATTAGTCTTTCTATAGGTATAGAGTAGTAGAATAGCTAGGAAAGACTTTATCTAGGTATAAAATACTATACTCGCCTCCTTTATTTTAATAAAAAACTATACGTTAATACTATTAGAATAGTCTAATAATATATAACCCTGGATTATTAGAATAGGACGGGTTATAATAAATTACGCTTCCCGCCCGATTAATTATAAGCGGACTAGAAGCGCTAATAAATAAGTCTTTCTCCTATTAATACTATTATTATACTATTACTATAATATAGGAGGAAGTAGGACTAGTACTAAGGAGTAAGGTAGGGAGTAAGATATTTATTATAATATCTTTTCTCGAGTAAATAGGCTATTCGGTAAAGTATATATTAGAGCTCTTCGAGCTTAACTTTACGATTATAGAATTCGATAAGAGGATTATCTTTAAGAATACGATTAACCTATAGATAGCTAAGCTAAGGGAATTAAATTTATTTATACTAGGTTAGCTATTTAGGTATAATTAAAATAAGAAGATAAAGGAGGACGAAGCCCTCC
Source organism: Ophiocordyceps camponoti-leonardi (nom. inval.) (assembly GCA_003339455.1). Taxonomy (NCBI): domain Eukaryota; kingdom Fungi; phylum Ascomycota; class Sordariomycetes; order Hypocreales; family Ophiocordycipitaceae; genus Ophiocordyceps; species Ophiocordyceps camponoti-leonardi. The sequence continues at coordinate 9,993 of PDHP01000081.1, forward strand.
TATAGGAGACGTATATTTATAATTTTAAGGGCTAGGATACGATTATCTTCGAAAATACTAATAATAAGCTTTATTATACCCTATACTACTTCTTTAAATACTAGGGTATATATATAGGACTAAGGAGAAGCCGAATTATCCTATTACTCGTTTAGCTATAGAAGGTAAAGAGATTTCTAGTATAGGATATATAAAAGCTTCTTATAGTAAAGCTATCCTTATATTATTAGGTATATAAACGCTAGTAACGATTACTTAAGTAGATAGAGGTATACGAAGTACCCTAGTTATTATTACCTTTCCTATAACCCCCCGTATTAATAATAACGCTCCCTATACCTAGTAAAACGCGCTAGTATACTTAGATCGCCGACTCCGAGGACCCTATTTACGATAATATACTCGAGGAATAATAAAAGTAATAGTATAACTATAAAACCTAAGGATATTTAGGATATCTACTTACTCTTAGATACGACCCTATAAGGAGACTACCTTAGACTAATAAACTAACCTTAGTAAGTTTACTAAAGTAGGTATAAATACTATTTACCCCGAAACGTTATACGCTAGTAAAGAGTACTATTAAATTTAACTATAACCCTAGATTTATACCTATTAAACCTAATAATAAATAGTATAATAATAATTACGATTTTAGTTATAACCTCCTGCCTATATTTATACGACTTATATAGATTAACGCCTTTAAGGCTATTAGCTTTACTAAACTCTAGAATAAAGAGTAGAACTTTATTAGCTAAGCATATAACCTCCTTAACGATAAGGTTCTATAGTTTATAAATATATACTATACTCTTAATATCGTACCTAGCGAATTCTATACTATTTTCCTATATATTCTTAAGGGCGAGGTATAGTAATTTTATCTTCTTATTATATAGTAGAAATACGCTTCCTCGTTCTCCGAGTAATACTATATATTATAAGAGTACTTCTATACTAAGTATAATAAGGAGATTTATAATAATAATTAGTCTAATACTTTATTTAGTAAAATCTAGAGTAAGAACCCTAATAAGACCCGGATTTAAGTTCTTAACCTCCTTATAATTAAGCTTTACTATTATTAATATACCCTATTTAATAATAAAAGCGATAATAAAGATTTACTCCTTATAATAAAGAGAGCCTATTAGGGTAAGCCTACGTTTAAAATAGTACTTTTTAAGTCCATAAATAACTTCGAAGAATTCTATAAAATTCTATATACTTCCCTCGATCTTAAAGAAACCCTAGGGATCTTCCTAATAGATAGAAAGTTTAATAGTACTAGTAGGAGACTAAATTAATAATATTAAACTTAGCCCGTATATATACTTACGGATAAGTACTACTATATTTATAGGAAGTAAGGCTATTATTTATACTAATATACGCTCGAAGAGAGAAAGTAAGCGTATACGAGATTTAAGAGTTAATAGGCGTATAATAGTAAATCCGTAGGCTAGAAGTAGTTCTCCGCCTTCCTTATTATTACGTACTAACTACCTTAGTAGCTACCGACCCTATACGCGGACCTCGGAGAAACCTGCCCCGAGTCCTTATTATATAATTTAGACCTCGCTACCCGCGTATAAAGGTAGCGGGATTCCCTCTTCTATTTCCTCTTTTCCTTCTTCTCTTCTTTAGCTTAGAATCTTCGTATAGAGTACTTTAATATATTTACTTATTATTTAGCTATTATATTATTCTAAGCTTAACTTCCTTATTAATAAGCGTTTAATAAATACGTATTCTCTTTTATATTTTATAAAGACGGAAAATACTATATAAGACCTAGAATTAGACCCTTATAACTAATAGAGAAGTCTATCGCTCTACTAGACTTACCTTAAAGACTCCTTAGTAGGAATCCTTAGTAGAAGAAGAATTAGATTAAAACCCTTTACCTACCTTAGAAGGAATAGAACGACTAGACTTAGCCTAAATCCCTTTACCCTTAATAGAAAACCCTAATTAAGATCTTTCGGAAATAGCCTCCTCTTTATTAGCCTAACTAGACGTTTAGGCGTTATTTATAGAAATAATAGCCCTTAAGGTAGAAAAGGCTTAGCGAGATCGAGTTATTATCGAACCCGATTATTCCTAAAGGGCGGCCTCTAGCGCCTTCGGAGAGTCCTCCGCTAACTTTATAGCCGTTAATAAAATAGCCTAAAAGGACTTTACTACCGTTAAAGACCCTAATCCCGATTATTTAGATAAGGCTAAATCCTACTATAAGGATATTAGGACTTTCTCGGGAAAATAGGGCGAATTTAATACCTTTCTCGTTAAACTTAAAAATAAAATATAAACTAATCGAATAATATTCTACGATAAATAAAATAGGATATTATTCTTATTTTAGAGCCTAGATAGGAGGGCTTAGAAAACGCTAGAAACCCGCTATAAATCTAAGGAGTATCCTTACTCCTATTTTATAAAGATAATATAGAGTTTAGAGTCTACTTTTAAAAACCTAAATAAATTTTAAGAATTAGTCGACTATTTTTAAGGACTCCGCTATTCTCTTATAGGTAAATAGGATATTTTTTAATTTATTATAGAATTCGATAATATTATAATAAAGGCTTATACTCTAATAGATTAGTTAAAGTATATCCTCCTAAAGTATTTATTAACCGATTTTAACCCTAGGCTTTTACGGCTATCTAAGGATATCTAGGTTTCCTACGAGGAGTATTACGAAGCTATTAAAAACGTAGTTTTCTATCGCTAGTAGTATTCCTAACCCTCTACTTATACGCCCTATAATAACTCCTCGGCTACCGATAAAAAGGAGAGATAGCTTATTAATTCGAAGAAAAAAGGCTAGGCCCTCTCTAAGGCTAAAAAGAAAGTTTACTAGGATAATAGTACTTATTTTATATATAGTAAAAAAGGCTATTAGGCTAAAGACTACCTAGACTAACCGAAAGTTATAGGCCTTTAGCGATTAAGTATACCGCCTATAAATAAAAAAAAGGACTCTAACGACGAGGAGTCGGGAAAAGACTAAGGCTATTAAAAGTCTTTATAATAGTCTTAAAGGTATTATCTAAGAAGGAAAGTTTAGGGAAGTCCTTTACTATTAATAGTATAATTTAGATTAATAGTATTAGTCTCCGAGCTTTTACTCTTTATAATACTAGAGTAAATACCTACTTTCTCGTATCCTACTAATTTACTAAGAAGGCTATAAAAAGCCTTAGTACTAAACTCGTTTCTACCTACCTAATCCCTCTTATTAACTTCTAAGGCTATAAAGCTAGTATTATATATTAGTACTTTATAATAACCCTTATAATTAATAGCCGCTTATTTCCTTAGAAAACGTTCTAGGTTACCGATTATAGTTAGGATATTTTTATTAGACTTTATTAAATAATTAAGAAATACCTCCTTTTTAACTATTTTACTTATAAGCTTATATAGCCTAATAACTTACTAGCCCTTACTAAATACTCCCCGTTTATTATCTTATAGGGCTTACCTTAAGGGAGCCGATAAGTTAACCCTACTATATAAGCTAACGCTAAACGCCGAAATAAGCTCTTAAAGGAGGATAAACGCTAGTATAAGATCCTATAATATTCCTAGACTAATCTTAATATTACCTTCCTAACTAGTTTCTTAAAGAAAAAGACTATAATACCCCGACCTAATAACCCGACTAATCCCGATATTATTATACTAAACGACTTATTACTCTAAGTAAAGTTAATCGTAACCCTCTAAGCTAACCCCTATAGGAAATATTAGGAGGAGCTAGAACTATTAATACTAACTACCTTAATCCCCCTTAAAAACGATAACGATAGCCCTAACCCCTTTATAGCGGGGATTACCTGCCTAAGCCCGGAGAATATTACCTATAAAGGTTAGAAGATTCCTTTCCTAGTAGGCGAAGACCTAGAATATATTACCCTAATCTATAATATAATTCCTTTAGCTCTCTTATATTTCGAGGGCTTTTTTAGTAAGAAAGAAGCATATACCCTAGTAGACTACTACCCTAGTTATAATATTAAACTCGAGCTTAATAAGCCCCTAAACCCGGCTAGCCCTCCTATATATAGGATACTAATTAAATACCTACTACTAGAAAAAGAGACTATTAATTATCTAAAAAAGATCGGATTTATTAAGCCTAATACTAGTCCTTATACTACCCCTATCCTTTTTATACTAAAGCCTTACTCGATAGCCTACCGTTTTTATATTAATTACTATTAAATAAATAACTACCTTAAGGGCTAAGTCTTACCTATACCTTCTCTAAAGGGTATTACCTTTTAATACTATTCTACCTAATACTTTTCTAAGATTAATATTATTTAGGCCTTTTATCGACTCCGCCTTAACCTTAACTCCGAGTATTTAATAGTATTCCGTATAAGATTTAGTATATACCGCTAGAAAGTCCTCCTTTTTAGTTTAAAGGTCGGGCCTACTTAATTCTAGAACTTTATTAATATGTAATTTTACGACCTACTAGACTATTATACTAGTACCTATATAGATAATATACTAATTTACTCGGACGATAATAAAGAAAAGGTCTACTAGTAGGAGACTTATAAGGTTATTTAGCGCCTATACTAAGCGAATCTTTAAGGAGATATTAAAAAGTCCCGTTTTAATATTACTAAGGTTAACTACCTTAGTATAATTATCGTTTAGGTATCTTTATCGCCCTACCGAATATAGCGGGTTAATATACTATAATATTTATATATAACTATACCTAGTAATCCTATACGTACGTATAATATAATAGTAATATACCGATTAAATAACGGAGGGATAAAGTACTCTTACTAATAGTAATCCTCGCTAAGTATACTTTTACTTTAGTCCTAAATACTTATCTTCTCTATTTAATATACGAATAAGACCTAATATTTATATACGAGATTCCCCTATTCCTATCCTTCGGAATCGAGTTAATATCGATCCGACTTTATATTAGAATTATAAGAGATTTATACTAATATTTAACTAGAGTTATACCTAATACCGAGTATATAATTATATAGTATTATATAATATTATACCCCTTATCTAAGATTCCTACTAATCTATTTAAGTTATTATACGAGTATTTAAATACTAGTAACTTTTCTTTTTATAGTTAAATAAAGAGGTAGTATAGACTATTATTATATCCCCGAGTACTTTCTTATTAAAATCTAAAGGTTTAGTCGAATAAGAGATTAATCGGGGTTTAGCTTAAATAGGTTCTTCCTAGCGTATAATACTTTATTATATTATATATTTACGAATATAATACTTAATAGTATTATATATCCCTAGGATATATCGTTTTATCGTATCGTATATCCTAGGGATTTAAGTCGAAAATATATTAAAATTACTTTAAAATCGCGTTAGAATTATATTAAATTAGGTCGAAAATATAATCGGACCTTATACCCCTAGTACTATTTCTTTTATATAAAGGGTTATATATCCGTAAGAACGAAAGATAAAAAAGAGAAAAACGAAAAATAAGGTTAAAAAGCGTAGGTAAAAAATAAGTAGAAAAATCGAGAAAAGAAATAAGTCGAGTCGAAAAGAAAGAAAAAAAAATTTTATAGGCGTACTAAGTAAAGTATAATAGGGTAGGGTAAATAGCTAAAGGCTTTAGCCCTACGTAATCCTATAAGGTTAATAACCCTATATAAAAAATTCTCCGAAATTATTTTTTCTTCTTCCTTATACTATTATTATTACTACTATTATTATTATCCTCCTTAATATAAGTTTAAACCGATTTTATTATAATTTCGAGTCGAATTCGAGTAAGAATTAAGCTAATATCGAATAGAAATCGAACTATAGTAAATACGCGTTTATCTTAAGGTATAATAACCCCTATAATACTATCTTTATCGACTTAGGGTAAGTATAATAATAATAATAAATATAGTAAACGCGGTAATAATAGCGGTATTAATTATAATAATAATAGTAATATTAGTATTAATAATAATAATAATAATAATAGTAGCGATAATAATAATAATAATAAGCTTAACCTTATCCCTCTCCCCCCTCCTTATTATAGTAAATTACTATTTATCTTAACCCTATTATTATATTATCTAAGGCTTATCTTTAGTTTACCTAGGAATTATCCTAGAATAAGCTAAGGATAAGTATAAACTTAGAATAAAATAATATCGAAATTAAGTTAATATTAACTAGGTTTTAGGTTAAACTTATACTAATTTCTAGTTAATATAGCCCCTACTTTTACCTTTACTTATAAGTATAGTACCTTTACTTTTAGTCGGGCTCCTCCTCCTCCTCCTTCCGCTCTATTAATACCTCGTATATCTTAATTCTCGACCCTAGCCCCCGCTATACTAACCCCTGCCCCTCCCCCCCTAATACTATTATCTACTTATTAGTATACTATAGTTCGGGGGATAATCTATTAGGCTATCCTATACTAATTATACGTTAATAAATTATTAGAATAGCCTCCTTCGATTAATATATATTAGGTATAAGCGTTAACTAAGGTAAAAGCCTATTATTCGTATAAGAAGGGGGAAAAACGCTATAATACGGTATAAACTCCTCCTCGAGTATATAGAACTTATAAGATTATTAGCTAACTTTAGGGATATAAACCCTAGTATTAGCTATAGTTTTTACTTTTACCTTAGGCGAGTTCGTATTTACGAATTACCTAATAAAGGAGGGGTAATAGGATAAAGTAAATCTAATCTTATTTTAATATTTTATTAAACTCGATTTAAAATTATACTAAACTTAAGCTAATATTATATAGTATTCGAATATAGCTTATCCTATACTAAACGCTTATTAGAATACTTATAATAATCGTATTTAATTTTTCTTTTATTCTTATTATTTTTCCTTTATTTTTTCCTTTATTTTTTCCTTTATTTATTTTTCCTTTTTATTTATTCGAATATACCCGTTTTATATACGTTTAAAAGTCTATATATTCGTAAAATTAGTATTATAACTACTAAGTAAAAACGTATTTTATAAAATAAGTATAATCGAAACTAATTTAAATAGGAGTCGACTTTAGATTAAAGTTAAGTCGACTTCGAGCGTATATCGAAAGAGAATCGAAAGGAAATTAAGTCGAAATTAATAAAAACTCTAACTAAAACTAGAGAAAAGCCGATTCGAAAAAAAGAGTAAATAGTATTAACTTATAATAGGTATTTACTAAATACTATAAAACCATCTTATCGAAGTTAAACTAAATACTAGTAAAAGTATATCTAAAATTATTAAAAATAGCTATAGCTTTTAGGATCCTATAAAGTATATAACTTCTATTATCTAAATTATTCTTTTATTCTAGTAAAGTAGTATTAAGTCTAGTATTATACGAAAGCGTATAACTATTCCTAATACTAATTAGTATTAATTAGGTATTTCTATTACCCTATTAAATATAATAGGTTAATACGCTATAATATTTATATATAGCTATACCTAGTAATCCCGTATATATATATAATATAATAATAATATACTAATCGAATAATAAAAGGATAAAGTACCCTTATTAATAATAGTCTTTACTAAGTATACTTTTACTTTAGTCCTAAATACTTATCTTCTTTATCTAATATATAAATAAGACCTAATATTTATATACGAGATTCCCCTATTCTTATCCTTCGGAATCGAGTTAATATTAATCCGACTTTATATCGGAATCGCGAAAGATTTATACTAATATTTAACTAGAGTTATACCTAATACCGAGTATATAATTATATAGTATTATACGATATTATACCCCCTATTTAAGATTCCTACTAATCCGTTTAAGTCGTTATACGAGTATTTAGATAATAATACTAAAAGTAAGCCTTAGGCTTAGCGTTAATCCCTATAAGATATAAGTAATCTCCGACTAGAAATTTAAGGATTTCTATAATTATAAAACTATATACTCCTTTTTTAGCCTTTATAACTTTATTCGGGTTTTCTACTATTATACTAATAATACTATTAAACCTCTAAACCGTTTACTAAAGAAGGACTCGGAGTTTTCCCTTAGATCCGACTAACGTAAGGCCTTTATTTAGCTTAAAAAGCTTATTATAAAAGCTCCTATCCTTACCTTCTTCCGACCTAAACTTCCGACCTATCTCGAGATTAATGCCTCCCGTAATACTATAGCCGGAGTTCTCTAGTAATAATAGCCCGATAATAAGACCTAAAAACCGATTAGCTTTTTCTCTAAGACTATAGCCTTTACTAAGTAAGCCTATTTAATCTAGGATTATAAATTCCTTATAATCGTATAAAGCCTTAAATACTTTTATCCTAAACTCCTAGGGTAGAAATTTAATATTATTACCGATTATAAGGCTCTTATTTACTTTATAATTAAAAGGCTTTTATTTATCTAATAAGTATACTAGTCCGACTTTTTAGCTTAATTCGATATACGCTTCCTTTATTACCCTAGCTATTTAAACGTAATCGCTAATACTTTATTACGGAAGACTATAAAGCTCCTAATAGTTAAGGCTAAAGAGAAAAAGGAGTATACGTTTAGTATAATCTTATTAGATAAGCTTAAATTCGACTTACCTACGACCCTAATAGGGATTATTAGGGGCACCTATAGTTATAATTTGAATCTCTTTATATATTCAAATTATGGCTGCTTAGGGTAATAAAGAAGAAAGAAGAAGGAAAAAGAAAGGAAAGAAAGAGAGGAAAAACGCCGACTAAATACACCTTGTAGGTCACGTGCTCACCCACGCCGCGTGCTCACCCACGCGCTAGCCCCGGTACGTACTAGTCTTTCCCTGGTCTTCCAGAACCTTCCGGAAAAAACCTTCTCCCTGCCTCCGGCCCTACCCCTCCGGCCCCGGGATATCTTTATCCCGGGCCATCCTGTAACAAATCCCCCAACAAAAGAAAAGAGGCACTCGTCCTCGAGTGCGCCCGCGCTGTGTGTGGCCGGGCAGGGCGGCGTGTGTGTGGCCGGGCAGGGCGGCGTGTGTGTGGCCGGGCAGGGCGGCGTATGTGTGTGTGGCTAGGCAGGGTGGCGTGTGTGTGGCCGGCCCGAGCGTTGTGTGTGGTGCCGGGCAGAGCGGCGTGTGTGTGGTCGGGCCGGGCGTTGTGTGTGTGTGTGCGGCCGGGTCGGGCATTGTGTGTGTGGCCGGGCGCGGCGTTGTGTATGTGGCCGGTCGCGGCGTTGTGTGTATCGGCGTTGTGTGTGGCCGGGCGCCGTGTGATTAAGAAGTCGGGCGGCCGGCCGGCCCTAGTAATCGGGCTCTGAATTGCTACCAGATAATAGGGATTATCGGGGGCACCCATGGTCACAATTTGAATCTCTTTGTATATTCAAATTATGGCTACTTAGGGTGATAAAGAAAGAGAAGAAGGAAAAAGAAAGGAAAGAAAGAGAGGAAAAACGCCGACTAAATATACCTTGTGGGTTACGTGCTTACCCACGCTACGTACTTACCTACGCACTAGCCCCGGTACGTACTAGTCTTTCCCTACCCTTCTAGAACCTTCCGGAAAAAACCTTCTCCCTGCCTCCGGCCCTACCCCTCCGGCCCCGGGATATCTTTATCCCAGGCTATTCTATAACAGACCCCTAGCCTAGCCCTTATAACTATTAACTCTATTACGATTAGTATAAAGACTATACTTATAAGCGCGGATTTAGTTAACCTAATCCGATAAAAGAATATAATATAAGGACTCGGCTAATAAGGGAGTTAACTAATAGTACTAGAGAAGTTAACTAATAGTATTTTTCTATAGATTACCCTTATCTATACTACTTATAAGCCTATAATCTTCGTATACGGTAGCTAAAATAAAACGCTTAGGCTTTTATAATAGGATTATTATTAACTAAATATAAAGTAAGACGTTTATTATTATATTTATAACTATTATAACTACTAAAAGAATAAGATCCCCTATAATAAGACCCCTAGACTCCTTTACCCGCTATTAATCCTAACCTCTATTTAGGAGTATATAGCTTATAATAGAAAAATAATACTATAAGATTACTATAGGTATAATTACGTTTAAACCTTCGTATATAAGCTTAGTAGAATTATTACTACCCTACCTAGTAAGAAGAATAATACTATAGAAATCCTAATAGTATAGTATTTTTATTTATTATACTACTTCTTTAGGATACTTTTTATCTAGATTATAAATAATACTAGGCCTTTTATATTAGTATTCCTTACTAAAATTAATCGTTTAACCGGAATAAAGTATTAGTACGATAGTACTCTTTACCCTTAAATATAAGGAAGTATTAAAATTATAAATTAGTACTTAGATTAACGCCTATAGTTTTACGTTAGGAAGTATTAAAACGACTAGAGTAACTATTTACTAGCCCTCGACTTCGCGTATAATTCCTCCTAGTACGCCTCGATTAATATAGCCCTATTAATTATAGTACTCGGTAAGAATATACGGAACCCGCTTACGATTAATATTACTATAGACCTAAAAGACTATTCTACGCTTATAATTATTATATAGGATCTAGTATAAAAGGCCTAGGTAGTATAATAATAAGCTTAATAAGTATTAGTAATAGCCTAGAATTAGTAGAAAAAGTAGGCTAATAAAAAATAATAGCCTATAAATTTTATAATTAGCGATAAAGTCTTTCTTAATAAAAAAGGGTTTAGTATAATCGCTTTAATAACCCGGCTTAACGTATAATAGTTAAGCCCTTTTATAATTACTATAAAAAAGGGGTATAATTATATTCTAAACCTATTAGACTCCTATAAAATAATAAACCTTTTCTATACTAATTAGCTATAGAAAGCAGCTATTAACCTATTACCCGACTAAATCTAGCTACTACCTATACCTAATAAAGTTAATAGTACGCCCGAGTAAGAGGTTAATTAAATCCTATAGAATAGAATTACTAGCTAATAATAATAACTTAAATATTAGGTTACCTAGCGAGGCTATAACCCTAATAATATATAGTACCCCGCGAGAAACTTCTAGTATACGCTTATAGTACTAAAGTAATACTACGATTAATAGCCTACCGCCCTAGGATTTCCTATTAATTTATAATATTAGATTAAGGCTATAATAATAGACGAAGACTATATAAAAGATAATTACGATAATATTATAGCCTCTATAGGAAAAATAGTATATACTTATAGGTATTAACCTTAATATATATATTAAGGCCTTAGTTAGGGGGTAATATTATATACTAATTACCTTAGTAGTTACTAACCCCGTATACGGACCTTAGAGAAACCTGCCCCGAGTCCTTATTATATAATCTAGACCTCGCTACCCGCGTATAAAGGTAGCGGGATTCCCTCTTCTATTTCCTCTTTTCCTTCTTCTCTTTTTTAGCTTAGAATCTTCGTATAGAGTACTTTAATATATTTACTTATTATTTAGCTATTATACTTACTAACTACGAAAAAGACGAATTTAAGGATAATAAGTACTCTACTAAGACTAATAATAATAATAATAATAATAATAATAATAATAATGGATAATAGACCTTTATAGCTTCTTTTCTCTATAATAAAGCGACCTACTATAGTCTTTAAATACTTACTATTACGAATACTATAGACCTTTATATTATTACGATAGTTAACTATACCCCTACGTATAATAATAACGCTAATATACCTATACTTATAGTTATCTACGCCCTCGAGAGATACTCCTTATAGGTATTCTAGGGTATTATCCCTAATACGGGAGTAGTATAGAATTCGACTACTAGTAAGCCTTAGTTCTTAGCCCTATAGAGAGAATAACCTAATATACGTTTTAACGAGGTAACCCGAGGCGTTATAAAAATATCCTTTAGCGATAAGCCCCCGATTACCTCTCTTAGATTAGTATAGCTTAAGACCCCTATTAGTAGGATCGAATTTTATATTCTTAAGACTAAGACCCTATTCCTTATATATTTCTAGGATATATAATACCTTAAATATTATCTTAATATCCTATAGGGTTATATAATACTTTAGAATAATAATCAGGTACTTATAGTCTTTCGCTAAGGATATTCCTAGTTTTTCCTAAGTCGTTATTAGCCTAGTATAATTATCTTCCTTACTAATATTAAAATATACTAACTTTATTAATACTTTAGGTATCCCTTAGTTTAACGCTTATATAATATTCTAAATAACGCCGGTTATAAGGTCTTATATAAGGCTCTAAAGGAGATTTACGAAGTATACTATTATTACTAAATTAAAGGCTTAGTACTATACTATTTTAAATTCTCCTTATACGATAATTATAACTTTAATTATAAGGTTATTATAAATATCCTTTATTTAGATAAGCGTAATATTCTTTATTTTATAAATACTATTACCTCCTTTTAAATAGTATAATTCCTTAAAGATAACTCGGTAGAATAAGTATAATAAGCGCTTAAGGTATATTAGATCGATATATACCTTAGACCTCTAGATTTCCTCGTATATAACGTAGGGATTAACTTTACTATATAAGACTTCTAGGCTAAGGTACGATTCTATAGGATTACCTATTACTAGGTACCTATTAAAGCCTACTAGAGTATTAATAAGGTCGAATAGTATTATAATCCCCTTTAATATATATACGAGATTCTATAGGATAAAATAAAAGGAGTTTCCTAGGAGAACGTACTATAAGTAGCTATTAAAGCGATTAATAATACTACTAGCCTAGATAGACTCGTACTAACCCTTCTCGTTTTTAGTACGTATCCTAGGCTTATAATAGACTTAGCGCTCTTATAATCTATAGTAGAATATATATATACTATTATAAAAGCGCTAAAAGTAGTATAGAGCGTTATAGTATTATATAAGGTTATTATTATACTATAGTCGGGAGATATAAATACTATAGTACTCCTCCTAGTATAACTACGTCTTAATTCCCTAGTACTTATATATTTTAAGAAAAAGGGCTAGTATAAACCTTACCGTATTCTTTAAACTAATAGTAAAAAAGTACTTTTCGAAATACTATAAGGTATAAGTTCTTTTAGGGTTATATATATAAAGCCCTATTTTAAGACTTACCCTATAGACGAGAACCCTATTCTACTTATATATATAAATACGACTCCTATACGTATAAATCCGGCTCTTACCTTTATATACCTAAAGTTCTTATAAAAGCTTATTATTATAATCCTATATTAATCTTCTTTAGATTTAGAGCCCCTTACTATTATATTTATAATAAAACGTAAGAAAGTAGCTATAAAGCTTTACCTCCGCCTTTATAATAATAGCTAGATTATAACTCCTAATAGCCCCTTCGAGAAATCTAATAAAGTTAAGATTATTACTCTTTTAAATATAGGAATTATCGTACTAATTACCTTCGATATAAACGATTACCCTACCCGAATTTTTTATATACGCTTAGTCTATAAAATTAAAGGAGTTAGGATTAATAAACCTTATAAAAAGTTATATTTAATTATCTAGGGCTATAATAACTATAAGAAAAAGCTCTTATTAACTTAATCCCCTATAATCTAATATAGTAGTTAATAACTTCTTTTTACTCTTACCCTATTACTCTAAAAAATAAGAATAATACTTACGTTCTAGGATATTATATAAGCCTACTTATAGTCGAAAACCCCCTTATAACGCCGTATTATTATTAAATTACTATACGAGCTTAAAAAGAAGTTTCCCTAGGGGATACTCCTTTAAATTATTAAGCTATTATATAGAGTTATAAAAGCTAGAGTATACTAGTTTAAAATATATTAGGGATATTTTTATAAGAACCTTTAAATAACCCTATTATATAACCTATACCTTTTAATAATAGTAAAAGATAAAATAAGTATTATAGGGTATTTTACGATTTATACTTTATAAACGGATAATACTAGGTTTATTATAATAATAGACTTCCTTACGGTAGAGGAGGTAGAACTAGGTAAGGCTAATATAATAGCTAAGCCTAGGAAAACTCTATATAAGGGTTAATAGGAGGACTTTAATAGCTATCGAATCTAACTCCTCGATAATAGTATACTCCTTATTAGCTAGAAAGGATAAGGAGAAAAGCTTATTATTATTAACCCTAATAATAAAAATATAATAATAGGCTATATTTATTAATACGCTTATAATACTTATATTATAAGTATTTATTAGCCTAAAACTACTTATAATCTTTTTATTATAATATAAGTATAAAAGCTAGGCCCTATAGACTTTAAAGTACTAAATTATCGTATTAGGTAGTAAATAGAGTATCCGATTTATAGTTTAATATATATCCTTCTAGACCTTATATATACTAAAGTCTTTATTTTCTCGGATAGCTTATTTATAAATAATAGGGATTTAAGTTTATAGATTAGGTACCTAGTTATCCTTATAAAGGAGGAGAGGATTAATACGATTAATAGTAGTTATTTTACGATATAGGGGAATATACTATACTAGAGTTCTACTAAGTATAAAAGAGTTATAAGAAGTATTTTAGCCTTTAAAATCTATAGTCTTATAGCCGGCTTTAACGCTAGCTTTGCCTTATACTACGACCTTACTTATATTACCTCCTATTTATACTTTTTACTACCGCTAATCGTTATTTATACTAATTCGTATTTATTATATAAGTACTTAGTTAAGATAAGTATAATAATAGAAAAACGGCTAATAATTAATTTATTAGCCCTATAATAATCGTACGAAAGGAGGGAGATTAAGGAGGTTTAGTAGATTAATAGTCGTAATAACCCCGCTAATACCTTAACGAAGGCTATAGTAAACGATACGCTATACTACTTAATTAATAATAAGCGTTTAAATATTCGGGTTAAGGCTTAGGTTAATCGTATAAGGAAGGGAAAGACGGGGTAGGAGGGAGCGGATTATAATAAAAAAGAGAGTCGAGTATAAATATAGCCGTAGGCTAAAGGCGTGCTTCGCTCTATAGGATACTACGGATCCCCTATAGGGTCTACGGATCCTAGTCCTAGGGTAGCGGGGCCCTAACCCTATAATACGTATAAATAGGTAGTATATATATTTATATTCTAGATTATTAATATTACTACTTAATATATACGTAATTATATAAAAGCGATTAGTCTTTTAAAAGACCTCCGATAATAAGTAAAGGAGTCTAGGAGTCTTATCATAGGGGATTTTATTCCTTTAGTAATTATAATAGTTATAAACGTAATAATAAACGTCTTACTTTATATTCGGCTAATAATAATCCTATTATAAGAGCTTAAGCGTTTTATTCTAGCCGCCGTATACGAAGATTATAGGCTTATAAGCGGTATAAATAAGGGTAGTCTATAGAAAAATACTATTAATTAACTTCTCTAGTATAATTAATTAGCTCCCTTATTAACTAAGTCCTTATATTATATTCTTTTATCGGATTAAGTTAACTAAATCCGCGCCTATAAGCGCGGTCTTTATACCGATTATAATAGAGTTAATAATTATAAGGGCTAGGCTAAGGGTCGTAGGTAAGTCGAATCCAAGCTTATCTAGTAAGATTATACTAAATATACGCTCCTCTTTCTCTTTAGCCTTAATTATTAGGAGCTCTATAGTCTTCTATAATAAAGTATTAACGATTATATTTAAATAACTAGGGTAGTAAAGGAAATATATATTAAATTAAGCTAAAAAGTCGGACTAGTATACCTATTAGATAAATAAAAGCCTTTTGAACGTAAAATAGATAAGAACTTTATAATTAATAATAATATTGAATTTCTACCTTAGGAGTTTAGGATAGAAGTATTCGAGGTTTTATACGATTATAAGGAATTCGCGGTCTTAAATCGAATAGGCTTATTCGGTAAGGGCTATAGTCTTAGAGAAAAAGCTAGTAGGTTTCTAGGTCTTATTATTAGGCTATTATTATTAAAGAACTCTAATAATAGTATTATAGGAGGCGTTAATCTTAAGGCGGGTTAGAAGTTCGGGTTAGAAGAAGGCTAGGATAGGAGTTTTTATAATAAGCCTTTTTAACTAGGTAAAAGCCTTATATTAATTAAGTCTAAGAGAAAACTCCGAATCCTTTTTTAGGAAATAGTTTAAGGGTTTAATAGTATTATTAGTATAATAGTAAAAGACCCGAATAAAGTTATAAAAACCAAGAAAGGAGTATATAGCTTTATAATTATAAAAGTCCTTAAATTTTTAGTTAAAGATTACTTATATTTTACGGGGGTTAATACTTAGCCTAAGGCCTACTTTTAGTATAATACCGAAATAGTCTACCTTCGTAATATTAAACTAGGATTTTTTAATATTTTCTTAAAGGTTTATTTAGTATAAGCGCTAAATAACCTCGTAAGTCTTTTATTAGTAAACCTCTTCTTTATTATTATTTAAATAGATTAGTATATTATTTATATAAGTACTAGTATAATAGTCTAGTAAATTATAAAACTATATATTAATAAAATTCTAGAATTAAGTAGGCTTAACTTTTAAGCTAAATAGGAGGATTTTCTAATAGTATATACTAAATCTTATATAAAAGGCTATTAAATACTTAGAGTTAGGGTTAAGGCGGAGTTAATAGAAAGCCTAGATAATATCGATCTTAGAAAAGTATTAGGTAGAGTAATACTAAAAGGTAGTACCCTTTAGAGAAAGTATAAGTAAAACCCAGCCCTTAAGGTAATTATTTATTTAATAGTAGTTAATATAAAAATAGTAGGCTATCGAGTAAAGCTTTAGTATAAAAAGGATAAGGATAGTATAAAGGCTAGTATTAGGCTTAATAAATCCGATCTTTTTTAGGTAATTAATAGTCTTTTTCTTTAGCGGTAGGTATTTAACTAGTATTCTATATATAGGAGGACTAACTAGATTAAAAGGCTTATCGAGCTTAAGTCTAATATTATAACTAGGATAATAATCTACTAGAGTATATACTTCCTTCTTACTAAAGAAGCCCTTAAGGTATAAAAGGGCTAAGGGAATTATACTATAAACTAGGGTAATATATTCTAGATTTTCGCCTACTAGGAAAGGAATCTTCTAACCTCTATAGGTAATATTCTCTAGGCTTAAGCGGGTAATCCCCGCTATAAAGGGGTTAAGGCTATTATTATCCTTAAGGGGGATTAGGATAATAGGTATTAATAGCTCTAGCTCCTCCTAATATTTTCTACGGGGGTTAGCTTAAAGGGTCGTAATTAACTTCGCCTAGAGTAGTAAGTCGTTTAGTATAATAATATCGGGATTAATCGGGTTATTAGGTTAGGGTATTATAGTCTTTTTCTTTAGGGGACTAGTTAGGAAGGTAATATTAAAATTAGTCTAGGAATATTATAGGATCTTATATTAATACTTATCCTCCTTTAAGAGTTTATTTTAGCGTTTAGTATTAGCTTATATAATAGGGTCGACTTATTAGCTCCTTTAGGGTAAGCCTTATAAAATAATAAATAGGGAGTATTTAATAAGGGCTAGTAGGTTATTAGGCTATATAAGCTTACGGGTAAAATAATCGAAAAAAAGGTATTTCTTGGCTATTTAATAAAGTCTAATAAAAATATCCTAGTTATAGTCGATAACCTAGAATATTTCCTAAGGAAATAAACGGCTATTAATTATAAGGGTTATTATAAGGTATTAACGTATAATACTAGCTTTATAGCCTTAGAAGTTAATAAAAGGGATTAAGTAGGTAGAAACGAGTTTAGTACTAAGGCTTTTTATAGCCTTTTTAGTAAATTAGTAGGATATAAGAAGGCGGGTATTTACTCTAATATTATAGAGAGTAGAGACTTAAAGCCTAATACTATTAATCTAAATTATACTATTAATAGTAAAGGATTTCCCTAAACTTTCTTTTTTAAATAATACTTTTAAAACTATTATAAAGACTTTTAATAGCCTTAGTTTTTTCCTAACTCTTTATTATCGGAGTTCTCTTATTTATTTATAGGTAGTATACTTAATCGCTAAAGGCTTATAACTTTTAGTTAATCCGGGTAATCCTTAGCCTAATAACCCTTTTTACTATATATAAAATAAGTACTATTATCCTAGTAAACTTTTTTTTTAGCCTTAGAAAGGGCCTAGCCCTTCCTCTTTAAGTCGATAGGATACTTTTCTTTCTTATTAATAGCCGAGGAATTATTATAAGGCGTATAGGTTAAGGGTTAAGAATATTATTAATAATAAAAGACTATATTTTTAATAGCTTTATAGTATTCCTTATAGGAGATCCGAGTATTCTTAAATAATTATAAAAGCCTAGGGTTAAGATTAATCGGTAAATACTTTAGGAGGATATACTTTAACTAGTTTATTAGAGTATAAGCCTTTATTATAATATTATCGAATTCTATAATAAATTAAAAAATATTCTATTTACCTATAAAAGAATAATAAAGCCTTTAAAAATAGTTAACCGATTCTTAAAATTTATTTAAGTTCCTAAAGGCTAATTCTAAACTCTATATTATTTTTACTAAGTAGGAGTAAGGATACTCCTTAGACTTATAATAGGTTTTTAGCGTTTTTTATACTCTACCTTTTAGGCTTTAAAATAAGAATAATATTTAATCTTTTTTATTATAAAATATTAAATAATCGGTTTATATCTTATTTTTAAGCTTAATAAGGAAGGTATTAAACTCGCCTTTTTTCTTTATAAAGGTCTTAATATCCTTATAATAGGATTTAGCCTTCTCCGAGTATTTTAGGTTAAGGTTATTAATAGTTATAAAGTCTTTTTATACTATTTTACTAATAAGTATAAAGTTTAAAGTAAAAAGCCCCCTAAATATAATAAAAGCTACCTTCGAGGAATAATCGGAATTAGTAATTATATAGTCTTATTAAGCCTTTTCTACTTTAAGGGCTATTATTTCTATAAGTAATACCTAAATATCTAGCTAGGCTAAGGAGGAGGAAGCTATTTCTATAGGATCTTAATTAGGGTTTTTTATTAAGGGTAAGGGGTTTTAGGCTAGGTTTAGGTTTAATTATTCTAGTCCTTTTAGGGCGGGTAAGGGGTTTTAATCTAATTCTTCTACCGAGGATTCTTACTAGGGAGTCTTTAAGGTAAGTTTAATAAAGTAATAGACTTTTTTATTAATTATAGGGTTTAATTCTTAGTTTTATATAGTATTTTCTATCTTTATAAAACGTAAAAGGGAATATATATTTATTAAATACTTATTAACGAGGAAAATAAGCTTAGAATAGTATAATAGCTTTAAATAATAAGTAAATATATTAAGGTATTTTATACGAAGATTCTAAGCTAAAGAAGAGAAGAAGGAAAAGAGGAAATAGAAGAGGGAATCCTACTACCTTTATACGCGGGTAACGAGGTCTAGATTATATAATAAGGACTCGGGGCAGGTTTCTCCGAGGTCCGTATACGGGGTTAGTAGCTACTAAGGTAGTTAGCGCGTAATAAGGGGTAGGCTAAGGGGGGGGTAAGGGGGGGTAATAATAATACTATTAGTAATACTATCGGTAATACTATTATTATTTTCTTTAATTAAAAAGATTATACTAATTATATAACTAGAAGAATAGTTAAACCGTATAATCTTATAATTTATTACTTATAATCGCTTTTTATTATAGATTTAAACGAATTAGCCCGAATTATAATACCTTTAATCCTATACTTTTAAGCCCGTATTTCTAGGTATATATTTTCGTATAACTATAGCCTAAGTATAAACCTATTCCCGGGGTCTATATACCTATATACCTAAATTAGGTAGGGGATTATATAGGGGGGCGGGGTTATAAGTAGGTCCTAGGTAGAAATAAAGAAATACCTAGGTAAAAATAGTAATACTCTTAAAATATTATAAAAATAAGTACCTCTAGTACTATAGGAGACTTCTAAGGCTACTAGGACTTTATACTATAGATAGGTAGTATAGGCTAGTACGGGGGCGCGTAATAAAGTAGGGAAGTTAGTATCCTAATTCGGAAGGGGATATAGTAACTAGATAAAAGGGGTGTAGAAAATAGTAATACTCTAATAGCTATCGGCGACGTACTTGTATTCATACCCCCTGTCTAAAACCCCCCCCCCCCCGCCCGCTAAGGTACCTAGTCGGGTAGTAAGTACCCTCGAATAGGAAATAGGTAGGGGAAATAGGGATCGAGGATAGGAAAAATAATAATACTTAATAATAATACTTATTCTTAAAACCAGGGCCTTATCTCGTTAGACGTTAAAGATTAGGGCCTAAATATTTACGTAGGATAGTATATATACTATACCGCCTCTAAGTTTTGCCCCCTGCTAACTTCTTAAAACCAGGGCCTAAGTTTTGCGTCGCTTTGCGTCGTTATGGATTAGGGCCTAATACTCTTCTCAAAACCAGGGCCTAAAGATAGGCCTAGGAATTCCTAGGATTTTAGGCATCGTGGACTACGGAAGTTGAAAATACCGCCTTTTCTAGAAACAAAGAGACGTGACCTTCTACCGAAACCCGAGGATATCGGCTCTTTTGCACGTCCCAAAACTTACGATATCGTTCCACGCCCGCCCTCCCATCGTCCTCCAACACGTGCTTCAGCCACTCCTCGTCAGCCTCCTATAACCGATGGCTATCCGGCGTCGCCCCATGACGGAGAAGCAGCCCGACGATATCCCAGTTGCCTCTGATGACAGCCGCGTTCAATAGGTTACCGTACTTACCGCCGCAGGCATTGCTGTCAGCGCCCTTGCTCAATAACAACTCCGCAGACTGCTTTTGGCCCGAGTAGGCAGCTGCCTGGAGAGCCGAATCGAACAGGCCTCCTCGAGCATTTACGTCGATACTGGGACATGTTCGGAGTAGAAATTCCACGTTCTCCGCTCTGTCTCGGTTTTCAAATATATTAAGAGGATTTGCCTTGATTGCGCAAGCCGCCTGCAAAGGGAAGCCGAATTCACCAGCAGCGAGGTTTATGTTGGCGCCACGACGAAGGAGGAAGCGAAGCCTATCCCGCTGACGGACTGGAACCTGAAAGCATCTTGTCTGAAGCGCTGCGTGCACGGCAGTAGCGCGGCGCAGCCCCCGTGTATCGTTGACGTCCGTCTCGTGGTCGGTATCGAGCAGGAAGCGCAGCAGGTTGGTAGCCTCCGGACCAAAGTCATCATAGTATCTATTATCTCGTCCAGTGTCGTAGTAATCGCCTCTCGGAAAGACGGCAGCATACCAGGCACTACCGCAATATCCCCCTTGGGAGTGAAGATTGGCGCCACGCTGAAGCAGCAGCCGGACGGCTTCAATATTCTTGCCCCAGCAAGCCGCCTACAGTGCCGTGCCGAAAAATCCGCCCTCGGTATTCACTTGGGCGCCATGGTAGAGCAGGAGGTTAATCAAGTCAAGGCGACCCCAACTCGCAGCTATCATTAACGCAGTATTACCACGAACTCCCACAGCATTAACGTCGGCGCCCCTACTGAGCAGAAGCTGGACTATCGGTGCCGCTACATTGCCTCTATACCGTGACTAGTAACATGCTGCTTGCAAGGCGCTGTCGTGATGCTCGGCCTCAGTATTCACTTTAGCGCCGTGATCGAACAACAACTTGACCAGTTCAACGTCCTTTCCCCCGGCGGCTATTTGTAAAGCAGTACCGCGACAACCGCCCGAGGCGTTAACGTCGGCGCCCTTATTGAGTAGAAGCTGGACGATCGTCACTACTTCGTTGTCTAATATCTAACCGGGCTGAAGTGGGTTGTAGCATACTGCTTGTAAGGCGCTTCCGTAAAGTCCGCCAAGTATTCCAACGTCGGCGCCGTTTTGAAGCAAGTATTGAACACATTCGATGCTCCTAGAGCGACGATATGCCGCTTGTAGCGGCGTACCATAGCGTCCGTTTTGGCTATTGATGTTAGCTCCTTTGCTCAATAGTAGCTTGATCGTCTCTAGTCGGTGATGGTAACATGCTGCCTGGAGAGCTGAACCGTACCATCCGCCGGAAGCATTAACGTCGGCTCCACGATCTAGCAGTAGACGAAGGATCGCTGCATCTTGTCCCCATTTAGCGGCATAGGATAAGGCCGTCCCGTACTGAACGTGACATGTGTTTACGTCGACGTTGTTATCAAGCAGGTACTTTAGAAACTCGGTCGGGTCTTCCAACATTATGGCCAACGTTAGTGTAGACCCTGCCTCGTTCAAGACGTCGAAGCGGGCTCCGCGTTCGATGAGTAACTCGACTAAATGCGGTTGATTATCGTATAGGGCTATGTGCAAGGCTATCCCCAATTTGCCGTGCTGCCTATTAACGTCTACGCCTAGGTCGAGCAAAAGACTCACCAGCTCTTCATTTCCACTTTTGATTACCGCTCCAAAGGCGTCTCTTGTCCTAATCTCACTATCGTTTCCGTCTCTCACAATATTGAAGTTGGCGCCGGTATTAAGAAGAAGCCGTACAATAGTAATATGCCCTGCCTCCGCCGTAATCACGAGCGCGAAATCCAAGTTCGCTTGAGTCAAATACTCGTCTGCGCATAGTAATATCTCGCTGAGTTGGAAAGAGCTAGATGCCACCGTCATACATAATGGCTGAAGTAGCTCGTCCTAGTTTAGTTCTGCAATGTATTTTGATTCTAATAATAGACGAGACTCATTAATCATCCTGCCCAGGCTAATACTGCTGCCAAGGATATGCAGGGCACCGAGTCTCATCTTTTCTAACCAATGTTGGCGCGGTACCAGTTCCAGATGATGCATCCAATATTGGACCGCGTAGTAGTCAAGCTCGTGGCGTCCGTCGGTGCCGGCGGAGCTGCTGTAGAGATAGTACGCGATGCAAGACTGTACAATCTGCAGATGGGCGCTGCTTTCTAAGAACGAGAATTGCTTAACAGGGCCATCGGCGATGCGGCTCGATATCAAATATTCTTTAATGGAGAAGTGCACCAGGCGGATATGACCTCCCTCGACAACAGCCAGGCTGGTCAGGTACTTTAGAACATCACCGGCTTCAAAGAGTCGTTCTTTAATATCGAGAACGACGTCTCTCTCTGGGTATAGAACGAAGATCTCGGCAAGCTGATCGAGTGTAAGTCGGTCTTTCGAGAAGGCTAGCCATTGTAGGAGGCTCCTGATCTGCGGTCGTAAACTTAGCTCGGTGTTCTAAAGCGCCCTATCGTACGTCTCGTCAAGCCCGTCCGGGAGATCCTCAAGGGCCTTTCGAACGCTAGAAATACTTGAAAGCTTTTCCAGCACGTTAAGTTGATGAAAGATGTATTGAAACCTAGGCGCCGTGATCATTAACAGCTGCGATTATCCGGAAATTTCACTTCCCGCGACTTACATGCCATCCGCCTTATTTAGCAAAGCGTCTCGTGCTTCTTTCTTAACAGACTCAGGCCAAGACTTATAGCTTCTAGACGCGAGAGTCGAGTCAACGTAAAGAACGATATCTTTATCCAGCATATCCCGCTTAGTCGTTAGGTCGATTTCCACGGTAGATTGCCCAAACATATTGAATATGTCGTCTATTGCCGTAGCTATATCTGGCTCTCTCCGGCTCGTGCAGAAGATATGAAGATTACCTGGAGCTTTTGTAATAATATGATCGAGGACGTCTAGGAGCTTCTCCCTCTCCCCGCTTATCCTAGGGCATTCGTCTAGCCCATCAATGACGATATATGCGTAGGTGAATCCGTAGGCAGTGGCGAGCAGAGCTTCTTCAAGCTTGTTAGTGCTGGGATGGTGGCCTCTGTCCTTATATTCGCCTAGGCGTGCTACTGCCCGAGGTATGTCCGGCCGGGCGACGCAGAGTTGCTTGATAAGGGACGCCAGCATGCCATTTACCTCTTGCTTTCCTATGTCGCTAAAGCTGAAGAAGAAGTAGGCCAGAGCAGTCTTGGGGTCGGACCCATGGGAATCTTGTAGATACTGAATAACGGACGAATATAGGATTGACTTTCCAGAGCCGACTACAGGCCGTTAGTTATGTCTAAAACGAGAAGCCAAGTAGTTTTCTAGATTGCAGACCTTTTCCGTGAAGCCAGAGAAGCGAGGCCAGTAATGTTTTCCATGCCCTAAACTCATCGTTTTCCTTCAATAACCACTCGTTAGTCCCTTTATTGTGCCTATTGCGGGCGACATTGAATATGCCAGAGGGGTCGACTTTGCATAGCCATTGAAGGAGCTGAGTTCGTGTGTCGTCTGCTCGAGCGTACTCTACTGCCTGCCGCAGCATCGAAACTTAGTCGATCATACTTCAACTACTAGTTCTTTTACTAAAATATAGCAAACTTACCTTCATCAACCAACTAACCAATGCATTTCTCAGCCTCAACCTGACTCGCACTAACCAACTTGATCAACTCCTTCGCGTAGGCAGTAGCCGTCATAGCAGCGTAGCCTCGCCAAGCCTTAGACCAACTCGAATCCGAATAGTCGCAGATACTACGGATGACTATGCACGGAAAGTTGTTCATCAACCCTACTACCTCCATCTCGAAACATAGCACGCCTAATTCCTCCGCGAGCAGGTCTCGAATTTCTACGTTTTCCAGAAAGGTATCAGCCGAGGCCACGAGACCGTAGTAAACCGCTGGGTTATCTTAGCTCTCAGTCCGCCGACTTCGGTCAACGATTATTCCCCTATCACGCGAGTAGAGTTTATCCGTAGTCTCATCCGGTCGACTATATTTCTCCCGTAATCTTGGTCGCTCTTGGAGGAGTTAGTTAATAAGTTTATTAATTCCATTGCCTTCTAACTCGTGCTCCGCGCGGAGGCTAGATACCGCGCTCAATAGGACTAGAGGAGGTCGGTTAAGATATTAAGTACTCTAAAACCGTCCCTTCTCGACCGACTTTCCGTAGTCATATTGAACTACTCCTCCATAATTCGTATCAGCAAACGAAGGAGTACTAACGACAATATCTCCAAGGCGTATATCGTGCTTCTTACTTAGTGCACCGCCGCCAATGCCTACCATTAGACAAAACCTCACGTTAGGAAAGCTACGGATCATATCCCTCGCTACCATTACGGCGGAAACGATTCCGTTAGAGCCCGCGGGCAACGAGGCCAGGACCACGTTGTGTCTGCCGATTCTGCCGAGCGTATAACTATTTTCGTCACCTTTGGGCGTCGAGATAGGCCCATTATGCTTCTCGTCTAGAAAGACGCGTACGGCCACGGACTCGAGATAGATAGCACTGATCCAGCCGATTATGTACCTTTTAAGGTCAGACATAATCGTCGTTGTCACTAGACTCGAATAAAGCGGGATCAAAAATAACGAGCACGGCGGAAAGATTCGGTACGGTCGGAGACGATCGAACAGAGACGGCTGTCCGTGACCAAAGGCGGGGAATGTAAGAGCTGAATAACCGATTATAAGTAGATAAGATACCTATAGTCCTGGAGCGAGGACTATAGTCTGTAGGATACCTAGGCTACTTGAGCATTGCGAGTCAACGTGTCTCGCTGTTATTGGCTCTGTCTGCTGACGATATTGCGGACGGGCTGAAGACCAGTCTGCCCCTTTGAGACCACTTTATTAGTTAGGCCCTGATCTTCAACGTCTGACGGGATTAGGCCTGGACATGCGAAGGTATGCTTCCACTCAATCCTGCCTGCGGCCTCTATACCGAGAGTGTATCGAGTTCTAAATCAAACTGTGATTTTCCTTCCTCCGTGGTCCACAGTATCGCCAGTAGTATTAGGAAACTGAAGCCCTATCCCTCTCTTACTGATTCATTCAGCGGTCTTACAGCCGTGAGCATGAGTCCTCTTTGCGGCGTCGGTCCCTGCATCTCGCCTGGCCAGTACCAACCGCCCTTTGGGAGCCAGTTGCCCAGCGCTCAATGCCTCTCGTCCCATGAAAGCTTCGCGTTACCTTAGGCCAAGGGTATACGTTGGCATTGTGAATGCAAGGCCTATGTTCGTATCCTATCTTGGGGCCGTCCTAGAGCCCCTTTTCTTGTGGCCACGCCTTCTTCCCTATCTCCAGTAGAATTGAGTAGGCCTTATCCGGTCCGAATGTCGCCTTCGTCAACTCCAAGGTCCTGGGGTCCTTGACATAGCCATGACACGCCATATGTGTCCGTGCACCTAATAGATGGATTGCGGTCACCTGAAAGTATTACTCTACCCTTTACATATCGATTAGCCATTCTGGCAACTTTGTTCGAGTTGTTTGCAGATGCCGATAGACTGGTTCTTTGTTCAAAGTCATGAGAGCAAGGAGTCCTGATATGCCACCATAGCGGCAGCTAACGGAGATCATCAACTGTATTTGTTCAGGGCGTACAAATCTTTGCAAAGGGGAAAGCCTGTTCTCCATGTAGGTATGTCAGAAGAGGAAAGTCAGGTTATAGCCTGGCGCAAGTTCTTCAATTCTACGTATAATCATTCAAGGTGAATGTGAATATACTACTAGTACTAATTATGAATGCCTCAGTACTAGTACCTATATACTGGTAGTCTTCAAGCCTCTCTGATACGCGGGCAAAGCCCAACCTTTTATATACTTCGATTCAAGCACCCCCTTTATATCCGGTCGTTCGCTTGGCTTCCATGCAAGCATCCACTTCAGGAGTTCCAGCAGGGCGTTCAGCTCGTCTTGAGCCATCGTCCCCATCTTATGGGTCTGTCGTGGCTTTTGCACCCACTGCTCGAACCGTCGATCCCATGGCCAGAAATCAGACGCGGGATGGAGATAGCTGCCTGCTTCGTCATACCACTTTGGCCGGTCCTTCCACTTTGCCCACCAATCGGGTGGCATGGGGCCTTGTAGCTCTACTCTTTGCGCCATGATCTCATCTTCTGGAACGAGGAAGTAGCCATCAAGGAGGGTCCTGTGGGCGAGGAGCTCGAAAACGAGACAGCCCAGGCTCCAGATATCAGCGGAATAAGAGAGAGGCGTTGTCGGTTCAAGATAGGCCTCCGGGGGGCGGAGTACGGGGGGCGAGTTTGACTCGAATCGGGACTTTTC
Source organism: Ophiocordyceps camponoti-leonardi (nom. inval.) (assembly GCA_003339455.1). Lineage (NCBI taxonomy): Eukaryota > Fungi > Ascomycota > Sordariomycetes > Hypocreales > Ophiocordycipitaceae > Ophiocordyceps > Ophiocordyceps camponoti-leonardi. Next base: position 36,963 of record PDHP01000081.1, read on the forward strand.
GCTGGGACGGAAAGCCACTCCAAAGTCGATCAGCATCATCCTGGCGTCTTCTAGCGTTATTTCGCTGCTTGAAAGGCCCGGCCATAGTGGGAGGACGGCGTAAGAGGGAACACCGGGATCTGGTGTTTCAGCTGCTGCTGCCGCCCCTTTGTCGACGCGGACTATTGGCTCTCGCTCTGGCTCTCCGTAACGTTCGTACAGCTGCTCTATGGAAAACTCGTTAAGGGATGATGGCATTTGCAAAAGAATATTGCCGAGATGAAGGTCTGACGCAGAGGCTTAGCTGAGTCGTCGTCGCGTGAGGTACGCAATTTCCTCGATGCTTACCTCCATGGGCATAACCTGCAGCGTGGACGAGGGACACAGCAGTGACAAGCTGTGCAGCGAGAGATCTGGCAACGTCAAGCTGTAGTAAGCAGGTGCCGGATAGATCATTCTTTACTTCTTTCAAGCTGCATCGTGCCGGAAGCGTCACGAGACATGTATGAGTTCCATTGGGTCCGCTGACTTGGAATCGATCAAGGACGATGGGAAATAGTGGCGGCTCGTCTTGCCCAGTGCCGCAGCCCGACATGCTGCTTCGCGTGATATGAGAGAGGATATCAAGCTCTCTACTGTCATCGCATGCGGCGCTGACTTTAATAGCGACGTACTGTGCCGTCTTCTCGTCGACCGCGAGCCAGACGGTAGAAAATCCGCCGTAGCCGAGCTTGTGCACTACGCGATAACGATGGTTCAGGCGATCGTCGATATGAACTGGATGATAGCCGCCCTTGTGGTAGTTGTAGAGACTCTCTACTCCTTCGACCATGCCGTACAGGATTGGAGGTTCTGACATGGTGGTGTAAGGCGATTGCTTGAAACTGCGCGTTTTACCGGTCAACCTCAACGAGGAGAAGCCGACGTTTGACGCGCGCGATAACAAGTTGCGTCGCAGTAGTCGAAGACTCATTTCCAGTGATCAAGGTGAAGAAACTTGAGAGCTCTGAGGTCGATGACATATCTTCGTACGTTGGTATCGGCCAATGAATCGAAGAAGAAGAAGAAGAAGATGATGATGATAGTGGGTTTGTCCTGCTAAAGAAATCCGACGTCGTTACCGATTTTTCTCCCTTCTTTACCGTACGGATGACTGACTGAACAGGGTATGGATACAGCCGCTGTGCTTTCATCAGGCGCTTAAGGCGGTGCTGATCATTTCTTTCTCAATCGGGTGCGAGCCGATATAGTAGGCGCCTTTCTATCTCACCGCGGCTAAAGCGCCCGCTAATGATAAGCGTTGCAACCCCCTTTTTTGGGGGACTTAACAACAAATTCATACAGACAACGCGCGCTCGGGGAATCGTCCGACCAGATTCCCCTCATACAAGACCCAAGACCATTCTGGACGCGAGACTCGTCAACGACCCCGATATCTTGGACTTCAGAGAGGCGACCCATGCACCCGAGAAGACAGACTCAACCGTGCTCAAGGGAAAAGACAAGGATAAGATAGCTTGGCCAGATGAGAAAACCCTCTGGGAGGCCCCAGATATTGGTTATTGACATATGCACTGAAGAGGTTCTGGGAACTTGTAGTAATTCTCTTGTAATCTGTACGTTGTATGATGTGCTCGGGACTATTGCAAGAATTTCGGACATATAGTCAGTTGTTTGTCCAAGTGAAGGGCTACGGGAAACCTTGATTCCCAGTAGAAGACTCATGTTCAGCTCCGAGCCCGTACTAGGGAAAGCAACTAAAAGAAGCTGCCGAAGACAAGGGAAACAAAATAGTCCGCCGTCTAAAAAGTAGGTGAAACAGACTACAATTAAAGGCCTTGGCCTAGATGGGCTACAATAGCGCAGAGACAAACACACAGAGAGAGAGACAGATAGAAAGAAAGAGAAGTGGCGCCGTGGCTGTCATAAACCTTGACACTCAAGAGGGAATAGTGCCAGGATATGCCGGGCAATAGGGGTCTCCTTTCCCTTCTTCTTCGCAAATCACCCTTCCCGTCTATTGTTTCATCAGTTTAGTAAATCTTTTGTAATCGTCTGTTCCTATTTCAGCTAGCTTCTCGGGAGAAAATCATCACCAGCACCGCCTTAAGATGGAAGTGCCGAGGAATGAATCGGATTCTCTCGGTGGCAAGCTGCTGTTTCAAGCTAAGAAAAACGCACACACACACAGCTATGGCTGTAGCTCTTCTTCGGACGGACAATCAAGTGGCGGAGCAAAGGAAAAATCGTCCGTGATGGCTTCGATGAGATGTAGATGGAAGGGTGACATAGTCGACACTCCTCCCCCGGGGAGACCCACGGCTTTGGCCACGGAGAAGTCGACCATCTTGGCTGTATGTTGTCTTTTGAGGGTATTATCGTCATCTTCGACTTCGAGGTTGAAGTGGTTTCTCCACTGAATAACTCGATGCAAGACCCAAGACCTACGACGATGAAGACGAGGATGAAGGCGAACCCACACAGAAACAGACACCCTCTCTCTGTCGAAATCTACATGGTATCTACTCATTGAGCAGAGGACAAGGACACAGCCATCTTATTGACATAACAAAACATCAGCCCGGTGTTTCCCTTTGCCACACCATCTCAACCTCGTGCACGCACCTTTCACAACTCAACCTGCGCTCGGACTATGCCGTCACTCCAGCAAACAATTCCATGTCCAGAAACTCTATCACCCGATATATGTGTCGATCAAATTCCTCCTCGTTTGTCCTCGTCATTGTCGAGTTGCATTTCTCTTCATTCACTCACTCACCAAAGTTGTCAATCAACCACCACAGCAACGAGCACAAGATGGCGGCCTCCGGTCAAGAGTTGTTGCGCCAATTCGAGGGCAAGCTCGTCCCTTTCAAGTTCGAGGCTGGCTTCATTGTCGTCAGCTACATCATCTGCTTCGTCGGGGCCAGTTCAGCCCTTGAGCTCATCCGCCGGCAGACGTCCAACAAGGGAATTCACAACCTGTACGCTCCCCGAGGCAGTAGAGAGAGGAAGAAAGAACAAGAAACCTTACTGACACTTTTACTTTCTGCCAAGTCTCTTGCTCGCCGGTGCCGCGATATCCATGGGCGGCATTGCCATGTGGTCGATGGTAAGCAACTCTCTAAACACAGTCCTATATACTTTCTTCTCCCTGTTACTGACACTCTTCTCAGCAATATATTGGTTTCAGAGCCATTCACTTTCTTCAAGGCCAGCACGAGTTCGAGTTCGTCTTCAAGACCGGACTCGCTGTTGCTGCCCTCTTCATCCCCATCGTCGTCTTGTTCATCGCCTTCGTCATCATCACTCGCCATGGCAGAGTCTGTTGGATCCGTATCACCCTGGCAGGCTTCCTCTCCGGAGCAACGCTTGTCGGCATGCATTACCTCGCAGACGCATCCATCAGCAACTACAAACCCGTCTATCGCGCCGGGTATATCGTCGGCGCCGCCCTGATAGGAGTCTTTACCAACATCGCCGCCTTGGCCTTCCTCTTCGTCTTCGAGTCGGCCTGGACCAACGCCTGGTGGAAGAGGCCTCTCTGCGCTTTGGTCCTCGCAGCGGCCATCTCCGGCGAGAACTGGTGTGCGGCTGCCGGAACGAAGTTTAGGCTGCTCCCGCCGCACCACACTGGACCGACGTTTTCGTTGAAGGGGGCAATCATCGTCGTCATTTGCTTGGTAAGTTGGCTTCAGTATCATCACAACTCCCACGTGTTCAAAGTCCTTCATCTGACAGAATCAAAAGACGGTTGGAGGTTGCGTCTTCACAATCATCAGCGCCCTCTACTCGTATTGGATCAAGAAAGATTACGCCAAGAAGGCACAGAAAGTCGCCCTGGCAGCGGCTGTTTTCGATGACCGTGGCAGAATCATGGTCAGCCAGGAGGGACTTCTTCCCAGCGAAGTCGTGACCGATACCTTTATTCCTACTGTAAGTTGTCTTTCGAAGGTATGATCAAAAGACCATATAGCTAACGCAAGTGACAAGACCAACAACGACGCCTTTGACACTTCAAACCCCGTCTTCCACTGGATGTTCTGGGCATCTCGGAACTGGCCCAGAATCGCTCATGTTCTCGGCGGCATGGAGGATCACGTCACCAGTCTCTCCACCAAGAGCAAGCGCAAGCTCAAGCTCAAGCTGCTCCGTGATGACGGCGAGGCCGTTGAAAACTACAACATGATTCTCTGTGAGCTTTACTGTCTCGCAGCTTCGTCCCTCTCCACCAGGATGAAGGACGACCTCGAGTCTTCCGGAACTCTGTGGGACGAGATCTTCGCCACGGGTGACATCTCGTCTTCGTCTAACCGCACGTCCGCCAACTACACCGGAGGCTCGGAGTTGCCTCTCTATCGCTCTTCAACCAGTTCCTTCATCAAGCCCCAGTCCAACGGCTCCGGAGAGAAGAGCGACGAGGGCAGCGACGAAGGTCACGGCAAAGGATCTCTCATGTTCCTCGTCCGCCACGTCAGCAGCCGGCGAGAGGTCGAGAAGCTCGAGGCGGCAGGCTTCCGATTCGCCGAGCTGCACCGCGTCCTCGGCACGATCCGCACGGGAATGCAGATCAAGACGCCCGACTTTGCAGCCCGGCTTCGGAACATGTCCAACTTTGCGGAGCAGGATGCGGATCTCCGGCCTGGAGTTCACGTCGGGCTCTTCGCTGTGAGGGCCAGAGTTGACTTTGGCGGTTTCGATGTTCTCGTTCAGAGAAAAGCAAAGAACCTGCTTCCGGCTATTCATCTACAGAAAGAGACGCTGAGACCGTGGCAAAAGGAGATTCTCAAGGGTTTCCAGGAAATGACGACTCCCGAAATCATAGAGAACCTCGACGTCGATCGCTTCGAGACGGCCAGGGAGCGTCACTTCGCCAGACAGCTTCTTGAAGCCATCACATCCCTCCGTTCCCTGATCGACCAGCCCATCTTCGACGAAGCCAGACTCAACACTAGCGTGTTCCAGGTTCCGTGCTCATCCATCGACAAGTCGGCCACTTGCTCCGTCCTAGCATTCCAGCTGGTCCTCCCGATCCATACCAAGATCTCATTCCGGAACTGCGAGGCCATCCCGCTTCAGTTCTTCAAGATTCGTCAGTTCTTCAGCCAGGGCTTCACCGGGCCCGGACGCACTCCTACCGGCGGCGTCGAGCAGAACGGCCTTCACTTCCCTCCCAGCAGCTCTACCCTCGGTCCCGCCGCGGCTGGCCCTTCGAGCTTCATGGAGTTCGTCCGACCAGGGCGTCCGTTCAGGAAGGACGTCCCACACCGGTCGTCGCACCAGGCTTTAGCCCAGAGCTTGAGGGGATTGTCAGCCATGACCAGGAACAACAACGCCAACAACAACAACAACAACAACGGCCGAGCGGCGACGCCTAGTAGCTCGTCAGCCGCCAATAATGCTAATGCCCAAAACGGAGACATGCAACCCCTGACGGCGGCGATGGCGCCCGCTGGCCAGTCAGACGGTCGTCACGGAGGTAGCATTCTCGTCTCGCAAGAGGTTGTCATCGATTATCAACAGGTGAGTTTCTTTTCTCCCTCTCCTGCGTTGTGAGACATTATATGCTAATTAAGATACAGTCTTCTTCATCTGACGAAGATGATGACTTGGATGAGCTCGACAACATGGAAAAGGCCATCACAGAGTCCAACTCCGGCCCTCACTCCACGCCAGCAGCGGCGAACCGTCACTATCGGCCAAACCTGTCTCCCGCTCCGGAGGAAGAGTCTTACAGCGTAGTGGCCACGGGCCGCGACACTGCCGGAGCGACCAAAGATCAGGCGAGTTTCGTTGATGACTTGCTGCAGAGTTGCATGGAGAAGTACAAGCCGAACAACAGGAGGTAATGGGGGCTTAAAGGCATTATATGTATTTATTCGCTATTAATGATGATACCACTCTGCGCTGCTCAAATCTATGGCTGTTCATGATCACCAATCCCTCTCTTGTGTTTATGCTGTTTTCGATTTCCCCCTGCTACGCGTCTCGAAGACCATTTCATAGCGACATGCGCCTGTACGCTCTATTCCCGCTCATAGCAAGACCTGATATCTTACCCTATGCTTTGTTCGAACAAGTCATCAGCACTCCAGGAATCGTCAGCTAGTCGAAATAGTCTCATATAGCTTCAAAGCAAAGCATTCCTCAACCCACTCACTACAGGAAGGAAATATTACACCTACATTGCCACCGCATATAGAGCCGTTGCCAGAAGGGTTCGCGCAACAGCCGCCGAAACAGCAATTTGACGCCTGAGTAGATAGCAAGGTGTCAGTCAAGTAAACTCTGTTTTTTCTCGTCTTCTGAAAAGGACTATCCAATATCATTCACAAGTCTCACTCACATCTGGATGACACGATGACTTCAGCCAGCGGATGACGGCAACCGAGCAGTTCTCATTCATTAGCTTTCATAAACAAACTTGATAACCTTCTCCCCCCCCCCCCCCCCCCCCCCCCTCCCCCCCCCCCCCCCCCCCCCCCCCCCCCCCCCCGCCCCCCCGCCTTCTTCCCCCGCCGCCCACCAACAGA